>OW386289.2:99040468-99640468 GCA_936432065.2 Rutpela maculata | reverse complement strand
AACTTTCTCATTTTCGGAGGTAATGCAGGAGTCAATGCTGATGAATGTTCCTGGGGATCTAGGGAACACGTGAGAAAAGGAATTTTTCAAATAGGTGCTGTTTCACCATCTTTCCACATTTTTCGGCTTATTTATTGGACTATATTTAGAAATCTTGTTTTGAGATAAAAACTCTGTACATATGCAAAATAATGTAGATTTGTATGTTCAACACAATTATAATTTGTGTTTAAGTACCTATTGACGTATAAATAAGTACCCAACACTTAAAATAATCACAACTTAATAAATGAATATTTTAACCTCCAGGCAATCATTACAACGCGTGTACGAATCCAATTATGGTTAAACAGCTTTTTTCTTTTAGCAAGATGGTGCGATTTATGTATTAAAATACTTCATAATTTACTATTTGATAACAACTTGTATACTTTCTCTAGTGAAAGCAACAAAATTGCAAGTCTTGTTTTAAAGGGATTGTGACAATTGTCTGCCTATCATTTTTAAACAAATTATTTCAATTTATTTGAACTTCATAGAAAACTGATGATTTTGTACTTCTACAAACAGGGTAGCTTCACAAAGCTTCACTCTCGGCCAAGCACAGAACTAGAAGTACAAAACTGGGTGGATCCAGCCCGAAACTGGCACCAGAATTTTTTTGGTGAGCGTGAATTTAGTAAATCTCCGAAATGATTGAGAATAGAACAAAATAACAAGGAACTTTTTTGTTACAAAATATTAAGTACCTATAGTCTGAGCGTAAAGTGTAGACAGTAGAGCAAAAAATGAGCGGAATTTTAATCAAAGGGAACAGTAGATAAATGTACCTCAAGCGGCACCGTCGTTGACTACGTTCTATCACAGACCTATATTTAATTAATTAATTTAATTTAATTATATTTAAGATTATTACGGTTTTGCCGCTTATAAGAGATTCATTCTTACTATCTTGAACCATACAGTCAACCAAATGTGACGAACGTATGAAGGTATCGCTTTGATATCTTATATTTTGTTAGACCGCAAGGCAAAAATACTTTAATGGTGGTAACGAGATCTTCGGATGAGACTGATTTTAGCAGCGAAACTAGCAGCGAAAAAAAAATTATTCTTGTTTGCATTTTTGAATACATATATTCGTATTCGTAGGTAATGATATCGACATTTTTACCTACAAATTATGACCCAAGAGCTAATAAGGCTATTCCTCAAATTCTCAAAATAATTTTGACGACCAACAGGTCAGGTAAAACTCGTATTAAAAAAAATCGGCAGCTACTGGAAGCGGCTGGAACCTCCCCACACGGTGGATCCTTATCAGCTGTATTTGGATATTACATCGGAAATCAGAGCACTGAGCAAACAGATAAATTACACGTGACTTTGGAGCCATTTATTTCATCAACAAATATCGAACGAACTGAAGCGGACTACAAGCAATCTGTTAAAATATAACCTCTCATGTTTGTTTATGTTGCATGTTAATCAATTGCCGGATATTATAAGGGTATTAACAGATAACGTTTCGAAGATTTTGTAAAATATTGGATAATGAAAAAAAAATGATAACACAGAATTTAGCCCAAATGACACTCTAACTTCAACAAGTCAATAACATTATGGACTGTTCAAGCAGACAACGCATGCATCAAATTAAAATCTTCCTGCTCGATCAAAAAGGTTGAGCAAGTCGAGCTTCGTCCGAGGCCTTTATTTTGTAATATTCGAACGTTTAAGATTTAGCTCAGTTAGCTCGATTTGCAATGAACGATTGTGACGTGTCGCATCAATCAGACGTAATATCCGAACACGGCTATAAACAATTATTACCTTAAAAAAAAACAACTAAAATAAGTTTTGACATTGTCAAAAATATTTGGGTTGGTAACCTTTACGAATGTTGATTTTTAGGTTATGAAATATATTTAGGGACATAACATGTTTAAGTTTTTCAAGTTTATTCTCATTTTTAATGTTTGACTACGCATTTTTAGCTTGGAGCCACAGTGACTCCGAGCAGATAGTTAAAAAACTCATGCAAATAATTTTTCTATATAGACCATCTTAGGATGACGTCACGATAAGTCGACCATATTGCCTGAGGGATAACCAAACTTTTTATTCCAATGTAAACAAAGAAGTAATCTCAGTTTTAAATGTGAATTAAAAATAAAACACCATCTTTTTTGCGACAAGGTGCGATTGTGAGATAAGGTTTATTTTGAATGTAAAAAACCTTAGAAGAAAGGTAAAGAAATCACTTTTTGGCAGAGTCTATTGAATACTACATACGGATAATATATCACTGAAATCTAGCACTTAGTTATTTAAATGTAAACTTGCCTTGCCCATAACAATGAATACATTTGAGTTTATCTTTCTTGCACAAACTTCTCGCACAAATCCAGCCTCATAATATTTATATGCTTGTAAAGATTTGTATGCCTTTAACTGCTGATCTGCGAAGAAGCTGTGAGTCGACACTAAGTAATTTACCATATTAATTACGGACACACAAGGTAAAATAGACAAATCTGCAGAAAGGTCTCCAGTCTCCACTCCAAGGGTGTATGGGTCAATATTGTCTATTATTTTGATTTTCTCATCGAAGCGACACTTTACATCACCCATAAGGATTGGATAATATTCACTATATGACATTATTACGAAAACACACACAGTTTCTCAAGAAAATCAGAAAAAATATATAAAACCACGCAAACTGCGTTTTGTTGTCCCTCAAGCAAAATGTCAAAATTGTCAAAACCATGTGACCTAAAAATGATTGATTAATAAAAAAATAGATTGCTAATTACAGGTTAGATTTCTAACCCGCAAAAAGAGTCCTATTTTATTAGGACAAAGTATTTAGGACTTCATAAACATTACACTGTACTAGATTTTAGTTGAAAGTACGGGAACCAGGCAGAAATTTTAATAATAGCTACGTAATATTCTTAAATCTTAAGAAATATATATTTTTGAGGTTAGCTGTGACGTCACGTACCATAAGCTATAAATCAACATTCACAAAGGTTACCAACCCAAATATTTTTGACAGATGGCAAAATACGTTTTCCCCTAACAATAATACCAATAATATTTTTTGGATGCTGTCATATGTGCGCATATAACGAATTATTTTTAATTTTTTTAACGGAAACCAAATCGAAACGGTGCAAGTGTGATATATCGTTGAAATTGGAATTTATACTGCTTTTTAATGGTTCAATTACAAATTCTAAGTAATCATAAAATAAACAACTTGTGCCAAAATGGCACTAAACGTAATCCGATCTCAACCAAAACCTTTTCAGATCTTCTGGAGCACTAAAGAAACCCTCATGTAAAAGTTTCATCCAAATCCGTTTAGTAGCTTCGTAGCTATCGTGCTAACACACAGGCATTAGTTACAAACCACTTTTTTGGGTTTCCGGGACCTCGAAATCGTAAAGATTTGATGTTATCTCAATTTTCGATTTTGGATTAATTGTAGTAACCTCCCACAATTATTGTGGGGAGGTTAATAAACACAACACTATAAAAACTAAGTTCGTAGGCAAGAGCACTTAATAATTTTGATTATTGATACGGGAAACAACTAAACGAAAACATCCGTTCGTTGGTAATGGGTGGTAGGGATGGCCATCTTTTGGAAAAACCATATAACTCTTGGTGGACAGCTTCCCTGCCAGATGTGGCCGGAGTAGTGTTCATGGTGGATCGTTTAAGTTTGAGTTGATATATTTTGTTTTATCTTCTGGCCTCGGCCGATTTTTCACTAAATCGGTCGGGGAAGTAAGCTGTCAAATTTTTGGTTTCGATGTTTTTCTGGGGGAATTTGGTTTTTGACAGTTTTCGAAAAAATATTTTAGGTTGGTACCAATGTCTTAAATTATTTTTAAGTTATGTAGCACTATTTTTAGGTTATGTTGCCGGAAGAATTTCCGGTGGGATGGCGGAAGTAGCGGAAACAGTTTTTAAAATATAATGTCACTTTTAAAGTTTTATTGGAAAAAACTCACCGAAAACGTTCCGGTGAGATTGCTTATACTTGTAGGGCTTGTGAGCGGTTCACGAAGGCTTCTCACACCTTCCGTGGGCTTTATGAACGTCGTGTAATGTCTCGATGCACTTGACACTCAAATTTACTCAGCATACAGTCTGCACGCTTTAACACACTAGTCTATTGAACGTTAGGTTAGACCACTGAGTACAGTAACTATACAGAGGCGAAGGCTAGCCTTCCCGCCAAAACCAAATTTGTATACTCATCGCCATTTCTTAATTGTTTAACAATCAACCTCACTTTTATCTTGACACTGTTGATGTTTATCGTGTTAAGTTTGGATTTGTGAATTTTTTTTTCCACTCATTTTGGGATATTGAAAACATTAAGCGAGAATTAAAATTCTCATAAATAAAACCTAGTGTACAACTCAATTGAAAATAGGCGCCGATTATAAGCAATTCAAATCGTAATATTTTTCAATCCAACTCGAAATACACTGTCTTTTCAGTGTATCCTTAAATGGGGATCTGCACATGACGTCATAGCTAACCTCAAAAATATATATTTCTTAAAATTTAGTACTACGTAGCTATTATTAAAATTTCTGCCTGGTTCCTGTACTTTCAACCAAAGTCAAGTTCAACGTAATATGTATGAAGTTTTAAATAGTTTGTCACAATAAAATAAGACACTTTTGCAGGTTAGGAATCTAACCTATAATTAGCAGTCTATTTTTATTAATCAACAATATTGAAAAAATATTTGCGTGAAATTTTAAATATTTGCTTGGAGCCAGTATGGCTCCGAGCTAAAAATGCCTATACAAACATTAAATATGAGAATAAACGAAAACACCTTAAAATTTGAGGTTGTGTTAGTTATACGATGCACATGCCCAGGTAATTGTAGGACATTATTGCTCGCGCCATCTATTAAAGTAAATAGAAACCATGCACTTACGAAGCCATTATTATAATAGGAAAGTGCCGGACCACCTATTTAATACACCGTGGTGTAGACGCAACTGGTACGCAAGGTCACAGAAAACGAGCCATCAAAACTGAAAGGAACCGCCAAAGACTTCGCCTCTGTGCAGTTACTGTATTCTGTGGTTCCACTATAAAATATATTTTACGCAAGAAGCGTGTTATTTGGTTTTTAATTTTTTTCACGGAAACCAAAGCTAAAGAGTGCAAGTGTTATATATCGTTGAAATCGGAATTTTTACTGCTTTTCAATGGTTCGATTACAAATTGTAAGTAATCATAAAATAAACAGCTTGTTGTGCCAAAACAGCAACAAACGTAATCCGATCTCAACCAGAACCTTTTCAGATCTTCTGGAGCACTAAAGAAACCCTCATGCAAAGTTTCATCCAAATCCGTTTAGTGGCTTCGCCACTATCGTGCTAACAGACATACACACACACACACACACACACACACACACACACACACACACACACACACACACACACACACACACACACATACACACACACAGACATTTTTCAAAAACAACTTTTTTGGGTTCCTGGGACCTCAAAACGTAAAGATTTGATGTTATCTCAATTTTCGATTTTGGACTAATTGTAGTAACCTCCCACAATTTTATTGTGGGGAGGTTAAAAATAGTAACCTGGCCCTTTTCGGACCGCTTTTAATCGAAAGGTTGGTTCTTTAGCTTTAATTTTAAAAAAAATAAATAAAATAAGTCCCTAGTACATCCAACATAGAAGTTAGCCGCGAAACAGACGACAGCGTTTTCGCTACTAGAGCGTAATTTCTCAAGTAATATGTTAATAGAAAAAAATTGAATAGCCTGGCCCATTTTAGACCACTTTTAATCGAAGGGTGGGTTCTTTAGCTTTAATTTAAAAAAAATGAAGTCCCCAGTACATCTAACATAGAAGTTAATAGCGAAATAGTCGTTGACAGCGTTTCCGCAGCTAGCGCATTTTTATGTTAAACTAAAATAAAATAAGATCTATTAACCTGGCCCATTTCGGACCTATTTTAATGGAAAGGTGGGCTCTTTGGCTTTAATTAAAAAAAAAATTAAGTCCCTAGTACGTCTAGTATAGAAGTTAGCCGCGAAAGAGACGACAGCGTTTTCGCTGCTGGGGCGTAATTTCTCAGGTAATATGTTAATAAAAAAAATTGAATAGCCTGGCACATTTCAGATCATTCAACTAAATAGCGACATACTTATAATAAGTATATGAAGTCTGCTGATGAGCGACTACCTACGGTACAAAAAAAAATTAAAAATATTTGATTATTACTTAATGTAAATAAAATATATATATATATATATATATATATATATATATATATATATATATATATATATATATATATATATATATATTTAAACATTATTTTTTCTAGCTATAAAAAAATATTTTATTTCTTAAATACCTACCTAATAGAAAAAAGTAACTAAACGAAAAAATTTTGTAGGTATGTGGAAATAATAAGGAACTTTAATAATATAATATTTGAAATCCTCTACCCCAAAAACCCATAAAACGATACCCCACATCGGTAGTGGGGTGGGGGTGGTGATAGGGGGTGGATCAAGTAAAAAAATATTTTGAGGTTTCTGATTCTTGTACACACACTAAATCACATTTTTTTTCATCCCCTTTAATAATGGGGTGAGGGGTGGTAATGGGGGTGGCTAATGGAAAAAAGTTTTTTAGACCTTAGCTTCTCTTGTATATACTAAATACCAATTTTATGGACTCTTACCTGCTTAATTTACCTATTTACCCCAAGTTTACCCCAATTTACCCTCCAACCCTTCGACGGAACAAGACGAAAATATAATCTAGTTCCAGATCTCGTTAAAGTACATATGTGTACCAAATTTCAAGTCAATATCTTAAACGGTTCCAGAGTAAACGTGCGCACAAAAAAGTTACAGACCGACAGACAGAAATTTTTTTTTCGCTCAAACTTAAAATCTCGACGTGTCATGACATTCTAAGCCTATTTAAACAATAAAAAATTTTAAAAATTTTTTGTCGTTACTACCACTGGATGTGGAAGTAAAATGACGAAATATAATATACCAAACATGAGCTGCATTTTGTTACGTAAATTACAAAACTAAAAACGAATCGACAAACTGCAATGCGAGCATTCCTAAACTAATGAATGGCACTCTTCACCTTGTAGATAAAACGCAGAGAACAGTTTTTAAGCGACAAAAGATATAAGTATTACCTTTAATTTGCACGTAGTCAGAAATTGATCAGGGCAACCTAATACATACATATTACTTGAGAAATTACGCTCTAAGCTATTAAAATCGGTCCGAAAAGGGCCAGATTACTATTTTTTTTTTTAATACGAGTTTTACCTGAAAAATACGCGTTGCTCGTCAAAATTATTTTGAGAATTTGAGGCTAATAGCCCTCTTATTAGCTCTTGGGTCCTAATTTGTAGGTAAAAATATTGATATTATCCTCGATATTATCATTACCTACGAATATGTCTTCAAAAATGTAAACAAAAAAAATTTTTTTTTCGCTGCTAGTTTCGCTGCTAAAATCAGTCTCGTGATCTTCGGCACGATACAGTGTCGTCTCGTTGAGTATTTTGGTAAGTATATTATATACGGAGTGACCCATTTAAAAGCGGGGCACCTCTCAAAAATTTTTATTTATTGTACGATTTGAATCAAATTTTACTCAAGTATAGAACAGATTAGGATCTAATTATGACCAGAAAAACATTCGCCTTCTACAAATGCGGTACCAAAATATGCGGAAAAAATCAAAAAATCATATTAGGCATTTTTTATTATCGGAAAATTTTGTTAATGAAACTTGTTCAAAATTGTCCAAAAACCTTAAGTCCAAAATTTAATCAAACTTAAAAAATTGAAAAATTAAAATTTTAAAAATCTGAAAAATACTTAAAAAAACTGAAAATTATTTGGCAACTGCCTGTCAGCTTGGGTTTAATTTTAAACAAAATTGTCATACTACAGTTTTCTAATCAAAAAAACCCATTAAAATGATATTTTCGGTCTTGGACATTATTTTAATAAAAATTTCAGTATTTTTTTATTTTGATTAAATTTTGGATTCAAAGTTTTTGGACAATTCCAAACAAGTGTCATTAACAAAATTTTCCGATAAAAAAATGCCTAATATGATTTTTTGATTTTTTTCGCATATTTTGGTACCACAGGTGGCTTTGCAGTTGTAGGCGAACGTTTTGCTGGTTATAATTGGATCGTAATTTGTTCTATACTTGAATAAAATTTGATTCAAATCGCACACTAAATAAAAATTTTAGAGAGGTGCGGTGCCCCGCTTTTAAATGGGTCACTCTGTATATTATTGTATATTGCTTAAATATAATAAGTAAAAATGAGCAGCTTAGGTATAATAAATATAATAATATTTATTATACGAATGCGATTTAAAAAAAAATTAAAAAAAATTTTTTGAATTTTGAACGCGTTTTACACCTTTCCTGTTAGAGATACCTAGGTAAAAAATAGTTTAATAATTTTCGTATGTAATATCACTAGTGCTTAAAATTTTATCGAAAATTTTTTCGAAAGCGTGTTGCCTGGTAATATAAAGAGTGCAAATTGGCAGTTTATTATCTGATTAAATCCCGACCGCTTTAGCGGGAGGGATTTAATCTTTGATAATAAACTGCCAATTTGCACGAGTTATATTAACTAGGGGCGACTTAGCTTGAGAAAAAATTTTTAGATAAAATTTAAAGCACGAGTGGTATTTGAGGAGAATATTTCACGAATAAATAATTCATTAAGTACATCTTCAATATTATGTTTTCTCATTAACTGCCTTCAGACGTTTTCTTGTCACTTTTTGTTTACTGTTTAGTTTACTGAGTTTACTGACCTTTATTTTCAATTTCATCACTAATTTGATATACAGAAATATTTCCAAACCGACTTATATTGTCAAAACAGCAAATCTGAAACAAACTCAGTAGAAACAACGGAGATTCGCTATATTTTTAACTAGTAAATAAAACGAGTTGAAACCTTAGATATTATAATATATAGACTGGCTTAACACCTTTCAGGCGTTTCTGCGGTGCAATACGACGAGGAACGATAGAGAGAGCACTACTTTAGTACCGATGTCTCGCCCAAATAAAATGTATACCCATGGTTCCGAGATTGACATAGAGAGCGCCATCTAGCGCTACAAGTTATATTCCATAAATAAATGTTCATCGACTCATATTTACGTATTTAATCCTTACTTTTAACTTACGGAATTTATGAATTATGTTGAGGTTTGCTTTGTTAAGCAAAGAGAATTTTAAATACAACAAATTATAATGTTTGATGCACAGCTTTGATTCAACGAGTTACTTTTTGGTAGATTATCACATGTAAGTACTATACATTTTTAGTTTGTTCCAGAGCGAATGTGTACTTGACATTTATAATAAATGATTTGCTTACCTTTGTAACTACGTTATCGAGCTATTGAAAGCTGTGCTTGACTTGTTCCTGTATTATGAGCTATATTAAGTACAATCTTTGTGTGTAATTGTTACCTGATTGAACACTAGGAAAACTGACATAGTTACAGATAGGCAAAAGTTACAGCCTATATATTTCAGACAAGATTCGCTTTGGAATTGAGGTGTGTTTTTGTTTGCTACTACATAATACAATATTACAATTTACAAGGTAAGTACGTTAACAATTACTTAGTAATAAGCTAGAGAAGATATTTATAGATAAAACTTAAAAGCTCGACAAAAAACGTCAAAAAATTTTCGCATATTTGTCGCTGCAGCGACCTAAAAAATTAGAGCGATAAATTTTGCATGTTGGTCCTGTCAAAAGCCGATCTAGCTTGAATTACCACTAATAATGACGTTTGATTGGTGCAATGTTTTGAAAAAACGGGCTCTCATTGGCTATAGCGTTAATGAGTGAAATAATCGATGCAAATTTTTACACTCTTCCACTTTGGTTCTGGTTTTAGGACGCGTTTAGTGGTGCTCAAACACACGGTCAATAAACTACACGGTTACCTCGATCAGCAGCTTTTGGACGAGAGACGCGCGGAGCGGGGAATCGAATGAAGGAGACAGATATATCTGATTTCCGTGCAAAAGACAGAGGAAAAAATGCCGGTAAGGTCTACAGCCTACTTCAGCTGTAGACACTGCCGGAATCTTTGTCTCTATCTTTTGCAGAGGCAAAGATGCCGGTAAGGTCTACAGCCTACGTCAGCTGTAGACACTGCCGGAATCTTTGTCTCTGTCGTTTGTACAGTAATCAGATACATCTGTCTCTGTTTGATTCGATTCCCCGCTCCGCGCGTCTCTCTCGTCCAAAAGCTGCTGATCGAGGTAACCGAATAGTTTACTGACCGTTGCTCAAACACACCCACCATCAAAAATGCAGCCTTCTACTGATTATGGTAATTTCAGGACTTCTTTGACTGGACTATTACATGTTTGCTAACTTTGCAAGCATTTAACGTATATAAACATCTGCCAACTGGCCTATAGGACATCTCTGATTTTATACGAGACCCAGTACAAACTATAATTCTTCAATTTTTTAAGAGCCTTCGGCATATATGGTCATAACGAAAAAAACCGAGGGAGAAACTGAATAAAATCCTACATTATAATAATCAGTACGTTCGACAAAAATACGAGTCAGTGATGAAACCGGTAAGTCTACAAATATGAGGATAAAACACAAACATGGTAAAAAAAAAATGGGCTTTACTATTCATATCCCCAATAAAAGAGAAGTAATTATTACAGAATGATTGTTGCGTACATGCGTATAAAATAAGGTCATGTGTTCCATATTTATCCAGGTTCGTTGACCCTGAGTCCTATACTTAATTTAATAATTACCCCCATATTTGGTTTAATCTATATTTGAAATGGGATAAGCCATCTGGTACCAACAATGAAAATAATTCTACTTGGTTCTGGAGTTACTAATATTTTCACGCTACATATAAAATATTTCCAGTGGTTTTCCATTTTCCGAATTATTTATAAACAGAAATCACGATGACAGTGAATTTTTTGTCAGTTCGAAACAGAATCAATCGATGGATAGTTAGAATCGATGGCATGGTTTGAAATAGAATGCAAAGGTCGGTAAACTTTGATATGCGTTTAAGTCCGGACTGATGTCCATATCCTTAATCTTTTTCCTTTATAAAACAACAGACAGCCGTAGCTGGTCGTTAAACCGCAAGTCTATGAAATGCGTAATAAACAATTTTACTATTCTTAAGTAAATTGATAAATTAATGTGTTATGAAAACTGAGATTTAGAATTGCAATTTCAGTATAAAATATGGATTAAAATAATGCGTACCACAATATCACTGATAATGGAGTCAAATTAAGCATCAAAATTGTTAAATAAGAAATTCTCTGGCGGCAATTTTATTGTTTTAATTTGTTGTAGGTATGATAACAAGTGGCAAAAAAAAATAGTTTAGGAAAGTCTATTTGTAGATAGCGCTGCCATATGGCCCATAGTGTTTCAGCATTTAACTCTAGAAAACAATGTTTTCTATTAAATTAAGAGTACCTGCTTTCAATATTTTTGTATTTCAACGTTATTCTCCAATTGTTTTAAATACAAGTGAAATATCCTGTACACAAAGTAAAGGGCACAATATTCATGGGTTTAAGGAATACTTAGATGCTCGTATAACAATTAAATTGTAAAAGTTTGATTTATTACCAGTTGGTAATAAATCAAACAATAAACGAGTAAACTATATTTTTCGTTGGTTGTTGGAACTTACTTAATATAATTCAAACTAGACTATAAAGCAAGTGAGAGTCAACCATGGGTTTAGGACAGACTAAATGGTTTGAGTTTGATGAACATCAATAAAGATGTGAAAATAGTTCCTGAAAAGGCTTTAGATATATTTTCAAAGAAACACGCGAGAAAACTTGAATTGGAATTTATATAAATTAGTTTGCCTTACTTTTTTTTTCTTTTGTTAATATTCAGTTTTTTGCGTTTGTTTTTTTAGTAAATGGGTCATTGTCACGAAAACGTGCACTTTGCACCATAAAAGCTCAATTTTTTAAAAAATTAGTTGCTTTCAGTATTTAATATTTAAAGTAAAATAGGATTAATAAATATAAAATATTTTCTTCAAATTAATAGTTTTCTTTCTATTTTTATTTTATAACACACTATGTGAGATCTCACGTATGTTAACTGTCCCTACCCTAATGTATCAGACTTTGAGCTTTCAAAAAATATTCTTTTCTTGGTAATATAGATAAAAAAAAGAGAAGAAAAGTCTTGAAAAACTCAAAAAAAGTATTAATTTTTAAGAAAACGGTACGGTACTAAAAATTAATTTATTTTCAAAACACTACTTTATTTAGGTGTCTCCATGAAGTACTCTTACTTTAGTTAACACGTTAATTTTACCCCTTAAAATCGAGTAGGTGAGGATGACCTTTTTTTTAAATGTAGGGATATTACTTTATCACATCTTCTTCTGTGACCTTACTGTGCCAGTTGTGATCTATCTCTGGAAGTGAGTGGATGTGTAGTAGTTTCTACTGTTTGATTTGGCATCAAAACAATTGTTTTCAATGCCTCACATTTGTTAACAAGAAATGTTAGTCAAAAATATGCAATATGTTATTTGTTTAGTTATCATTTGTTTGATATTTTGTTAGAATAAATATTTTTAAAATTGCACTATTTTTCAAGCACATTATCGGCTTTTTAGCGGAAAATTTGAATCTAAACCTCACCTGCATTAACCTCACTTGCGTTATTTCTTAAGTTGGAACATGCAAATAGAAAAGTTGCAAAGTACAAAAAACTAGTTTTTTGTACTTTATTTTTCTTTGTATTTTTTAATTTTTGTGTTAGAGAGAATTACAGATTTTATTTGTATTTTTTACATTAAGGGACTAAACATTTAATTTTTAACTTCAACTTTTATTATTTAATTTATTTAATCTTTTGATACTTTGTTTCTCCTTTGCGTTAACTACTTAGTATTTTAAAATTTTGTGTTTTTTAAAGAAAACTAAATAAGTTTAAGCTCAACCCACTTACCTACTTAAAATATCTATTTAATTTAACAATTTTTATGTTCTAATCTGAATGTTATATTTGAAAATAAATATATTTTTCTTAAAATTACTTTCCGCAAATGCACGTTTTCGTGACAATGACCCGAGCAATGACCCAAAATAATGATTAATGAATAACAATATTAACTGTACTAAATATACACATATGTACTCACACAAATTATATCTACTTATTATTAGTAGGTACCTTGAATGTTTAAATATTTGTTAAAATTGCAAAAAAACGAAAATTCGTTCGACGAAACCCATTTTTCGAATAAACTGTTTTTGCAAGTTAAATTTCTAATTTTTAATTTGGAAAATACCAAATTTTCACTTGCGGCGCATTTTGATGGTTGTGCCTCCCCTGTTAATTTATTCTGGATCCGCGACCGACGAGAGGTTTTGGATTAAATCCCATATTGCTTGTTGTAAAATTCAAACAATTTTTGTTTCAACATTGATATTTTCTGGTATTTTTCTTTTGTAATCCCGGTCTTTGTAACCGCATCGCAAAAATAAAAATACCAAATTGTTCAATTAAATTTTGAATAAAACTAGATCTAAGTATGAAAAATCTTTTTGATAATTTGTTAATTTGTACTTACTTAAAATAAAATTGTAAAAAAAACAAAAAACCACTAAAATTGCCTTTTTTTTTTCAAAACGTATTTTGTAACATGTATTTTTTGCAACGGTATTAACGAGAAAACTCCGTGACGAAATATTTCCCCTCAGATCGCCCGTGGATCACCTCGGATCTCCCCTATTACCGTATTATAATTTGCATCGGATCGTCTTTAGATTGCCCCGGATCGCCTCGAGTCGAAAAATCGCCCCTCGACTTACCTCGGGTATTAGGAAAAAAAAATCTTCATTTAAACCGATTATTTTTGGCAAACGAATTATGAAAATAGATGAAATTTCAAACATTTTTCTAACAACAATAATGATGTTCTTGCCTTTGAGGCCGAAATACGTCAGTTTTTACGTCTCAGTCGTTTATAAATATGCAAATTGATAATTTCTTCTTAAAATTTAGACTGATTATTCTTCAGTACTTATATTTGTATCTCAGCTAGTTGAAAACAATCCAGAAGTACAATCGTTAAAATATTGTTAGAAATTCAAAAGTCGCAAACTATGTCTAAACGTTATATTATAGTGGAAGTAAGGAGTCGGGATTTTCCCTAAAAAGTGCAAAATTGTGCTAAAGTTATGAAACCTACCCCCCCCCCTCTAGGGTGCTAAACACGAATAACAAGGTGAAAAAAGTTTTTAGTCATGCGCACCCCCTGAAAAAACCACCGCTTCTTGCTTATTTCTCATATAACAGGTTGGCATCGACTATTTTTGCAGGGATTCTTTATTTTTCCATGGGGATATAACAGAGGGCTAAAGGTGATGTCAGGTAGTAGACCGCAACTGCCCTCAGGGGTGAAATATATCCTGTCAGGGGGTGTAAAATTGCTTCTTTTTTTTGTTAAAGACGTTTACTCCCCGTTTTCAAGGAAGTTTATCAAGAAAAAAATGATTATACGCTGGTTCGACCCTTCCTTCACCCTTAAACTGTCGGATAATAATAATAAGTCGGATGATAATAATAATAATAGGTAGTGACTTGGCTGATATTAGGGACTCGTAAGTACTATCATTTTGTTTTTGTCGCCTTTACTGCTTTCTGGGTAAATCATGTGTCCTCAAGGTATCCGTAGTTAGAGGATGAAGACGATAAACCAAGCATAGAAACAGTAATAATAGTTATGATAGTGCTGTAAACTTCCTAAATTTTATACCCGAAGTGTTATATTTCCGATTATGAATCGGAAACGGACAATGTGTGCGATGAAGGAGGCAATAGCATTGAATGTGATGTTCATTTCGAGGAATATGAATCATGTAATTCTCTTTGTAAGCGCCCTAGGTTATATTAATGTGTTGTAACAAATATTATATTGTACTAAAAATCGTGCCCTGCATACATAATTTATTAAAAACAGAAATGTTTAACAAAGGTATTCTCTTCCTTATATCCCGCTTTAAGGAACATGAATTTCAAATCCTTGCGAGGATAGGTTCATTTTTGATGAGGATTAAACTGGACAAATGGTGACTTTGAAACCACTTCCACTCAATATGTGAGGTGAGGTACGGCACCGGTTTCAGTGACTGAACTCGATCGGCGAAGTTAAGCACGGCCGGGCGAGTCCATCACTTGGATGGGTGACCGTAACTCATCTCGCCGTCCTGGTTAAGTGGTAGAGTAGCATTAGCTAAACTTCGCCAGGACGTTAATATAAATAAGGCATTAAAATAAATAAAAATATACAAATTAGAAATTTAAAAAAACACATGGGGGAGGCAGCATCCTCGAAAACGGGGAGTAAACGTCTTTAAGAAAAAAAAAAGAAGAAGCAATTTTACACCGCTGACAGGGTAGATTTCACCCCAAAGGGCGGTTGCGGTCTACTACCTGACATCACCTTTCACTATCTGATATATCCCCATGAAAAAATAAAGAATCCCTGCAAAAATAGTCGATGCTAAGCTCTTATATGATAAATAAGCAAGAAGGGGTGGTTTTTGTCCATTTCACATGGTTTACCTAGAAAACAGTAAAGGCGGCAAAAACAAATAGAATGATAGTACGAGTCCCTAATATCAGCCCAGTCACTTATTATTATTATTATTATTATTATTATCATCCGACTTATTATTATTATCCGACAGTTTAAGGGTGAAGGAAGGGTCGAACCAGCGTTTAACCATTTTTTTCTTGATCAACGTCCTCGAAAACGGGGAGTAAACGTTTTTAAGAAAAAAAAAAAGAAGAAGCAATTTTACACCCCTGACAGGGTAGATTTCACCCCAAAGGGCGGTTGCGGTCTACTACCCGACATCACCTTTCACTATCTGATATAGCCCCATGAAAAAATAAAGAATCCCTGCAAAAATAGTCGATGCTAAGCTGTTATATGATAAATAAGCAAGAAGGGGTGGTTTTTGTCCATTTCAGGGGATGCGCATGACTAAAAAATTTTTTCACCCTCGAAAACGGGAGGGAAATAGATTTCATAACTTTAGCACGATTTTGCATACTTTCCGACTCCTTGCTTCCACAAATCGAACTTTAGTCGTCAGATAGCTCAGTATGTAAGATGACTATACTCCGAGCATGAAGTATTGACAGTGAAAGATAGCGAGTTAGGGCTACCACGAGGGGTATTTCGCAGAAGAATATTGTGTACACTAATTCCCAAGATATATAATAATTCCCCTAATTCCATATTAATTCCCTACTAATTCCACTAATTCCATACTATTTCTCCTAATTCCTAGTAATTCCCTAGCAATTCCCTAGTAATTCCCCTATATCCTTAGCAATTCCTCTAATTCCTTAGTAATTCCCCTAATTCCCCACATCGATAACTAGCTAACAGCGATAGTATCACCAAGGTGACAATATTAATATTATTCTATTCACAAGATAAACAAGTTAACGAGCAATATAATTAGTTTCTGTCTAGATTTTTGGAATAAAAACCCATGAAAAACGAAAATTTTATTAATATTAAAAAAGTGAAAGTAGTAAACAATGTTTGTATTATAAAAATAAAAGCAGTATTTCGAATATTACATAATATTACTAAAAACAATAACGAAAAGTTTCACTGGTTTTTAAACACCTTATATTTATTTTACTTCCACATCCAGTGGAAGTATAGTAACGACAAAAATTTTTTTTAAATTTTTATTGTTCAAATAGGCTTAGCATGTCATGAAACATCGAGATTTTAAATTTGAGCGAAAAAAAAAATTTCTGTCTGTCGGTCTGTCTGTAACTTTTTTTGTGCGCACGTTTACTCTGGAACCGTTTGAGACATTGATTTGAAATTTGGTACATATATGTGCTTTAATGAGATCTAGAAATAGATTATATTTTCATCTTGTTCCGTCGAAGGGTTGGGGGTAAATTGGGGTAAATTTGGGGTAAATAGGTAAATCAAGCGGGTAAGAGTCCATAAAATTGGTATTTAGTATATACGAGAGAAGCCAAGGTCTCAAAAAAAAATTTGGCATTAGCCACCCCCATTACCACCCCCACCTTATTATTAAAGGGGATGAAAAAAAAATGTGATTTAGTGTGTGTACAAGAACCAGAAACCTCAAAATATTTTTTTACTTCATCCACCCCCACTACCACTCCCTATCACCACCTCCACCCCACTACCGATGTGGGATATCGTTTTATGGGTTTTTGGGGTAGAGGATTTCAAATATTATATTATTAAAGTTCCATAAACAATTATTTCCACATACAAATTTTTTTAGTTGTGATTGACTTGGATAGAAAATCTGGATGTGGAAGTAGTGATTCCTTGGGCAGCGGTTTTTAATACTGACTAGGTCCAACCGTTTTAATTCAAATGGTCCGCTACCAATCAGACTAATAGGACCGTAGAAGATTAAATCTTTATGTATGTTGTCGATGTCTTCTGTTCGGGGCCAAATAAAAGTATCGAGGTTGGCTTTTAGAAACTTTATTTTATAGCGCTCGTCTCCACAATATTCAATTATTCGACCGATGAACCATGATTGATCATAGAAAACTGCGTAATAGTTTTCTAAGTTTATTTCGAGTCCTGTATCACCTGAAACGTCTTCAGATTCGGACTGCAAAAACTCTTCCAAACCATCAACTGAATCGGAATCGTCAAGTTCCATCATTGTAATTTCCTCTTCTGGGTCAGTGGTTGAAGCAGAGCTGCTACCACTTATTTGATTCTTTTTGTGTCTCTTATTGGTTGTTTTCGGAGTTGAGATCGGCTGTCTTTTCTGGGCTTTCTTCTGTTTTTGTTTTCTAGTACCGCCGATAAATCTCTTCAATCGATCGGTACTGACTCTTCCATTTGATTGATCCAAAAGCCAGCAGTATAAGGATTTTTTAATTATTGACTATTTATTGCCAACGACAAGTTTCACATATGGCACTTTCTCGGATAGATGTTGACTGTTCACTTTTCGGAGAAATCTTTTAAAGTCGTTGCTTCAGAAGTGTCAGGTTTATTGCCTTCATCACAAATTAATTCTAAAACCATATCGTCCTCTTTATCTATATTTATTTTTACTAGATCTTTGTCAATTTCGTTTTCTTCGTCTTCGACTTCATCCTCGTCCCTAGTCTCGTTCTCACCTGTATCTATCACGTTACCCCTTGTAAGCCAGAATTTTGATTACGTTTCATAAACGGAACATGCATATATTTCCAATCATTGTTTTTGCATTGATACCAAGTTGTTTCGCATCAGATATAACATTTTGAAGAGCTTTTTCGACTTCAGTCTTTATATCTGAATTAAGGATTAGGTATATTATATGAAGGATTATATGTACAGTGTGTCCCAGGATAGATGTAACAAGAGGTGTAATGGACCAAAAATTTTGGAATGGTATTTGGGGATTGAGTCCTGCTTGTTGTAAAACTAAAGTATACCAAAAATGACTTGATTTGGTGTTCTACAGGGTGCTTTATAAGCAAAGTTGTAAAAATCACCACTAATAAAGTACCTTCATTTTTCAAAATATGAAAAAATTCCACTAAGAAAAGTTGTTTAGAAAGCAATTTTATACCTCTATGCCAAATTTCAGGAATATAAAATTAGTTTTTTGAAACTTCCATTTTTTCAATAAATTAGCATTTTATTTTGAACCATTCAATTAAAACTGCATAGAAATTATTTTTTGTGAATTAATATTTAAAGTTATGTAGAAGCTAAAAGTAGGCTATGAGATAAGCAGTGGATACGCATTTATCATTTATCATCTTAATTCGCAAAAAATGGGAAGTTTCAAAAAAATAATTTTATATTCCTGAAATTTGGTATAGAGGTATAAAATTGCATTCTAAATAACTTTTCTTAGTGGAATTGTTTCATATTTTGAAAAATAAAGGTACTTTATTAGTGGTGATTTTTACAACTTTGCTTATAAAACACCCTGTAGAACACCAAATCAAGTCATTTTTGGTATACTTTAGTTTTACAACAAGCAGGACTCAAGCCTCAAATACCATTCCAAAATTCCAAAATTTTTGGTCCATTACACCTCTTGTTACATCTATCCTGGGACACACTGTATATACTTTATTATATTATATTAAGGATTATATTAGGTTATGATTGTTTATAATTTTTAAATTGCTGGCGTGGGTTCTTCTCACGGCCAAATTGCGAAATGGGTAAATACATCAGCGCATTAACTTACCTTTGATTTATTTAATTAACATGTTTCGAGTTGCGCGCGCACCGTATTAATTCCACACTCAGTGCCTACTAATTCCTACTAATTCCCCACTAATTGATACTAATTTCCCAGTAATTCCCTACTAATTCCTGCTAATTCCTCACTAATTCCTCTAATTCCCTACTAATTCCCTAGTAATTCCCACTAATTCCTGCTAATTCCCACTAATTCCCTACTAATTCCTGGAGCTTGTACACCAAAATTCCCCTGCGAAATACCCCTCGGGCTACCAAAAGTGCAGCGGCACGCCCATTTGAATATCGTACCCAGTGTCATACGCATCTTAAAGCACGTGCCGCTCCACATTTAACATTCCCAACTCGTCTTACTTGACTGCCAATACTTTACGCTCGAGGTATAGAGCTTTTTTTCCAGGATGCGGGTGTCTCGGGTTCAAATCTTGATCGCGGCACATTTTTTTTTTTTTTTAATTATCAGTAATATTAAAAGTTTTACAAAGCTGCATAACATGGACATTCTTCAGATTAGGTCAAGGGCGGATCTGGACCTTGAGCTTGGGGGGGTAACACAGCCGCGTGCTGAAAATAACAAAACATTTTTTTTGATGAGCGGAGGGGAGAAATTTTTTGATGAAATCCGAAAAAAAATGTTTCGTCCCAAAATTTTTTGATGAGCGGGAGGGCAAATCATTTTTTTCGTCCCAATTGGGGGGGGGGGGTAATTACCGTTACCCTCCCATAAATCCGCGCTTGGATTAGGTTGGTTCTCCCTTTTCGCGACAAAAATTAAGAAAGTTATACAAAAATTTTGCGTTATGTTCTCAAAGCTGCTTTATTCCATGTAATTTTAAAAACTGTAGTTTTGGATTATTAATAATAGCTGACTTACCTATATCACAATTTGAATTATTGGTCAACTCATTTCCCTCAGATCTGTGTTCTGCCTCAATGTACATTATTTAGCTTTGGAATTAATTAATTTAAAAAAAAATATGTTTACTTTATTTTCTTTACTACACGTCACATTCTATATTGTATAAGAATTTTTAAATTCGCAATACCATAAAATAGGAAATGGCAACTCTGCTTGTGTTGAAATTAAGCACCTATAATCTATGATCCATGTCTATAACATCTGATCTGATCTGATAATTGAAACTGAGTTATATTCGGCAACAGCGCGATAATTCCAAATTAAACCGAAGAGGTCATGAGCGCCATTATTAAAAGATCAAAAGGATTTCGCCGGCTGTCTTATTAATTCTCCACTCTTTGGTAGAGTTGTAAATTCAAATAAATAAAAACTCGGGTAAAAATGAACAGAAAAAGGACATAGCAGGATAAGCATGTGTTAGCTGCCCCCGCACCAATCGGGTCGAAATTTTGAGCACAAGTTGTTAGTAGTGTTAGATGAAATTTCACAAAATATTATTTTTGGAAAACCATTTTTAGAGGAGTTATGGGGGTAAAAAGAAAAATGGAAAAATTAGTAGAAAAACATTATTGAGTCCATTTGTCGAAAAAATGTGGTAAAAAAATATTTTCAAAATAAAAAAAAATTTTTTTAGGGGACGTTCTCGAGGCACCTATCAGTTCCTTTCAAATAAATGCTTATAGGCCCCTTTAAAACATATCCAATTTTCAAAGCGATCGGAAGAGTACAACATATTCAAAATTGATAATCATGGGCACACTGCGTGCGGCGCAGTTCATTACTACATCTTACTACCACGGTCACTGGCGGCCATTACACCCCAATCGTTTAAATCAGTATCAAACTTCAAGATGCAGATATTTTCAAATTCTCTGACGTCAACTGTTGGGTCAAACAAAATCTAGTTTGAAAACCCAAACATTTTACAATGATGACGTCTGTAGTCAGCCTACGAAAGAATTAGTTTTCAAAGTCCACTACGAGGAGGTTACAGTGCCTCTCACTAGTCAGGGTACCTGTTTATTGTGAGTCCCCTTGCCTCTCACGAGTCGGGGTGTTTGTTTATCGTGAGTGTCCTTGCCTCTCACTAGTCGGGGCGCTTGTTATTGTGAGTCCCCTTGCCTCTCACTAGTCGAGATGCTTGGTTATTATGAGTCCCGTTGCCTCTCACAATTCGGGTTGACTCTTGCGTGAGTCCTCTTGCCTCTCACGAATCAGGTTACTCTATTATTGATGAGACTTCTCTTAGTTTTTATTCTTTGAGAACATCCCATAATTTTTTTATTTTGAAAAAATTTTTTGAAAAATTTTGTAAAACATTTTGCAACGATGACGTTTGTAGTCAGTCTACCAAAGAACTATAGTTTTCAAGATCGACCACGTGGAGGTTACAAGACGATTTTGGTCCACTTATTATAGGGTGTTTGTTTATCGTGAGTCCCCTTGCCTCTCACTAGTCGGGGAGCTTGTTTATTTATAGTTCACTTGCCTCTAACAATTCGGGGTGACTTTTTTGCAGGGTTCGAAAATATCGTGATATTTATTATAAATATCAAAATATCCGATATTTACGATATATATCGGATATATACCAATAATTGATATATATCGGATATTTTAATATTTATAATAAAATTATAAAGAAAATATTTAAAAAAAACTTATTTAAATGTACGGTCATTCTATAGAACACCCCCTTCTTCCCTATAGGAAAACCAAAGGTACTGACACATACTACATACCAGTACGAGTCATTTCTGCTAGTTGAAATGTTGTGCTTATTTTGGAAAACTACCCCCTGCAATAGAGGTAGTTTTGAAAAAAAAATGCGAAATGCCAGAAGTAGTATATTGTTCTTGCCCTAAATAATTTTATTTAGGGCAAGGACAATATATTTTTTCAAAACTGCCCTTATTGTAAGGGGTAGTTTTCCAAAATAAGCGCAACATTTCAACTAGCAGAAACGACTCGTACTGGTGTGTAGTATGTGTCAGTATCTTTGGTTTTCCAATAGGGAAGGGGGTGTTCTATAGAATGACCGGGTTTTTTTTGCTTTTTAGTACATTTTTGAAATAAAAGCTTTTTAAATTTTTCTTTTTATATAATTTTATTTTTGTACTATTTAGTCATCAGACCAGCAATGTTCAACGATACCATAACATACTTGTCTCTTCAAAACTACATGTATTTATATGTCAAATTTCAGCTTTTTCGATAACAAGAACTTGTTAAAAATTGACATTTTCCACAATTTTTAGTCTTAATTTTTTTAGAAAAATTATTCCACACAGGATGTTTGTCTCTCGGCATGTTGCTTAATAGTTAATATATTGTTATATCTATATTCAAAAGATTAAAACAGGCAATTCTCAGCTCATTGTAGAACAGATACTTTATGCCAGCATATAAAATAATGTAGGTTAGGTATTGGTTTGCAGGCGGGAAGTCCCTTCTTTGCTAATAGCAGCAGCAGTAGTTGACATAATCAAAGCAGTGTTGTCATATTCTCACAATTTTAAGCGTTTTTGCAGAAATTTGATATATGTGAGGCGGAAAGCAAAAAGGGACCTCTTGTCGGCGATGTCAATTTTTCAGTACAGTCGAATTAGTGGTTTGGGTCAAAATAATCGATTTTCGGATTTTTGTGATTTATTACCTTTACAAGTTGTAATCGATTACAAAACCGATATAATTGGATGAGACACTTAAAATAATCGATAAAGCAGTCGATGTTCAGCCCTGGAAAAGGTACCTCTTGTCGCTTATGGAGAAATAACATGGGACCGACAAGAGGTCTCTTTTCATAAACGCACTAGTAACTTAAACAAAAAAAAACATAGAGATATGATTTTTGCACCAAATTGTTCGGAATTAAAGCTTAATTCATTTAATATTAATAACTAAAAACTGGAATTTGCCGACAAGAGGTCCCTTTTTGCTTTCCGCCTCACATATATCAAAAAAGTGATATTTATTTCACTATAAATATCATGATATATATCGTGATATATATCATGATATATATCACCGGATATATATCTTCGAACCCTGCTTTTTTGCATGAGCCCTCTGGCCTCTCACGAATCAGGTTACTCTATATCGGTGAGACACTTACTTCTTAGTCTTCATTGCTATCGTCCTTAATTACAGGAGTAATATTATTCTGAGTAAAAATGTCGCTGAGAATTTCAGAAGGCTTCAGAACTTTCGACAAATACCTTGCCTGGGACAGATAGTATACAATTGCAGCAATGTGCGTTAACGCAATTGTATACTGTCTGTCCCACGCAAGGTATTTGTCGAAAGTTCTGAAGCAGCTGAAATTCTCAGCGATATTTTTACTCGGAATAATAATATGTCTGTAATTGAGGACGATAGTAATGAAGACTAAGAAGTGTCTCATCAATATAGAGTAACCTGATTCGTGAGAGGCCAAAGGACTCACGCAAAAAAGTCACCCCGAATTGTGAGGGGCAAGAGAACTAACAATAAACAAGCTCCCCGACTAGTGAGAGGCAAGGGGACTCACGATAAACAAGCATCCCGACTCGTGAGAGGCAAGGAGACTCATGATAAACAAACATCCCATAATAAGTGGATTAAAGTCGTGTTGTAACCTCCACGTGGTGGACCTTGGAAACTACAGTTCTTTGGTAGGTTAACTACAAAGGTCATCATTGCAAAATGATTTGCAAAATTTTTAAAAAAAATTTTTTAAAAACAAAAACAAAAATTTGTATGGAATGCTCTCGAAGAATGAAGACTAAGAAATGTCTCATCAATATAGAGTAACCTGGTTCGTGAGAGGCAAGAGGACTCACAGAAAAAAAAAACGTCAACCCGAATTGTGAGAGGCAAGGGGACTCACAATAAACAAGCGCCTGACCAGTGAAAGGCAAGGAGATTCACAATAAACAGGCACCCTGACTAGTGAGAGGCACTGTGACCTCCTCGTAGTGGACTTCAAAAACTAATTCTTTCGTAGGCTTACTACAAAATGTTCAGATTTTCAAACTAGATTTTCTTTGACCCAACAGTTGACGTCAGAAAATTTGAAAATATATGCACCACACTTCTTGAAGTTTGATACTGATTTAAACGGTTGGGGTGTAATGGCCGCCAATGAGCGTGGTAGTAAGATGTAGTAATGAACCGCGCCCCCTGCAGGATGCCCATGATTATCAATTTTGAATATGTTGTACACTTCCGAGCGCTTTGAAAATTAGATATGTTTTAAAGGGGCATATAAGCATTTATTTGAAAGGAAATGAGCATCCCCTAATTTTTTTTTTTATTTTGAAGACATTTTTTCACTTTTTTTCGACAAATGGACTCAATAATTTTTTTCTACGTTTGTGCCATCAAAAGCAATAACATATTTTTTTCATGAAAATCGGTTTATTCGTTCTTGAAAAAAAAATGTTTTCCATTTTTCTTTTTACCCCATAACTCCCCTAAAAATGGTTTTCCAAAAATAATATTTTGGGAAATTTCATCCAACAATACTATCAACTTGTGCTCAAAATTTCGACCCGATTGGTGCGGGGGCAGCTAACACATGCTTATCCTGCTATGCCCTTTGTATTTACTACTTTTATACTTAAGTACTTCAAATGTAACTTTTTCATACTCGATTCATAAATATATAGGGCTCAATATTTGAGTAAACACACGTACATATACATCTCGACGTATAAATAACCTCGTATTATAACCTCGCTCGTAGCCTCGTATCATGTTATAATGATATGAATCCAAATATTCTTGCAAATATTTATTTTCTAAATATTCATCAATTAACAGAAACATGTTAAAGTAAAAAGTAATAAATGAATCATCATAAGATTATTCCTACCCATATTTGCTATAGGTTAGTCATTTTGTTTAAACAAATGTAATCTAAGTACCTATTCGAATTAAGTTTTAAATATATTTTGAAATTAGCAGTAAAAAAATAGCATATTATTTGCAACAGAAAATACATTCCGAATTGAGGTAGGGTATACTAACTTTGTCTAGGGCACGAACTTCATAAATTAAACTGGACCTCAGATAAGGTCCAAACGCTGACACCCCCATGCTGGCCGCCATGATAGGTTTTCAGATCCGCCTGTCGAATTATGCAATTTGTCAATCACTGCTGCCAACCCTTCTAGACATTAAAAATAATGAAAACAATGTTATGATTATTATATTACAGGTATTTAATTGTTGCAAAGTTTGGAAATTAAACGAGTTGGTCAACATGTGCAGTGAATTACAAAAGTACAAAGGCGATGTTGTCAGATTTAATCTAGTATTATCCCGTTGGTTGTTGATAGGCAAATAACTGCCAGATTTTAGAAACAATTTTTAATAAAATGAGAGTATTAATGAGTACTTCTGATGATAACTTACTCCAAATATTGTAGTAATCTCACATTATGAATAAATTTCTTGTTATTAGAGAAGATGAAGTAGTTTGGGAGAAAAGTATTCAATAAGTTTATTGAAAATATAAAACATTTGGCAATGCGCTAAGTTGACAGCCTATCATGGCGACCATGGTAAGTGGAGTCACGAGCTTTTGTTTGGGATATGTGCATTGTGAAGTCCAGTTTAATTTATGAAGTTCGTGATCTAGGGACATATACAGAGACATCTTTCGAAGATTGTGGGTTGACCAGCCGACCTTCTCGGTACACTTTGAAGATTGCTCGTAAAAGTGAGCTGGTCTGCTGGAGCCAATATTGTCGGTATGCTTTGAAGACGCTGAAATTCCAGCAGACCAGCTCACTTTTACGAGTTTTCATGGCAATTTTCAAAGTGTATCGAGAAGGTTGGTTGGTTGGGTTGTCTGTAGACCCCTTTACAATAACATTTTTTTTTTTGCTGAAACTTGTCGGACACATTACTTACAAGGAGTGTAGCAAAAAGTTTTGGAATAAATCTTTGTACCGTAAATATCTCTGGTTGTATAGCTCGTATCGCAATGAATAAAAAAAGAGATTGTTCCTCGGATTGTTCATAATAAAATTCTGAAGAAAAGATTTATCCGAACCTTTTTGGTTAATTTGTTATGTTGCAATAAATGCAAACAATAAATAGCAGTAGCTCAATAAGGAGGTCTAGAGGGAAATGTCGAGATCACAATTTTTGACTTGGGGGCTGTGTTTGGACTATTTATAGGTAATTTTTCCGCAACTGAGTAATATATTCTGCCTAAAGTAAGCAGCCGAGGTGGCAGCATTAGGGTAAAAATATGCCGAAGATGCTATGCAGCTATAAGTTTATGCCGCAGTTTCAGTTGATGCATCGAAGCCATCAATTCGTAAAAGCATGTACATTTAAATGTGACCGCACATACCGAGGATGCTAGTGAAATGCTGCTATAGTCTATTTGGAAATGAAGTAGAGTAATAAAACCCTGTAATCAGGAGCCGCCATAGGCGTGCTACTAAGTTTTTTAAAATTACTTCAAAAATCTTATTCGCAGAAAAGTGCACTCATTTTATTTTAAGAAAGAAATTCCAACGTTGGACAAGATTTTACGTGGACTTTCAGAAGACAACGATTTACCAAAAATCAACAGAAACAAACGCCGGCAAGTTCTTCATGACCTGAATTTTTGCTGGGAAAGCAGAACAACGATGAAATTATTTGTTGGCGAAGAGACTACCTACGAACAATTCGAAAGTTCTGTAAACAAGAAAAGAATATTTATTATTTGGACGAAACTTGGGTAAACGCGGGATATACTGTAACAAAAGTGTGGCAAGATAAAAACCGCTGCCCAATTAATAAAAAAAAGAAAAGAATCCAGCGGAACTTCATTGGCATGCAGTTTCCGCGCGCAAAACAAATTTTGATGCGCACATTAAATCGTAAAATTTTTTGGTATTCTTGATTTTGGATGATTTTGGATATTTTTTCACGGCTTTTCGTTTGGCACCAGGGTTGGCATGTTTAAAACAAAATGTTTTAAACAAAGTGTTTAAAACATGTTTAAAACATCGCACTGTGTTTAAACAAATGTTTAAAACATATTTAATACAAAATGCTAGGTTTTAAACAACTCTTTAAAACATAGTTTAAAACACAGTGCGAAGTTTTAAATAAATGTATTATTTTGGAGTTTGTGGAAAAGCAGGAAAAGTGCCGATGATGGTCCATTCCGATAAATAATTCCGATATAGTGGTCACGTGCACTAAACTGAGCATTTTATTTGCAGAGTGCTGTAAAATCCGTTTAAGAGCGCCATCTGACATCAGCTAGTAGCAGCAGACATAGTGTGTCTGGCACCATTTGATTTTAGTTGAATATAGTTTTAAACGTTTTAAACCTGTTTTAAACATACCATTTAAAACTTAAAAAAAAAACTGTTTTAAACAAAAAAAAACTGTTCAAAACAAAAAAAAACTGTTTTTTGTTTAAAATGAAAAAAAAACTTGTTTTTTTTCCAACCCTGTTTGGCACTATTGGCATCCATTTTAAAATAAAAAAAACAAAAAAAAATCGATTTGCACACCCTTCTGCCCGCGACGACTGCCTAAAATTTGCGTTTCTGGCATATTCATGGTAATTTCATTCATATATATGATTGGCATGCATTTTAAAAACGTTGCACCTGACTGGTCATGTACCGCCAATCTATTATTGAGGATTTGCATTTTTAATGAGCTTTTATTACTCTACTTCATTTCCAAATAGACTATAGCATCCTCGGTAGACAGACGGTAGACAGACGGAAGAAGACAGACGCAACTAAGAAATTAGCACAAACTATTTATTATTCCGAAAATATTTGTATAACAGACATTTATCATTTCTTTTAAATGTACCTTACTCTTTAAAAAAATATATTAGGGAGGCTTTATTACACCCTCCTTAACCGACTGTTAAAAAGTAGAGGCATGTACCTAAAAACATGTATTAAATGCCGTGTTTAGTGAATAGTATATTGTGTATCTAGGTGTGAAAGCGATACATTCCCGGATGACGATGCAATTGTTGGCCGAGGCGCTAGCCGAGGCCAACAAGCATCGAAGTCCGGGAATGTGCTTTCACACCGAAGTACACATACTATTTTTTCTGAAATCACAATAAATACTATTTTAAACGTATAAGAATCAAAAATATAAACATTTAAAAAAAAAAATTTCTGAAATTACACAATCAATAATATTTTAAAGATATAAAAATCAAAAATATTAACATATTAAAATATATATAAAAAACCGTACGGGAATGTTACTTCCCGGCCTAGGCCGGGAAGTAACATTCCCGTACGGCTTAGTTGATCGTTGCTTGGCAACGGATCTTTTCCGGTCTGTTTTCTGATAGTTTCCTAGCAACGGACTAAAATACTGGAATTGTACATTTTTCGCTCTAAAATCGCGCCGAAAATGTAGACATTCCCGATCGATTTCAGAAAAATAAAATAAACATTTATATCTCCTTTTAATGCAGCGGTGAGAGCATAAATAAAACATGGGGTTTAGTCCGAATAAGTGCGGAAGTCTTGAAACTTTGGGAATTTGTAGATTTCGATGCCCTGAATGAAATAATAAAAAAATCAAAATGTGACCTCGGCCGCCGGCGCTGCCATATTGAAAGAATGGCGCACAAAAACAGTTTCTTTGAAATATCTCGCTTCGGGTGCCTCATACGGCAAAGAAATGTTCTTATGAAAATAAAAGAGCATTATATTTTCTACAAAATACGTCCTATGCATTTTTTCGTTAAACTGAATAGTTTCGGTGTAGCAGCCGATCGAAGTCAAGCATTCTTGAAAAAATTATGATATTTTGCAATTTCTCGATTTAGTGCGACTTTTATGAAGGAGTATTTTTGTGTTGAGACAAAATTTGTTTTCATACCTGAAAATCCTCAATTATAGTTGATTTTGCTTGTCTGCTATGCATAGCTCAATGTTCAATACTCGTTTTCACACCACCTTGAGGTAGACTATATGGCGCGTTTCTTTTTACGTGGTTGTACCCTATAGACCTAATCCACGACTAGCCTGCTTCTTGAGGCCTTTTAGGTGCTTGATGTCGAAGGTCCAGGTTCGTTGTAGTCTTCAACAATACTTTCTTCGGAAATTGCTTCTGTTGCTCTGTCCACTGATATTGATTGTTCTCCATGCCTGCGAGAAATATTTCAACTGGAGAGTCGACTTCCTCGTCGTCATGAAGCTCGTCGACTGTTGGTGCATTGTCGCAGCTTTGTTCGTTACAATATTTGCAAATTACAGAACATTTTAACCCATCTTTTCTACAACCACCTTTTCTTGCATTTACAGGAAAGAAATTTATTTAACTTTTCAATCTTTCAGCATTGTTACTGGTGTAAGCCCAGCTTTGCTGTTTCCAGCATGTGGTTGTAGAAAGGCAGGGTTAAAATGTTCTGTAATTTTCAAATTTTGTAACGGACAAAGCTGGGACAATGCACCAGCAACAGTCGACGAGCTTCATCGCGGCGAGGAAGTCGACTCTCCAGTCGAAACATTTCTCGCAATCATGGATACAATCAATACGTAGAATCAGTGGACAGCGTAACGGAAGCAATTTCCGAAGAAAGTAGGTATTGCTGAAGACTACAACGAGCCTGGACCTTCGACATAGAGCACCTAAAACGCCTCAAGAAGCAGGCTGGTCGTGGATTAGGCCTATAGAGGACAACCACGTAAAACGAAACGCGCCATATACTCTACCTCAAGGTGGTGTGAAAACGAGTATTGAACATTGAGCTATGCGTAGCAGACAAGCAAAATCAACTATATTTGAGGATTTTCAGGTATGAAAACAAATTTTGTCTCAACACAAAAATACTCCTTCATAAGTCGCACTAAATCGAGAAATTGCAAAATATCATAATTTTGTTAATAATGTTTGACTTCGATCGGCTGTTACACCGAAACTATTCAGTTTAACGAAAAAATGTATAGTACATATTTTGTAGCGAATCTAATGCTCTTTTATTTTCATAACAACATTTTTTGCCGTATGAGCACCCGAAGCGAGAGATTTCAAAGAAACTGTTTTTGTGCGTCATTTTGCATTTTTTATTTAATTCAGGGCATCGAAATCTACAAATTCCCAAAGTTTCAAAACTCCCGCACTTATTCGGATAAGATTCGACTGTACTATTTAGTTTTAAAGCTAGAGATATAAATTTGGCACCAAAACATATAATCTTGTACCCTCTCTGAATAATAAAGATAATGAGGGGTAAGCCACGGGGCGATTTTTCGTTCCTTACCGGGGCGATCCAGGTCGATCTAAGGGCAATCCGGGGCGATCTAGGGTAACTTGGATGCGATGAGATATTGATTATAGAGGCGATATTTCGTCCCTCAGTTTTCGCGTGAGTTACCCCTCCAAAGGTAAGTACTTATATTTGTTTTTTTTTTTCGTAAAAATAGTATTTACCGAGATATTTGAAAAAAAAAACCAAACATTTCAATATGATGGTCATATATATTTGTATGATGGTCATATCTTTCTACATATTAAGTACCTATTTCTGTTATTTTTCATTTTAGGAAAAAACATTCCACACTCCACAAAAAAGATTTTTTTCACAAAATCCATAGTTAATATCTTTAAAAAAAAATGACAAAAACCAAGATGGCGGCTCTTTTTTTCGAACTTTCCCCACAGGGAGCGAATGAGACTTTTGGCAGGTTAAAAATGACGTATTGTCTAAATATTCCCGCTGAGAGGAGCTTGTTACTAATGATTTATATCTCACCTCCTTATATCCAGCCAGATTTACTGTACTAGGCATATGGAAAATAGGCAGTTGTAGTTATTTTTATTTTGTAGATTAAGTAGTTGCCAAGTTCTATACCGTCAATATCGATCTGCATTTTAACTGAATTTTTCAATATTTTCCAGGATTTTGTATTAAAAAATATTCTCGAATGACCCCCGTAAACCGTTTACAAACACACAAGATGAGACAAACATGTCGAGGGGCGACTTTTTTAAGAGTAATTGGTCACAAAACTCAGTAGTTGATGTTAAAACAGATTAGAATGTATACAATAGACAATGGAGTTATAAACGTAATGCATATTGCATATTCATTTAATTTGTCCTTAACTTTAAGTTATATAGGTGGTAACTTACCGCTTTATTATTGCTTGGAACATTGTATTCTAAATGAAACAGAAGTCAATGAACCCCAAACCTTATAGGTAATATCTCGGTACATAGTGCATTTTCGTCAACCTCAAAATCTATGAACGAGCATATAAGTAAACCTACAAATTCTACAGGGTGTCTATGTCTAGTAAATAAGTGGATATATCATATATACCAAAATTAAATTTTATAAAACATAAAATGTTGACCTAATAGACCAGGAGCCCGGCGACCACTAATTGGGTGTCATAGGTTTAGTCTCAAAATGTGTGAATTGTTAATTTTGGGCAGTAGAGCACAGACATGACCATACCAGACTTTTTTCTGGGGCAGGGGCGTACGGCAGCCCCCCCAAAGTGTAAGAAATATGACTTGAAAAAGTAAAAAAAAAGTCACAAATAAGTCATAGGTTTACGCATGGGGGTTGGAGGGATTTCTTAATTTACCCCCAAAAATCATGAAACCATTCATTTTGGGCGGTACAAGGAAGTGCTACGCTCGCCCAGATTTGAAAAAAAAGTCAGTTAAAAAAAGTGATAAATTTATGAATGGCAATCAGGAATCTGGTAAGTATGAACCTCCTGAGTGCGAAAAGACATTCGCCATCTTTGGAAAGTGATGCGAACGTCTTGCCTTTCACGATCATTGGCGGCGTATCGGCTGTTCCTACCGCATGTACTAGTTACCCTTGTGATTCGATGAGTATCACAAATTTACGACTGGCAATCATAAACTTGGTAAGTATGAACCCTCTGAGTGTGAAAATATATTCGCCATCTTTGAAAAGTGGTGCGAATGGGACTAAACCTATGACACCCAATTAGTGGTCGGCGGGCTCCTGGTCTATAAGTACTGCTCGAGGCACCGCTTTTGTTTTTGTGTGCGGAAAATGATGAAATCTTATTGATGATTTTTTTTAATTTCAAATCTAAGTACGCCACTATATTCGGCAAATGGGTTTGTACCAAATTTCGTGAAAAAATACTTATTTTTAGATTTTTCCTGAACGAAATAAATAAGTATTCTAAAACTGCTAATGAAAATCTACTGTTGCACGGGATTGTGTATTTAAAAGAGTGCCTTGACTCAAATAACTGGCAAAGGAATGTTTAATGGACTCATTTAGTGATATTTACTTTATAATTTATTTTCCGTAAGTATATATAACCCTTTAAGTACATAATAAAAAATTAGGCCGTTAGCGTTAATATTAACCTTAATATTTAATTTCGAATTCGTAACATATTTGAAACGGCCGACGGCGCGAGGCGAGTAACTGTGTGATGTCACAACACTCCACTTCTATGAGTTATGCGGTTAAGAAATCACCCTATTAAACTGGAGAATTTTGGTGTTCCGAATCTATCGTAAACCCATGTTTTTTACTTTATAACATTACAAATTAATTTCGAATGACAAATACTTATAAATAATAATAAATACATTTACAACAATTTTATTTATTTAATATTTCTTTATTTTTCAAATCAAACATTGATGTGAGCTATGCTAGCTGCATCCAATGCTCAAACATTTCACGCCCCTACGTTTACGTATGTTTAACATTGTGGATATCATAATACATAGTTCGAAGTTAAAGAGATTCTTGGGCAACGCAGTGCCAAACTCGATAAAACAATAAATATTTTTGAACTAGATGTTTGTCGAGATGTTTGTTTAATTCTCGTGTAAACATTAAAAATTATAAAAAAAATAGGCAATAGTATGTGATGTGCAAAATATTTTGCACCCTAATGCGCAAAATATTTTGCGCATGGTGTCACGGTAACGCAAAAAAAAAATAATGTCAATGAAAAAATGTCTCATTTTAGACACAGACATTAACGCGCAAACATAGCCTTTTTTTGACTGTTATAGAAAAAAGTATTTTTAAAAGCACCTTCAAGAATTAAATATTTTCAACAAAAATGTTCAGGCTTATAACTACCACCGCAGCCGACAATAACCCGATGAGGAACATGGATCGATGCTGCATGTTACTACGCAGATCATTATGAAAATATTCAAGTTATTAACACCTTACCAGAAGAATCTAGTGCCATAAAGAAAGCTAAATTTTGTCGTTGCCTAACCTAAAAAAGGATGTGTCTTCATTAAAAATAATTTTAAAAAGATTGCCGACAATAGTGGAGCTTGAGAATCCTAAAGTACCTGTGAATGAATCATTTAAAAAAATTGAAAATGTGCAAAAAGTAATAAATAGGAGAAACGCTGAAAACAAAATATTCATCGATTTTAAAGAAAAATCCCAACTTTCAAATTGTAAAAGAAATAAAAGAAAAATTATTACTGACGTAAAAGCATCATAGGTAACTGATATATCGTTGTCAAAAATAAAATATGCTCCCATGACAACAGTTGACTGCGAAATATCGTTCTCGGTACATATAAGTGGATATTGAATCCTCGTCAAAACAGGTTAAACAAGCAAAACTTGGAAAAAATAATTACAGTACTTTTTGACTCATTACATACCTAATTAATTTTCAAGACATACTTGACTGGAAAAGTATAGCGTATTTGCGAGCGTATTTGTTTTTTAAATAATTGTTTAAATAATTTGTTTTTTCACTTATTTCAACTCACTATTATTATCGAGATTATTATTGTATGTACTATAATGTTACATAGGCATATTGTATTGTGGCTATTTGAAATAAAGTAATATTATTTTTATTATTGTTAGTATTATTATTATTACTATTTTATTATTGTTGTAAACATAATGAACACATAATTTTTGTCAATAAATATTCCTCGAAATATTCATAATAAATTTTCCATTTTGCGTACTTTTTTACACTATTACCTTAGTGCGGTCCTGGAATGACGCCCAAAATTCCGATCTTTGGTTATAATATGATATAGGATGGAGTTAATTGAAACCACCAATTGCTAATTTAGTGTGGTGTGGATGTAATGAGAGTTACCATGGAATGCCCACCATGTGTGGGTCAGCAGTTCTATTGTTATTATTTTTTAATTGTTTATTGAATGATAACAAGCTACTACATACTATAAACTATATTAACATAAATCATTACGATGCATCCCATAATGCACTATCCTCGGTATAGGTACTTAATCTATTTGTTATCTATAACAACGTCATTGCACAGTTTATAAAAATTGTTAGCGAAGACATGAAATTATTTTTAGAAGTGAATAAGCTAGGTATCTTATTAAATATCTAAGTATGTCTAATACTATTGGCTCAATATTAATAGTCCTTTGACTAAAATACCAAACTATTAAGTAAACTATTAAGTAAGTAATAGATTACACAAACACTATAATAGACAATTAAACAAATATTCACACGAACAAAGTTGTAAGTATTAAGGCTTGTATTAAAATAAATAAAATTGTGCATGCCTTGGATAATATGGGGGATGAAAGACGCAGATCTGAATATGAGGAATTACAATTGGTAGGTACACACAAATTAGACTAAAAAAGGAGTAATAAGGGAAGTAATTTATAGTGTTTATATTTAGGATATGAACTCTCAATAGGAATACAGATTCTAACAGTTCCCACCTTTCCCGTGGATGAAACATCCCTTATTTTGCGAGAAACCGCGCCCCAACGGTGACTGCATGCCAGTGATGTGCCCAACTTTTTGAAACGGAGAGAGCAGTCCGTTTAAAAGGCGGTGTAGCAAATAAAAGGACTTTTGGAAGTTTTTTCCAGGTCTAATCACAAGCACACAAAATAAAAAAAGTTTCTTCTTTTGACTAGACTTCGGACTTGATTAACTTAAGTATCTTTATGTATTTTGACGCGCTGAATTCGAATCCAGAGTCATTATTGCTCCATCACCCATAATTTTTTTGTAAGTCGCGAAAATAACCTAAAAAACCTCATAATTTAGGATATTTTCGGAATTTACTAAAAATTGGTGGTGGTGAAGCTGATTCGTATTCAGCACATCGAAATACATAGGAGTTGCCCAATGGAGTCCCAGAAACAGACCACTTTTCACTTTTTTTTGGGTGTGTCTGTGTAATATATTTGCATACGCAAACAAAAAATTCTAAGACTTAATAAAAATAATCGAATATAGATGAGAAATACCTACACCCTACACTGTAAATCTCAGTCATCTCTTACTTTTTGTAGCCAGCAGGTTGAGAACAACATCAAATTTTAGCTTACAATTACTTAGTACCTGTGTTGACAATTTCAGGGGGGGTGGGGTCTACGTCACTGGGAGAAAGAAAATATTCGAGAAAATATTTTAAATTCTACACAAAAAACCGAGCAAAAAACCTTCTATTAACCTTTCAGCTAATCCCCACCCAACAATTGCAAATAACATTCAAAGCAGAGGCTAGTTTGAAGTGTGCAAACGCAGTTTTCCACAGTGAATATCTCCATAACGGCTGGTTTGACAGAAAAAATCGTTAATAAAGAAATTATTGAGCGAATCTCCTCTATAACGTGCGTGTGTCGCAAAATCTTTTTTCAATCAAATTTTATTAGTTTTTCAGGTTTTTCCCAACATGCACTTTGTTATTTGAGGTTGTTTCCACACCACTCATGAGGTATGTAGAGCTCTTGGGCATCTTTTTAAATGATTTTCTCTGTGAATCTATTCCATTAAAAGTCTGTCTGATTTTGTTAGTTGATAACGTCATCTCCGGTTGCTGAAATTAAACACCCATACTCATATGGCAGTTGAAGCACATAGATGAGCAGCGCAATCCTAATTTAGTACAGTCGCACCGTTTTTTGCAACCCTTTACCTATTTCTAACAGCAAGAAAGTTGAATTAAAGAAATCGGAGCTGGTGCCTCGGTGGTGAAAACAGGAGATAACATGCTGATTGCTGATTTTTTCCAACCCCATTGTATGGGCTCCATATTTTCTTCTCACTAAGATTGAATTTGTGAAGTACCCGATAGGAATGTTGCTGTAAAGCGTCAGATGTTGATGACAGTCTTGATAATATCACGGAATAACTGGGTTAGCCTAACTATCCAACATATTGAATGAAGAAAATTTTTGATGATTTAAAGATATTTCCGAGGATATTTCACTTTGAGAGGCTTTGCATAATGTACAGTAAATCTTTCTCTAGCACTATCTTCCCACACCATTCCCAAAACATTTATTGTTTGTGCTTTTTCTTTGTCGAAAAAGAAAAAAACAGTAGTGGTATTGCAACCACTAAACACATGGGCGAGCACATGGTAAACAGCATGGTTTCTTTACAATTTTCCAAAACTTATGAGGACTGAGAATTGCAAGAACTAAGTACAAGCTTTCCTTTATATTTCCTTGAGCATCTTTTAAATATCGGATGCCTGTCTTCAGAAGCAAGATTAATAATGAGCATTAGAAGATGGATGTCCTGCCCAAGAACACTACTGTCTCATTCAGATGAGACTCGTTAATGGCAGTCATTCCCTCTCATTGTTATCTTTCCACCAGTTCTGAAATTAAATGCTCCTACTGGCAGGATTGCTAGATGGGATCATTCTTATGCAGACGTATTCGCATTGAAAACGATTTCAGCAGATATGCGTTTAAAAGACGTTTACAAATGAATTTCATCTATGTGATGTAAATATCATTAAATGTATTCTGTTTCAACCATACCACACGATGAATTACTTAGGTACATTTGCTCTGTTAGCAATAAATTCATCACCACCAAAATTGAAGGGGCATTTTGCAACTGACCTGAATATGTTATGCACTCGGTTATGCAGACGATTTCTTTGTCTTTCTCATTAAGCCCCTTTCGTAAAATATGTAGAGAAGAAACGATTACTTGTGGGCTCCATGCCTACAAATACACATTCACGCATTTTTAACCAGATCAAAACAACAATTATTTTTCAGTTTCTTTTCATCTGGATTGCACTGCTTAACTATGTGCTTCAACTCCCAGAGGAGAGGATGCCTAAAATTCCACAGCTGAAGAAAAACCAGACAGGATTTTAGTGGAATAGACCGACAGGGAAAACCGCTTCAAAAACACCCCAAGAGCTCTACCTCATTAGTGATATGGAAACAAACCTCGAAACAAACTCAAATAACAAAACGCATGTTTCCAAAAAACCAAAAAAACCGAGAAGAAAACTAAATTGTAAAAAATTTTGCGATACACGCATGTTATAGCGCATAATTTCGTTAAGTACTAACGATTTTTTTTGTAAAACCAACCCTTGGAGATATTCGCTGTGAAAAACTGCGTTTGATTGTTTTTTGGCTGCTCGCTCCCAACTACCTTTACCTTTGAAGGTTATTTGGAAGAGTTGGGAGGAGATTAGCTAAAAGATCAATATAAGATTTTTTGTGCATCATTTAATGACAAATACTTTCTTTCCTATATTCTCTTCTCCCCGAACGGTGGTTAGTAAGAGAAATGAGAAAAACCAGCATGAAGTCATCATTAGGATGGGTTTTCGCAAAATAAGAGATTCGGGTGGAAACTTTTCGGATCCTTATGTTTAAAATCCATATCCAAGATATAAACACGTGGGCTAAACGGACCTAACACAACAATTTCAAACTCTTGACTGTTATATTGCAATTTTGCTCTTGCAATTATATAACTAGGACTATTAGAAGTTACATTATGGGTAAGTACAGAAAATGTGATACACCCTCTTCCACAAAGCACTCTAACTTACCAATTGATTTGAAGCAGTCGATATATCACTAACTCTTCCCCAATAAACCGGGACAGAATCGTACAGCCTATTCGGTTCCCATCCGATAATTTTTAAATAGTCTCTAGTACCTGTAAATAAACACTCACCATCCGGATTAAAACACAAACACCTCACTGCACCCAAATCACATTCACTTGACACTAGATTAAAGTTTTCTAGATCGAAAAAGTGCACAGATCTGTCCTCACTCCCACTTGCTAATAAAAACTCATGCGGATGAAATTCCACGCATGTAACAGGGTTACTATGGTCCTGAAATTCTTTTATAACACGCCCCACTCTTAGGTCCCATATTTTCACTGTAGAGTCTTCACCACCAGTTGCAATCCACTGACCATCAGGGCTAAATTTAACACTATTTACAGTTCCTTTGTGGCCATTGTAAGTAAAGATGGCTCCCTTTTTTCTCGTATCCCACATTTTAATTGAGCTATCCGCACTTCCAGAGACTAGAAAGTCACCGTATGGGTGGAAATCCACACATTTTATGGCATACTTATGACCGGTTAATGTTCGGACTAATTTTGCTGCTTCCAGGTCCCATACTTTCAGTACTCCAGCTCTGGATCCGGCACATACTAATTCCTCGAGCTGATTGAATTGCACACAGTCTATAGGGGTTATATGACCACTGAGACTCATAAAGCAGCTTTGTTTGCCTATAGCCCAGAGATTAACCTTTTTATCATCTCCTCCAGTAACCATCACTCGACCAGATTTATGTCCCAAAGCTAAGCAGTTGACATTTGCATTGTGTGCCATAAAATCCTCTGTAATGGAAAATATTATTTAAAAACAGATTCATAGTAAAATATCTATAACTTACGGAATTTCCACGATCTTTTGTTGATAGAAGCCATTGTTAAAAAATAATACTGCAAGTTTAATGGTTATGTTCACTTCAGTTTAGTAAAAACTTTCATTGTATTACTTGATATGTACCCCAGTGATGACTTGTAGATAAAAATAGCACTAGTAAATATAAATAGAAATTGTAATTAAATACTAGAAAAGGTAATCTGGATGCTTTTCAAACGTTTCCTTGACATGTTTGCGTTTGCCATAACCATATACGGTTTTCTCAATCTATTGTAGTGTGTATTCTGAGTTTAACGACAAATTTGCAAAAAACAGCCTTATAGTTAGTTGTTATAAGAGACAGTAAAGTTTAACAGAATCTTTGATTTTTTTGAAGGACGTTCAACACTTCTTTTGACTTTTGACGTGTGGCGAGTCATTGACCACAGCGGGCATTATTCCTAAAGTACTTTTATTTTATTTATTGTTTTTTCATCTAATTATCACGAAATTAACTCAACTGTAATAATCAAGGACAATTTATCACCACTTTTATTTTACCTTTGCGTCTATCAAATAATAATCCAAAATATAAACAAAGAATTATATATTATGATTATTATGAATAATGACCAAATCAAATCAATTACTACATGACTACGTTTGTACGTGGCATTACTATACCACTACTAGGCATTTTCACCAAATGCAAATTTGCTTTTTTGACGTTATTAAAATGAAGTACCTACTTTATACGTTTAAAGCAACATTTAAACATCATTGTATCATCTATCATTTAAAATTTCAACGAATGAATAACAAAATTTGAATAATTGAGTGGGTACACAAAATGTGCTGTGATTGGCGGTGACACCTAATGTTTTTCGGTGTAGCAGAAATCCGACCTTCATCGAATGGCATGTTTCGTTTTTTTATCAAAGGGCGGAAAACAAACATTTTCTTAATGGACCCGAAGTTGTCTTTTTTAAACAGGCTTGGATGAAAATGTCAGCCAACCATGGGCGTTCCATGCATGGCTATGAACAAGCTTCGATTAAAAATGAAATTCATGTTTCTATCTTATCACGGGAGGGTTTCATACAATCAACGCTTAAACTGTAAGTAATATAAGTATTAAAAATAAAGGTGGAACCAGGGCCGGATTATCCATAAGGCTAAATAGGCTATAGCCTAGGGGCGCCGAAGCGCGAGGGGGCGCTAAGGCAATTCAAAACTAACTAAATTTATCTCCCGGCGGCCGAAGTGACATGTACTGTTTACCACTGATTTTTGGAAAATAAATGCATTGTAACGTCGTATATGCATAAGGGGCTAGCGAAAAAAATAGCCATAAAATCGAGTTGGGATAATGAGCGTAAAAAATGTTTGTTTAGACGATCCAGCCAACCATCCTTCTCGGTACACTTTGAAAATTGCCATAACAACTCTCATAGAAGTGAATTGGTCTGCTGGAATTCCAGGTCTTCACAGCGTACCGACAATCGAGCAGACCACTTCAATCCAGTAGCCCAGCACACTTTTACGAGTTCGCATTGCAATCTTCAAAGAGTAACGAGAAGGTCGGTTGGTCTGCTCCCTGCCGCTGGGTCGTGTGTAGATCCCTTAAGGAAAGACAAGCATAAAAAGCTTTTGTGCCTGCCGTCTTCTGGGTCGAAATTAATAAATTTTTGTAAGCCTATGTAAACCCATTCTATGTAACTATTTTGATTACATTTTATAATTATATCCGTATTAAGAATTATAAATACCAAAAAATACTTAAATATTCGTTTACTTATATTTATTTTTAAGAGATATCAGGATCTGAGAGAAAAGGAAATAATATGAAATAGAAAATGCGATATAATTTAAAGTAGAGTCCTCTTCATACGTTTAAAGTAATTATCCATATCTAAAGTTTTTATTGCCGTAATCCTTCCCAGCCCCTATTGGGTACCGAGGGGTCAGCTAGAGATTTTGGCAATTTTTTTTTCAAATATTTCCCCCCCCCCCCCCCCCACCGCTCATCAATTATCAAGCGCGAGGGGTCCGTAACGGGGGCCCGCCAGAGATTTTGGCAATTTTTTTTTTTCAAATTTCTTCCATTCGCTCATCAATTATTAAGCGCGAGGGCCCGTTGGCTTTGAAGGGCCCGTAGTGGGGGCCCGCTAGAGGTATTGGCAAAATTATTTTTTTTAATTTCTGGCCCCTGCTCATCAATTATTAAGCGCAGGGGCCCATTTTCGGTTCCGAGGAGCCCGTAGCGAGGGCCTACCAGAGATTTTGACAACAAATTTTTTCCCGCTCATCAATTATTAGGCGCGTGGGTCCGCCAGTGAATTTAGTACCGGAGCCCATGATTTGATGTGGGGGGCCTGATCCTTCCGGGTATAGCCGAAGGCCTTCCTTATATATACGTCGGTACTTTTTTTATACAAGAAAATTATTATTTGATTATTTTATTTTGATAAAATTGTCGAATTTATTACCTGTGTATTGTATAGTTCAGCGAAGAGATGTTTACCTAAACCCGTGGATAGTACAAAAAAACACCCGACCTGCTCTGCACTTTATATAGAGGTCTACAGACGATCCAATCAACCAACCGACCTTCTCGGTACACTTTGGATATTGCCATGCGAACTCGTAAAAGTGAGCTGGTCTGCTGTCGGTATGCTCTGAAGACGCTGGAATTCCAGCAGACCAGCTCACTTTTACGAGTTGTCATGGAAATTTTCAAAGCGTACCGAGAAGGTTGGTTGGTTGGATTGTCTGTACATCTCCTGTATACCTTCCGCGCCGGTCTCATTGTTCGTCTTAAAGCGCTAAAGCAAAAAACGATGCAATTTGACCGGCATGCGCCAGTTCAACTTTTTGTGCCAATTAAGAAAATGTATACGTCTCCTATATGTTCCTTTTCAATATATCAACATTTTACAGGATTATTTATAGGAAAATAAGAACGGAAAGAGATAGATATTATATCTTTCCGCTCCTATAGTAATGCCGCTGCCTTTATTGTAGCCGCTGGCCACTCTCCCTGGTCATCAATGTTGATTAAACATTTTTTTTTAGATTTCTTCCCCCCGCTCATCAATTTTGAAAGTGGGACAAACATTTTTTTTCATATATCTCCGCCCTCCTGCTCGTCAATTTTGAATCTGGACAAAAAATGTTTTTTTCAGATTTCACCTCCCCGCTCATTAATGTTCTTATTGTGAAAAAGAGGACGCAAATACATGATTAGCCTAGGGGCGCGCCAATCCTTAATCCGGCCCTGAGTGGAACATATTATCAGATTAATCATATATATTAATTATATCATGAAAATCCGATGAAAAAACATACGATTCCGATTCGGACATCGGATGTCGGATGCGCAAGAACTCACTTTAAGACAATTTAAGACCGTCTACTAGTATGCAATGCCATGTGGCTTTAATAGATAGTTCTGTTTTTAAATCGAATGCGTTTTATTATTTTTTTATTTGGCTCAAATGACGTCATGGATTATTTATTCAGTTGGACGTATACACTTGTGTGTAAACATAGTCAAAGATACATTTGACCATTTTACATGACTATGTTTGTCCGAAAACCACAAGACTAGGTATGAACCGAAAACCAAATAGACCGAAAAGATAATCACGCTGTGACGTGTAAATGTCAAAAACTGTTTCCAAATAATTTGAACTCAATCCGGTGATTTAGGTAATGATTATTAGTAATCTTAGTTTAATTACAAAATGAATACTACAGCATTTGAATGGTTTCGAAATGCCGCGTTATTGGTATTTACACCCCACTGTTTCGACAACTACTTTATAGAATTCAATTATTTTGATGGTAAGTACAAAGTTAAATAGAGGTTAAGAGGTTATCTTTGAAGTGCCTTAATTTTTATTAATTTCAGGTCCCTGCTTTAGCGCGACGCTTAGCAAATGTTTGGGATTAGGAATAATCTTAGGCTCACTCATGGTGAAAGTCCCACAAATATTGAAGTTAGTTAAAAGTAAGAGTGGAGAAGGCATAAATATGTTAAGCGTTACTCTGGACTTAACTGCGATAACAATTTATATGTCTTACAGTTTTGTGAAGCAGTTTCCCTTTAGCTCCTGGGGGGATACAGCATTTTTAGCAATACAAACTGTTATAGTAGCAATTTTAGTACTAGTATATAATGATGCTGTGATGCAAGCGTTGGCATATTTAGCTGCATATCTTAGCGTTTGCTATATTATGATGTCGGGTATTACACCAATAAGCATACTTTGGACTTTACAGACTTGCAACATTCCAATTGTCGTAGCCGGAAAACTTATACAAGCAAGGACCAACTATAAAAATGGACATACTGGTCAATTATCAGCAATTACCATGTTTATGTTGTTCTTTGGATCAGCTGCAAGGATATTTACATCAATTCAAGAAACCGGAGATAGTGTAGTTATTTTAACTTATGTAGCAGGAACAATAGCAAATTCTTTATTAGTTTTCCAAATATTATATTATTGGAATGTAGATAAACAGAAGACTGATTGAAGTTTTTTAATTTTCTTTTTTTACATGTTCAAGGGTTGGTTCAATTTGATGATATGTTGAGTGGGACACATTATAGATACAGAAGTTCACCATTATTGTGAATGTATCTGTATACTATCTATCTGTTATTTTATTTGTCCGCTTAATCGACCATGATCTTGAACTTGTCCATAGTGATTACATAAATTTTAGAATTTTTTTGTGTATAAATGTATACATGGGTTTGTAGATTTTTACTGGGCATACGTTAGTTCCTTGTTATATACTATTATGTAAGCATGTTTTATAATTTCTGAGCTATTTTGTATGGTGATAATCTTGAAAGTTTGTATTTGTTCTAATGATCTGCGATCAACCATAGCAGTTTCTCTGAATTAAGTTTTTTATTTTTACTCAATGAGCCGTTATAATGGCATCACAGCATTGATTACATATTAAGAAATATTTGTTAGTTTTTTTTATAGAAAACACGGGAAAATGTATGTTTTGTATACAAAATATTAAGGAACCACAGTTTGAAATGTGTAAACTAAATTGTTTGATGAGCGTCTTTGTTTAGATGTCGGTTTAAATGGAAAATTATTGTAATAAGAATCATTCCAATTTCAATAGCACACACACATTAAACATATTATTATATCTGTTGCTTCCTTTAATAAATAATGACAATGACACCTTGAATTTGAAAGATAATCTGAGTATGTATGTAATCTTGAACTTAGCATAAATTTGCAGTATGCAATATTATGTTGTTCTAATTTAAATGAGTTATCTCGAACAGAGGAAGATACTATATTTTTTATATTCTATCTATTAATTGATCCAATTATTCAAGTAGGTGTCTGAATTCTGCAGCCAGTAATACGCCACTACTCATTTTGTGTTTCTTACCAATTAAACATTAAATGCTGTTGAAAACTTCGAGCATATAATATATCCTCGAAGGTTGAAAATGCATTTGCTATGCAACCAATAATACATCGTCTCTCATTTTGTGTCACATCAGAAAAAACATTGATCTCATGGTCACGGTTGTGACCTCTATGTTTTCTTTCTTAAAAACATACATACCTACTCTTTTTCTAAATTTTATAAACAAAATTATTGTAAGTAGGTATATTTGAATTATCTATTTGACTATATATGGACTGAAACTATACTAAAAGTAATAAAATTGAGGGAAAAAGAACAATTAATAAGTACCTATAATATAATCTAAAAATATAGCCGATAAGTATAAACTTAATAAAATTAAGAAACTATTTAAAAGCATTGTTTAAAATGTATTCAAGTGTTGATACCAAATTTAGAATAAGTAAAATAAAATTAATATGATTTTCTTCTATTTTATCTTGATTAACACCAATAACAATCAAATGCCCTCCCTATTGATGACTATCGATTTTTATCATCAAAAGTTATAGTTCAAACATAACTATTGGATTTTTGTTTTCTATAAGACCAGCAAGCAAACAAAATAAAAGTATGAGTTGTGGCCGATATACCTATACACATACATATGTATACCGGGTGACCACGAGTCAATGTACAATTTTTTGATTGTTTTTGAATTTAAAAATTTCGTTTTCAGTACACATAAATCAGACAAAAGTGAGCTACTAACAGGAACGAAAATATCACTTCCGGTTGAACCGGAAGATATCAACCTTTTTTTTTTTTAACAGAATGAATATATTTTTTTGATGGTTTCTTTATTAAGCATAAAATTCTAAAAGTACAACAGCTTTTCCGATTTAAAGAATTCCAAAAAATAAGTTAGACATGAACAATTTTTTCTTTCGAAATGACCGCGTCATATGAACGCGTAAGAAAAAACCGCTGCCCAAGGAATCACTACTTCCACATCCTGATTTCTGTCCAAGTCTCTCACAACGAAAAAAATTTATATGTGGAAATAATTGTTTATGGAACTTTAATAATATAATATTTGAAATCCTGTACTCCAAAAACCCATAAAACGATACCCCACATCGGTAGTGGAGGTACACGGGTGGTGATAGGGGGTAGTGGGGGGTAGATGAAGTAAAAAAATATTTTGAGGTTTTTGGTTCTTGTACACAGTACATATACTAAAGGTAGAGGTGATAATGCGGGTGGCTAATAATGCCAAAAAATTTGTTGAGACCTTAGCTTCTCTTGTATATACTAAATACCAATTTTATGGACTCTTACCTGCTTCATTTACCTATTTAAGTCAATATCTTAAACGGTTCCAGAGTAAACGTGTGCACAAAAAAAAGTCACAGACAGACAGACAGATATTTTTTTTCGCTCAAACTTAAAATCTCGACGTTTCATAACATTCTAAGCCTATTTGAACAATAAAAGTTTTAAAAAAAATTTTTCTCGTTATTATACTTCCACTGGACGTTGAAGTAATTACTAAGTAGGCTATGAAAATTATTAGTAAGGTTGTAGACTTTTGTAAAGAAGAATAGTAGTTTGTGCAACAAGAGTGGATGTGATATCCATATATCGCACGATAAAGAAGTTTGAGCACGACGCCGTAGGCGGAGTGCTTCAAATCTTTTGAGTGCGATATGGATAATCCACTCGAGTTGTACAGTATACTTTTTCTACGACCAGCTTAAAAAAACTACAAAATTTATTAGACATTAATATATTACACAAATACACACTGTCAGTTACTTTGACAGCTTACGCACTAATTTGATTTTAAAACGAATAGTTGTCTGTGTACTTAATACACGAACTGTGATTGGTCGGTTTCATTTCATATCCATCCTAGAACTGATATGAAATATATCCGTTCAGTTAACTGGAATTGCCTACTTATCCATTCTACAGACTGTACAGAAAACAGCAAATTTATATAAGGGAGTAGAAAATAATAGTAAAAAGCGTTAAAGCATTGGAAACAATTGAAGTTTTGTCTCACAATCTTCGCTTTAAAAAGGTCAAAAATGATGAATTTGTTTTGACGTTTAAGTTAATTTTGAAATCTATACAGTATCGGCAAGCGTTTGATTAGGTACGGCAATAAGAGCAAACGAGAGCGAAGCAAGCGATGATATAAATTAAGGGGCGTGTCACACTTTGCTCTGCTAGGATACTGGTAGACGCCTTTATAGTGGGCAGTCGGTTAACTAGTTGAAACTATGCAATACCTAATCCAGAACTTGCCGATATACTGTATATAAGAATACCCTGACTGATGCTGACTCATCCATCAACGCACAGCTCAAACCGAGTCTAGAAACTTCAAATTTTGCATAGAGGTTCCTCGTATAGCGTAGGCATCCACTAAGGAGGGATTTTTCGAAATTCGACCCCCGAGGGGGTAAAAAAGGGGGTTGAAATTTCAGGCTTTTTCGGAAACTGTTAGATCTAGATGCGTGAAATTTGGCAGAAATATTTATTGTTGAAATCTATTAGACACGTGTAAGACGAAATTTCCATTTTCACTTTTTGAAGGGGTCAAAACGGAGGTAGTAGATAATTTAAAGTGCACCTGTGTTTTTGAAATCGCGTAAGTCAGAAACGTGATTATTCGAGCGATGAACTCTTCTGAGGAAATAAGAAGACACGTATTCGACGATTTTCAAAAAGAGACCCCCGAAAGGGTGAACGGGGAGGGGGTGGTTTTTAAACTTTTCGGAAACGGTTAGACCTAGAAGCGTGAAATTTGGCAGAAATACTCTTTATTGGAATCTATTATAGACACGAGTGAGAGGAAATTTCGATTTTCACTTTTTGAAGAGGTAAGACCGGGGGTGGTAGATGGTCTGAAATCGCGTAAGTCAGAAATATGATATTCCAGTGACGGGCTCTTCTGAGGAAATGAGGAGACACGTATTGAGGAGACCCCCCCTGCCCCGAACGGGTGGACAGGGAGAGGCATGTTTTTAAGCATGAAATTTGACACATACCCGCCCATGTGTTCTATTGTCTATTAAAATAATTATTTTTTTCGTTTAACTCGCTCTACACAAATTGCGATGCGCAGTGAGTTTCCTCGAGTACTAAGGATGCGCAGTGGGTTTCCTCGAGTACTATGGATGCGCAGTGGATTTCCTCGGGCACTATGGATGCGCAGTGCGTTTTTTCGAGTACTATGGATGCACAGTGGGTTTCCTCTTGTGCAATGGATGGGAAGTTGGTTTCCTTAAATGCAGTGGTTGTGTAGTGGGTTAGTATCTCAATGTTCTTAATTTCACGCGGACGAAGTTCCACGCGGACAAAGTCGCGGGCATCAGCTAGTGTATTTATATAAATATGGAAATTAAGTAGTCGTAGAAAAAAATATTGTATAAAACACATGCATAAATAAAGTTCCTTTTTTCACTCATTCGTGAAAAAAGTACCACTTATGCACTTGTTACATAAACTACTATTTAAATTAAGCAAGAAATAATTTTAATAAAACAACCACCATGAATAAATAAAATGGCAAAATTATTTAAAACCTAAATTATAATAAATCATCAAAATGGTTCAAACTCTTTTGATTAATACTGTTTTGACCAATACACAGAGTAGCGCGATTTATTGCTGTACGTCTAACATTCTGTAGTTGTAAAGGCGTTATTTGTGCAATTTCGTCTCTCTTCCAGGTCTTGCCTTGTGGTTGGAGCAGTCGCGTAGACACTATTTTTCAAATGTGCCCAAATAAAAGAATCGACTGGCGTTAAGTCAGGAGACCTTGCAGGCTATCTGATTGGACCATTCAACGATCTGGAAACAATTCATTTAGATAATCCCTAACGATAATAGCATTGTGTGCTCCAGCCCCACCTTGTTGGAAGTAAACCTTGTTAGTGGGAATTTAAATAATATATGGAATTATTATATTTTGGAGAAATTCTAGATATCTTAGTCTAGTTAGATTTTCGTCAAATATTATTCGACCTATGATATGGTCACACAGTACGCCTAATCAAACATTGAGGCCAAACCGCTCCTGAAACTGCCCCTGTCTCATAATATGAAGATTTTCAATTGCCCAATGTTGAGCGTTGTTTTGATTAAATAATCCAAGGTTTTGTAAATCTCGATTCACCAGACAACACAATGTTTTTGATAAAATTCTCATTTGTAAAAAAAATGTTGAGGCCTTTAGTTCTTGTGCACACATTAAATCACAATTTTATTTTTTTCATTCCCCTTAACAATGGGGTTGGGGTGGTAAGAGGGGTGGCTAATGGCTAAAAAATTTTTGATACCTTAGCTTCTCTTATATACACTAAACACCAATTTTATGGACTCTACTAGCTTGATTTACCTATTTACCCCAAATTGGGTAAATGTGTAAATTTATCCCCCAACCCCTCAACGGAATAAGATCAAAATACAATGCAGTTTCAGATCTTGTTGAAATGCATACGTGTACCAATTTTCAAGTCAATATCTTAAATGGTTTCAAAGATTTCGTGCACACAAAAAAAGTTACAGACAGAACGAGACAGACAGACAATTTTTTTTGCTCCAACTTAAAATCTCGACGTTTCATGACATTAAAAAAATTTTACGTTACTATCCCAGGTAGCAAAGGCACGTGAAAATGACGTGAAAAAATGGTCAGGAGTGACGAGAAATGACGAGTTAGATTACTTAAATGAAACGTGAAAATGACTTCCTAGTGTCTCAGATGAATGACGTCTTATGCTAGACGTTAATTTGACGTCTTTTTCAGGTTATATTTGGTAATCCCCCACAGGTTTTTAGTAATAGCAATAAATAAAACTACATACTAGTTAGTAGTCTACTTGATAAAAATGAAGTAACTAATGCATAAATAAGTATTGTCCTATGAATTTGTTTGTTAGCCATCCGCATATTTTATTTACATTAACATATCTAATATTGTTCACCATCACTCCAATTTTTTCTCACAAGAGTTGCCTGCAAATTATATTGTTTATTGAATTATTAAATTCATTTTATTTTACTTAGCTTTACCAATTTCCGTCGGTAGGGATCGAACCGCCGCGCCCCGCGCCCACCTTCTGTTTGCTAAGTCAACGCCTTAACTCACTCTGCCACTGAAATTATATATGCTACTACCTACTTAAAGATTATAATTATAGTTGAAATCCGAAACCATTTTTTTTTTCATCTCAAATTTGATGAGCGGTGGAGGGGAAGTCAGGAGTCAACTGTTTTAAGATTTTATAGTTGAGGTATTTATACAATCCTGGGAAACGTGTTGGAGAAAAAACGGTAAAGATATAATATCGTCATCTACAATATTTAATGGTTTAAAACAGACCTAAAATTGGAAAAAGTATATTCGTATATCGGTTTTGTAAGCAATTACCCCCAAAAAAAAAACAATTCGCAATTATTTTAATAAAGGAAAAAAAATGGAATGAGCGGGGATCGAACCGCCGATCTCGTCACTTGTAAGACAATGCAAGCAAGCAAGCTAGCAATAACAAGTTTATTAAAATTAAGCTTAACTCACTCGGCCACTAACCTTTCTAAGAGTACTTACTTAAAGAGTTTATAGTTGGAACACACAACGGCTAGATTTTGCTTTTTAATGCATTTTAATTCAATTTTATTATTAAAAGAACTCGATAATTGCACAAATAAGCTGTCGAATCTTTACAAACTCTTTCGAATATAAATTATTTTGGATATTGTTAAAAAACATTATCCTCGAATATATACGCCAATATCCCTCACGACACGGTTTATTATTTTTTAAACTTTACACTCTGCTTACGATAATGCCATTTGCGAGTTTTAAAGTTTGTAATCCGATAAAATATAAATAAATTTAACACCGAAAAAGACGACAATATGATGTGATGTGTAGCACGTCATTTTAATGTCATTTATAAGATGTCATTATGTCTTCGATTTTTAGTCCACTGACGTCTTTTTGACCAGAATCACCAGATTTTGACGTCATTATAACGTACCCTTGCTACCTGGGTATACTTCCACTGGATATAGAAGTAAAATTAATTAAATTATGAGTAAGATATGTATATATATATATATATATATATATATATATATATATATATATATATATATATATATATATATATATATCAGATGCATTATGCATTTTTTAGAAAGGAATGGTATCAACGTAGTTTATGTTAGACTGGCCCACAAACACCCACTTCCAAATAATATATTATAATCTAGACGAATTTTATTGCTCTATAATTTATTATAAATTGTGTTCGTCATTTCGCCTTTTGACCTTTATGTTTAAGTAGTAAATTATTTAGTATTTATTTTAAGACAGCTAATAAATTAGCCAGTCAAGACAAGGAATTTTGTCGCCCCACTTATAGAATTTGCAGTTTCTTATTGTGGAAATCTAGAAGTTATATAATTGTATTTCACAGGGTAGTAACAGATTTTTTTGATTTGTTCGTTCACAAAATTGGATTCAAGGTGGAGGCGCGGCGCTGCCGTGCTTAAGAAAATGATTTCGTAATTAGACAATTTCTCCGATTGAAAAAATCCTTTGATAGGCTTTTAGAGAAAACTTGATAGAATGATACGATACCAGACTATTGAAATCAACAAAATTTGTTTGTCTCTAAAAGCCTATAAAAAAATTTTTGGTGTCGGTTCAGGGGTGTAGAAGAAACGAGAAATTGTCGATTACGTTCACCGAACCGCCCACCTTAACAAAAACAAAATAATATTTAAACAGCTTAAAATCGGTGTCACACCATATCTAATACCAAGAAACATATGGTCAGAATTATTTCAATTCGACCTACTATTAGATCAGAATATTTAGTTTACCAATTTAATGATGGGCAAACTTATCTCAAATTGATTCACAGATTTACCAATGCGGGGAAAGAAATGGAAGTAATTTCGAGAAGAGGCAAGCAAAGGCATTTTGTTCAAGAAGTTAAGGCAGTGAAATGTTACATAGCCCTATTTAGTAAGTTAATTTGTGGTAATTTTAAGGTAAATGTTTCCTGTTATTGACCTAAATGAAGACCTATTTGTATTGCAAGAGAACTGCATGTTGGTGAATGACTGAATAATTATAGGGTTGAAACATATATTAGATGACAGCTTTAAACACATGAAGCCTTCAGCTTTACCCAGGCAGCAGAATGATGTCATTTTGACGTCATTTTTTGGTCACCCGAGACGTCATTTTGACCTTTGGAATGACGTAAAAATGACGTCATAATGTCCCAGCCCAGCGACGTCATTTTGAGACGTCACAATGACGTCATTGTGACGTCAAAATGACTTAATTTAGCGACGTTAATATGTAAGCTATTTTTGATTAATTGAAATAAATGTACCTAGATTTGAGAAATATAATAAATAAGCCAATTTGGTGGAATATGGCATGTGAATGTTAAGGGGGCTCTAGGAGGTTTCCATTTTCGGATGTATGATGCGTTGCAGGATAAGCTGCCATGTGCAATGTAGGTGAATGGACAACTAATAGGTGAATCACTCACTGGTTTTTATGCCATCTCGGTACAGCCACATAATAATGATCTTTAACCTGACCATTATAGGATCCATCCAAATCAATCAAAGTTTCCTGAATGCATTTGAACATTGCAATTTATATTCTTATTTATTTTCTATAAATTCATTAGAGTATAAGGTAAAGAGTGACTGATTATTTTCAGTGGTTTGTATGCGTGGCACCATCTAGAAATAATTTATGCAACAAACAACGTGGTAATGCATAGTTTGTATGTGGCACCAACTAGAAATAATTTCTGCAATGAGAAAATGACGTCGCCAAACGTCGAATCGACGTCTCAACATAATTGTGTCACAATATGACGTTACTGAGACGTCATTTTTTCGACACGTGACGTCGTCAACCAATGTGACCAAAAAATGACGTCAGGCTGCTGCCTGGGTAGTTACTATATTTTAAGTAATAGTGATACTTTATTTTATTTTGGTGTGCTATTCTCACAAATCACAAAAAAAAATTGACTCAAAAATGAAAAATCACAACAAATTTCTCGTGCTCCGGCCTTTTTGCCAAAATAAACGACAGGGGAGGGGGCACGTGCAGTACATATGTATTTATAGTACAGTAACAATTAATATTGTTGTTCATAAATCACTATTATTTAATAAAAAGCTAGCGCTAAAATAATAAACGACAGGTGAGGCACGTGCCCCTGTCCCCCCCTCCTGGATCCGCCACCACAGTGGGAAATTATGAACTTTTTTTGGACAAAATTCGCCCGACAACTAAAAGTGACTAAAATTAAATCTGACCTGCAAAGTCCTAAAACTATTAAACTTCTGTCTAGTCAATTTTGGGTACTTTTGACGTTTTTATCAAATTATATCTATATTACAAAATTCAATGAAATTGTATATATTTTGGGTCGCTGATTACGAATACAATAGATATTTTGACAATATTTGACACATTTTGTGATATTGGCCATTTCTGGGTATTTTTTTATGTTTTTATCAAATTATTTAAAATATAACATGTTTTTATTTCAAAATTCAACGAATTTATGTTTTGGCCTAATAATTTCATTGGATTTTGTGTTAAAGATATGTTCTATTTGAGATAAAAAGTTCATAATTTCCCGCTGTGCACCACTGGCTTTTCACATTATCTTGCATCACCCAGCAATTGTCTGCATAACTCTGTAATAATCAGTAAAATATCTATATGGTTTGAACCGCATTTTAATATGCTGCATACTTTATTATTGACAATTACACTAATTACACTTTTTAGTTTGGGTTATATTTGCATAATGTTACGTGTTTACACCTTTTTGTAAACACCCTGTATCGTGGATTCAGAAATTATAACACTAAACACTAATTTATAACTAATTACAACAATTAATTAATTACTAATACTAAACTCAAAACAAAACTATCTCTGCTGCTCCATGCCTTTATATATCCAATGATAAGGGATCTAGAATAGCCTGTCATGAATAACTCTTCAGATGTTTCTAGTAGGTTCTTCTGCAAATCTCTAAATTCAGACACCTTGCGCCATATCTGGGCCGACTGCCAAACTAATCAAACCAATTGAATTCTGTGTTGCCTACATGAGGGATGTCTCTGGGGTATAAACATCTAACAATAATATTAGTAATCAAGTAGATTCATTAATTTTCTCATGACAGGAACTAATTTGCGCATGAAGAGAACAATGGTGGAAACCAAAATATAGTTTAGACTTGTGTGTGTGGTCAGTATTTCCAATAGGTCAATTGTAATGGTAATTTAGACTCTATGGCTACTTAAAAATAACTGTGCCCATTATTTTCTAAAGTATGCCTACAACTCCATTTGAGTTTTAATTAGATAGAATTAAGTAATTATCAACTTGCCAAATTATTTATTTAATTCATGACTAAGAGGTCATTTTTGTGATCATTATTAAGTAAATTCTTACCTAGCAGAAAATTCTAATAAGCCCGTGGACGCTAAAGGCATTCTTCTATGTAAAACATTAATTTGGATTTGTAAATTAACTTAATTTGTTTATGACATTAAGACATTTTCGATGGAAGTTTTAGGTAATTTTTAGCAATTCACAAGGCCATCATTGTAGTCTGAAGAAATATTCTAGGTAGAAAATAAGTACTTTATAATCATAGCATATAATCAAGCAATTATTAAGACGAAATTGGGTAGTTCTCGCCTTCATGAAATTATTGTCAGTTGGCCTATATTGCTTGTTTGCTGCTTGGGATATACCAAATGTACATGTTTTAAAACAATCGAAGCAGGTAAAAAGCAATAGGTACATTTATTAAAGACTCTTCGTCTTAATATTAATATATTTGAAGATTGATACCAATTTTTCTCAATAATTCAAATATGTGCTAATAAAAAATCTGATAAACTACTAATTATATAAATAAACGGCAACGTCCCAATTTCTATAGGAAACAACATTAATATTGCAGTTTGTTAATTCACGACAACCTAGACTAGAATGTGACCGGACGTCGGCATATTTTATTTATGTATATTTTGTTGACTAAAATTAATAGTAAACAGCTATTATGTCATAGCTGGCGCCTATTTCCTTGTACACCCACTGTAACTACGATATACCTAATTCCTGGAACAATAATAAATTTTCTGCGTGTATGTATACTACACGACATATATGTGAACGACGATGGTAATTTTGTCTCTTAATAGTATTTTCTCTCTTTCATAGTCACAATAGATTTGACGCCGATTTGATTATTTACTATGTGGTGTGTAATTTAATTTTTACCTTTCAATTCGTTGGAGTTTTTAGAGCAAGCAAAGGCATTTTGTTCAAGAAGTTAAGGCAGTGAAATGTTACATAACCCTATATAGTAAATTAATTTGTGGTAATTTTTAGGTAAATGTTTCCTATTATTGACCTAAATCAAGACCTATGTATATCGCACGAAGAGGTACTTAGAACTGCATGTTGGTGAATGACTGAATAATTATAGGGTTAAAACATATATTAGATGACAGCTTTGAACACATGAAGCCTACAACAGCTTTAGTTACTATATTTTTAATAATAGTGATACTTTATTTTATTTTGATGTGCTATTCTCACAAATCAGAAAAAAAAATCACTCAGAAATGAAAAATCACAACAAATTTCTCGTGCTCCGGCCTTTTTGCCAAAATAAACGACAGGGGAGGGGGCACGTGCAGTACATATGTATTTATAGTACAGTAACAATTAATATTGTTGTTCATAAATCACTATTATTTAATAAAAAGCGAATACTAAAATAATAAACGACAGGTGAGGCACATGCCCCTGTGCCCCTCTCCTGGATCTGCCACTGTGGGAAATTATGGACTTTTTTTGGACAAAATTCGCCGGACAACTAAATACGCAATGAAAGCTAACATTCTTTTTTTAATTACGTAGAAAGGTTGTCGCCACAACATGGTGCCGCTACAGTGACTAAAATTAAATCTGACCCGTAAAATCCTAAAACAATTCCTATTAAACTTCTGTCTAGTCAATTTTGGGTACTTTTGACGTTTTTATCAAATTATTTCAAATAGACCATATCTTTAATACAAAATTCAATGAAATTGTATGTTTTTTGGGTCGCTGATTACGAATACAATAGATATTCTAATAATATTTGACACATTATGAGATATTGGCCATTTCTGGGTATTTTATGACGTTTTTATCAAATTATTTAAAACATAACATATTTTTATTTCAAAATTCAGCGAATTTATGTTTTGTCCTAATAATTTCATTGGATTTTGTAATAAAGATATGTTCTATTTGAGATAACCGACAACTTTCTATGTAATTTAAAAAAAAATGTTAGCTTTCATTGTGAGTTGTCGGTCAAATTTTGTCCAAAAAAAGTTAATAATTTCCCACTGTGCGCCACTGGCTTTTCACATAATCTTGCATCAATTTTCCCAATTCCTTTACACTCAGCAATTGTCGGCATAACTCTATAATAATTAGTAAAATATCTATATGATTTGAACCGCATTTTAATATTTTGCATACTTTATTATTGACAATTACACTAATTACACTCTTTAGTTTAGGTTATTTGCATAATGTTACGTGTTTACACCCTTTTTGTAAACACCCTGTTCAAAAATTATTTATAATCCACTACCTCAGTCCCTTTATCACATGGTCTACTACTCTGCTCACTCTCTGACCATCTGAACTGTACATCAACTAAACTCAAAACAAAACTAACTCTGCTTCTAGTAGGTTTTTCTGCAAATCTCTAAATTCAGACACCGCGCGTCATCTCTGGGCCGACTGCCAAACTAATCAAACCAATTGAATTCTGTGTTGCCTACATAAGGAATTGGGGGGGTATAAATATCTAACAATAATATTAGTAATCAAGCAGATTCATTAATTTTCTCATGACAGGAATTAATTTGCGCATGAAGAGAACAATGGTGGAAACCAAAATATAGTTTAGACTTGTTCGTGTGGTCAGTATTTCCAATAGGTCAATTGTAATGGTAATTTAGACTCTATGGCTACTTAAATTTAATAACTGTGCCCATTATATTCTAAAGTATGCCTACGACTTCATTTGAGTTTTAATTAGGTAGAATTAAGTAATTATCAACTTGCCAAATTATTTATTTAATTCATGACGTTATTTATTTAATTCATGAAGTGTGTGTGATTATTATTAAGTAAATTCTTACCTAGCAGAAAACTCTTATAAGCCCGTGGACGCTAAAGGCATTTTTCTAAGTAAAACATTAATTTGAACTTGTAAATTAACTTAATTTGTTTATGACATTAAGACATTTTCGATGGAAGTTTTAGGTAATTTTTAGCAATTCACAAGGCCATCATTGTAGTCTGAAGAAATATTCTAGGTAGAAAATAAGTACTTTATAATCATAGCATATAATCAAGCAATTATTAAGACGAAATTGGGTAGTTCTCGCCTTCATGAAATTATTGTCAGTTGGCCTATATTGCTTGTTTGCTGCTTGGGATATACCAAATGTACATGTTTTAAAACAATCGAAGCAGGTAAAAAGCAATAGGTACATTTATTAAAGACTCTTCGTCTTAATATTAATATATTTGAAGATTGATACCAATTTTTCTCAATAATTCAAATATGTGCTAATAAAAAATCTGATAAACTACTAATTATATAAATAAACGGCAACGTCCCAATTTCTATAGGAAACAACATTAATATTGCAGTTTGTTAATTCACGACAACCTAGACTAGAATGTGACCGGACGTCGGCATATTTTATTTATGTATATTTTGTTGACTAAAATTAATAGTAAACAGCTATTATGTCATAGCTGGCGCCTATTTCCTTGTACACCCACTGTAACTACGATATACCTAATTCCTAGAACAATAATAAATTTTCTGCGTGTATGTATACTACACGACATATATGTGAACGATGATGGTAATTTTGTCTCTTAATAGTATTTTCTCTCTGTCATAGGCACAATAGATTTGACGCCGATTTGATTACTTACATGTGGTGTGTAATTTAATTATTACCTTTCAGTTCGTTGGAGTTTTTAGAGCAAAATGATCGAAAATGATTGACCTGGCCATAATAGTTGCTTATACCCAATAGATTTCGATTCGTCGGGTTCATAAGAACACAAATCAAAATATTAAATAACAATCATGCTATGTGAGAGTTATAATAGTCAATCATGGAATTTTAAGCGCTCAGTGGGGCCTGATGTTACAAAAATGCGTTGATATTCATTATGATGCTGTGTACTAAACACGGGTAAGTTACAGTTTCAATCGTTTCCAGATAATGCCAACATGGTTAGCGAAACGCGCAGATTTCTCCTTTCGAGATTTATTTGATTTCGCTTTCATTTCCCTCAAATGTGTATTTAATGGAAGTAAGGAGTCTCGACAAAAAGCAAAGTCGTGCTAAAGTTATGAAACCTATCCCCCCCACCCCCGTTTTTTAGGGTGCTGAACACGAATAACAGGGTAAAAAAGTTTTTATTCATACTCACCCCCTGAAATGGCCAAAAACCATCCTATTTTGCTTATTTCTCATATGACAGCTTGACATCGACTATTTTTGCAGGGATTATTTGTTTCTTCATGGGGATGTAATAGATGGTGAAAGGTTATGTCAGGTAGTAGATCGCAACCGCCCTTAAGGGTGGAATCTACCCTGTCAGTGGGTGTGGAATTGTTTCTTTTTTTTGTTTGTAGACGTTTACTCCCCATTTTCGAGGATGCTGGTCAAGGACAATGATAAGAATTAATTGTGACAACCTCAGGGAGTTGGTCCCACCTCCCAAGGGGTGGAAAATTGTTTTTTTTTAATTTTCTAATTTGTATGTTGAGTGGGAGTGGTTTCAAAGTCACCATTCGTTCATTTTACATCCTTATCAAAAATGAATCTATCCTCGCAAGGATTTGAAATTCATATTCCTTAAAACGGGATATAAGGAAGAGAATACTAAAAAACACAACCGATTTTGATGGATTTTTGCTTCAAATGTTTGCCATATTTAATTTTTCAAAATCAGAAACATTCCAGCTAAAGCTAATTTATAGGGGGTACCTAATTTATAAAAAAAAAATTATTGCAATCTAATTTTGAGAAGAAAATGTTCTATGCAACTTTTCATTTAAATTGATGGTCTTTAAGTAATAACGACTTGAAAATTGGGACTTTAGCTTGAAAAACAAGTATTTCAAAACAATTTTTTCAAATAACTCGAAAAGTATTACATTGAACGAAAACCACTGACCTCTATATATTAAATGGATAGCCGATGTGTGAGCTGAAAAATGGTACAAATACAATTTGCGCACGGGGCTGCTGAGTTTGCGCAGTAGGAAGAGTGAACTTAGCCACTCATTGCTGGAATCACGTTGCCAACTTCACGTTGTCAATTAATTTTTGGCAACGGAAATAAGTTTTGAGGCAATCATGTATTTATGATACATTTATTTTTCTAATAATGTCTTAAAACTTATTTCCTACCTGATCGTTGCCGGACTGCTTTGTTAGCAACGCGTTGTCATCAACATGTTGCTAACTTCAGAACTAAAAACAGGTATACTGCGCAAGACGTAAAGCCCCGTAGCAGACGACTTTCGCCTTTATTGAATTCTTCAATTTTGGCTAAAATTTCACGCGCATCCCTATGGTATAGGCTATCCATTTAATATATAGAGGACAGTGGCGAAAACATGCTCGAGATAAATAATAAAACTACTAAATCGGAGATAAAGTTCGTATTTTGCTAATTTCTGTAAAATTAACGGTTTCGAAGATATGGAAATATAAAGATGGCATCCGAATGTTTATAGGCGAAGTATTTAGGTAAAATGTTAAATATCTCAGAAACTATGGCACAATATTAATTTAAGCGAAAAACTTATATAGCTTATAAATTGGGAGAATAAATTAGTTTTACTTTAATACTTACGTTGGACATTTTAAGTTTATAGACGGCCTCCGAAAGATTAGGGTGAAGTATTTAGTTTAAATGTTGAATATCTTAGAAACTGTATGGCTTCCATCAAAATTTTGCCATTTTGTTATTGTAAAAAATTCAAAAAATTATCTGCCCCATCACTCTGTTTCTGATTTTGAATAATTGAATAAAACAAATATTTTTAAAAAAATCATCAAGATCTGACCTGTTTTCGATGGTTTAGAAGATTTAATGATTTTTCCGCTTCATTGACTCAGCTATTAGTGTGTGTACAAGAACTAAGGTCTCATTTTTTACATCAGCCACCCGTCAAACTGTTTTACTCGTTAATAGAGGTAATCAACTTTTTTATTATATTGTCCTTTATTTTAATTTAACTAATATATTAATCATAATTTACTAATATTGTATTAGGTACTAATATTAAATTTTAGTTACATTTAATCTTTAAGTACGCTAATGGATTTTTTGTGACACTTGAAATCATTTATGAAACTCCTGAGCATCTACAATGCAAATACGAAAAATATTAATTTCATACTTGCATACTTTGCAACCTCCCTAACATTTAAGAAGCAGTTTAAATATAGAGCAGACAACTTTTATGTTAATCTCCAAAATTATTTTAATTCAGTTTAACCTACATAATTAAAATTAAATTACGTCTCACAGAGAGCACACCGCTTATATATTATGTTTCTTAATTATGTTTTTAATGCATTATTTCGTAATCATGTAATTGCTAGGTATGGTAAGCAGAAATTAATTTTATACTTTGTCTGTCTGCTTATATGTGATGTAGACAACATCAACATGAATACTCCTACATTTTAAACTTTGATAAAACTTTTTAACTTTTAATATATCAATTTATTCAATAAATTTTTGTTTGCTGTAGGATAGACTGGAATATTTTTAATCTACTTCAGAAAATTTTTAAAAAGGAGGTTCTCTATTCGACCCATGTGTATGTAATGGTTCTCTTTTTCCTTAGCAAAAATAGAAAATAAGATATTTTAGTCGAAAACATGCCGAAGGCGCTAGGGCTAGAAAATTGAATTTCTGATAAAAATTCAAATTTCGTCCGAATTGTATTAAAATTGATAGTTAGGTGTTTTTAAAGTAACTGACATCGAGTCAGATGTCAAAATAAGTTAAGAATTCGAAATGGTGAATCCGACGTTTTAAAATAATTGCAACGTTTTTGCAAATTTATATGAAATTTTTGATACATGGTGATTTCAGGATTCTCTGATAACGAGCTAATGTTAATGTTCAAAAATTCAAAACGACAAATATTTTCCATTACTATATTTTTTTAAATTTATTTAAGAACACGAGGCTGTTTGACTGAACAAATTATGGAATAGGTAACAGGTAAATCTATAGTACAATTTTACTTAAATTCACTAAATGTTCTCATCCCACGAATTTGAGCTTGAGTTCATCTCAAGACATTTTCATAATATCATCGATATCATCAGTGTATTTTAAAAGAAATGTCGTAGTCTTTTGATGAAATACGTCATTTCGTGAAAAGCCTGCATATCATGTATCTTGGGGTTGCACAATCTGCCTAGGCATTTCGTGAAGCGCCGTGGTCGTCTCGCCACATGATGTTTAAAGTCGTTGTACACCGTTGTTGTACACGATCTGCCGCAAATTAGATGTTGACTGTTCATGAAGTGACTGATACCCAGCAGATTGTGTTGTGCTGTGTGTTGGAGGTTAGGCCAGAGAACTTATACCACAGCAAAAACTGTTACATGCTTTTCTTCTGCAAAGGTCAGCGTCATCTGTAGCATGAATCATAATGTGGCCATTCGCTTCCAAGTGTTTCCCAAGCATGGTTATAAAGCACTATTTGTTTTCATTATTAGAAAGAAAGGGTCCTTTTCCAATAAGAAGTGGAGAGCTCTCAGTAAATTTCACTGTTACTGATTGTTTTGTGAGTATGTGAAGATGGCATACCCATCAAATACAATTGCCACAACTTTATATTGCTTGGCAATATGATTGCTTTATAGTTGTAGCACATCTGAAAATTTTCCAGTTCTTGGCCATGGCAATTTGTGTAGTAATGCACCCCCGTCAAGAACATAAGGTGTTTCCGCAGGTAACATGTAATTTAAACCATTTGCTATGTAATTCAAAACTCGTGCCAATGATGATTTGTCACTTTTTCTCAATAACTGAGTTTCTGGATCAAATAGAGACGGAGGAAGTATAGATAATTCATAATTGAATTTCTCCTTTAATTCTTGCAGATCAGGATTTACAGACAAACATTGCAGCACTCTCTGGGTGAGGAATCCTTTATGAATATGCCGAATAGCTCCGTCAATGACAATACCTTTTCTTAATATATTCGTTGTGACAGCTTGATCTTTACAAAAAAATGGGGTCCGCTGATCACGGGAAATATATTAGTTTTTAGCTCCAACCACTCCTCATCTCTCAAACGGGCTGAAACCACCCCTCACTCACCAGAAAGCTTGCTATCTAGGATTTGCAGGTTTTTCGGCACATGATTGTTATTCCTGTGCATATCCCTCTACTTTTCACGGAAGAGAAGATGGTAGCGACCTCGGGGATTGTTTCAACCCTTCCAAAATTCATAAAATTCATTAATTACACGTTGGATCGTCAATACGCCCTCCCCCGTTTTCGCAGTCGCTGATCACGATAAAAATATTCACCTTCATCTCCAACTCTCCTCATTATAATACAAAGATGTATGTACAGAAGAAAGAGGAGATGACGATGACGATAATGATGACGATTTTTATTTTAATTTAATCCCTGAAATTGGTTTAAGCGATTCCTATTCAGATTCGCTCACTAAAACGGCGGATGAAGAAGGAAAAGAGATCGCGTGCAATGTGCATTTTAAAGAATATGAGGATTGTTATGCTATTTGTAAAAGGCCTAGATTTTTTTAATAAATTGCAAGCAAATAATTTATTTTGTCGTAAAAATATTTTCATGTAATTCTTTGAATAAACAACATTGCCATTCACGACAAAATTTATTATTCATTACTCCCCGATGAAGAAATCTGCAACCTACTCAATCATCGCCCCAGCGATAACTGGTGGATGAGGGTAAGTTTCCGTCCATTACATGGGTTGCATGAGGAGAGTCGGAGATGAAGGTGAATATTAGTATCGTGATCAGCGCCTGCGAAAACGGGGGAGGCTAATTGTCGATCCAAAGTGTATTTATGAATTTTACACCCCTTGAAATAGATGAAGCAACCCCCGAGGTCGCTACCACCTTCTCTTTCGTGAAAAATGAAGCGATATGCAGAGGAATAACGATCTTGTGCCGAAAAACCAGTAAATCCTGGACAGCATGCTTTCTGGTGAGTGAGAGGTGGTTTCTGCCCGTTGAGGGATGAGGGGGACTAAAAATAGATGCTAAAAATGGGTATTTTTCCTGTGATCCGCGACCCCGAAAACGAGGGGATACGCGTTTGAACCGAATTATTTGAAAAAAAAAAGATTTTCCACCCCTCGGAGGGTTTAATCAACTCCCTAGGTCTGCTGCCTGGATTCCTTACTCTATAACCCCCTTCCATATTATTTCAAGTATAACTCGTCGATAAATCGCTCCCCAGACCCGCTTATATGTAAAAACATAAAGGGATCCATAAAAGGGGTGGTTTTTGGGCGTTTTAGAGAGTTGCGGCGGTCAAAAACTTCTGCCACCACTTGCATCTTGTTCAGCACCCTAGAAAACGCCTTTGCACGAGATATTTATACTCTTTCTGCCTTAATTACATATACTGTAGGCAGATTGTGCAACTTCAACAATTTTCATAATATCATCAAACGGCTACGACACATATATTTAGAATATAGTCCAGTCAAAAACCCTCAACAAATGACCCAACCTCCTGAAAAATCCGAAAGTTTTGAAACTTCGCACACTTATTTAGAGGTACCTAAGAATGAATATACCGAAACTCCTCATGAATATGAGGCGAGCTCTAGCGGCAATTAGCGAAAATAGGGCACTTTCCTTGGTTTTTCGTTAATATCTCGAGAACCGTTGGTCGTAGGCAAAAGATTATATACATAATTAAGGCTTATCAAATTTGCTACAAAAGTGATTATATACATTTTTCTCGTATTCCCAATGGTTCCCGAGTTATAGGCGCTAAAAGAGAGCGTTTTGTGAAAAACCACGCTAGGGCGGTACAATATGGCATTTCTAATAATATTTGACATATGGCTTACCTACATTTTTGTATACTAAGGATAATTGAGGAGATAAACTTCACAACTTTGTATAAAAAGCACATGATGTATGTTACTTATGATGTATATTGATGAGGCACATGATGTAGGTATATTAAACAATGAACTATATGAACAAACAAAATCCTGAGGTTATTCCAAGGAAAATTTTGTACAGAAAAATCAATCAGCTCTGAATCGCTTCTTAGTAGAAGGCCCTGCAATTTGATTATCTTGGCCAGCTTCTACACTTGCTGCCTGAAACAATAGGTAAGTATGCATGAGATGAAGGTGTGAGAGAACCATTATACAAATAAAAGTAAAGTAAAAGAAAGTATATAAGAAATAAATAAAACAGAAGAAGTAAATATAAGAAAGTAGTAAGCGACCAGTAAAACAACATATGAACATGACAACCGATTTATGTATACTATTGCAAGGTAAATGAATAATAAAAAAAATACAAATGTACAATCTCACCTGACTTCTGGTCCCAGCAAGCACATTGCTTTGACCTTTATATACCAAATGTTCAGTGTTTGTTATTTGCACTGAATGATCTGCTTCTTCAAGGTTTATGACATCGGGATCATCAGGGTCATCAACGTCTTCTTCGAGGTTAGAAGTAACACCATTCAAGCATTCGCCATGGCAGTTGTGACAAATGCTTGTACACATTATTTCTGCCTTTCGACAGCTACATCTGTTCCCACATCCAGTTGTACATGTGCAACAAATGAGGTTACGGAGCTTCAGGTGCTGCTGAATCCTCTGTTGTCACAGGGATTAACCGATCGCTTTCCACCTTCCAACCCCACTGTACAGGAGGAAGTTCATTCCCAAGCCAAAATTGAATTTGGTGGTACACTCGAAAAGCATGCTGTCTTGCTGCTCCTTCTGTGGGCGGCAGAGCAGAAAGGTCGGGTTTAGCATTGGATACAGATTTGGTGAAAGCATTGTAACGGTACATGTTAAGAGAGGTTTGCTTTCTGGGCGCATTGTACAATGCAAGGAATATTTTGTTTCCAGCAGCAGCTACAGCCTCATGGGATGAACTTGGGCTGTTAAATATGTCAGCAATACCTTGCAGTACAGCTTGCTTCTTGAACAACTTGAAACAGGAAAGTTTTCCTTTTCGATATGCAGCTGAAGTCGTATCGCATCCGCTGAATGCATGCACAAGAAGTATGCTGTCCTTCATACCCAAAGTTTGCAATTGCTGGCTTGAATATACTTTCCTTGCTACTTTGCCCTGGCTTGGTTTCACTAATAATATGTTTTGTTCAGCCGGAGTTAAGGCCATGAGGAGAACAAGAAGATCTACATCTTCACCTACTATTGCTACTTTGTCACAAGTGAAGGATTTCATGAGTGCTGTCCGGACGATCAATGTGTCAGCATCACTCAGACAGAGGCAACGACGCGAATAGCAGGGAAGCCTGACTGGAACTAACTGCAGCTCTGCACCGGTTTAGTTGTGGAAGGAAGGAAAGGTAGTGGGGGGGGGGGGGGACGATAGCAGTAGCGGCTCGTCGGAGTAGGCATTGTAAGTACTATATTTAATTTAGTAACTTATTATTGTCAAATATTATTAGAAATGCCATATTGTACCGCCCTAGCGTGGTTTTCCACAAAACGCTCTCTTTTAGCGCCTATAACTCGGGAACCATTGAGAATACGAGAAAAATGTATATGATTATTTTTGTAGCAAATTTGATAAGCCTTAATTATGTATATAATCAACTTTTACCTCCGACCAACGGTTCTCGAGATATTAACGAAAAACCAAAGAAAGTGCCCTATTTCCGCTAATTGCCGCTAGAGCTCGCCTCATATTCATAAGGACTTTCGGTATATTCATTCTTAGCTACCTTTAAATAAGTATGCGAAGTTTCAAAACCTTCGGATTTTTCAGGAGGTTAAACATTATTTTGACTGGACTAATACCTGCATGAAACCAGCGAAAAATTTAATCCTTACATCAAAGGGATTGGCGAAATTCAAAGGATGAAAGAGGATACTCTTTTACAATTCTGGATTTACTGTGGCTGGACTAATCACCAACTGATTATGGAATTGTAAATTGAACGATATCAGTATTAAACTCTATTATATTTATATAATACTAGCTGTGCCCGCGATTACGTTCGCGTGGAATTTTGAAACTAAAAAGCTTCTTTGTAAACGACGTTTGAGGTAGAACCACCATTCTGAAATATTTCAGAAATCTCACAAATTTTCTGGAATGTTCCAGATTGCTTTCGAATTTTATGGAATATTACAGAAGTTTAATCATGAAAGTTTATGCCGTGCAAATACGCTTATTGTAGATATCAAGCTGTATCTCCGGTTCTACTTTCTACTAAGCCGTTTTTCATAAAACATGGCTTAGAATAGGCATATTTCGATGAAATAAGAACTAAATGTTATTCCAAGCTCAGATAAATTTACCTGTCAAAACCCTATCCAAATTGGTTCAGTAGTTTCTGCGTAATACGCATTTAAACAAACAGACACAAATTCCAAAAACCACCTTAACGTTTTCTATCAGTCATCTTACATCCCCCTGATCAGTTTTTTTGCAAATATTTTCAGTGTATAGATACGCCAACTTCACTTTATTATATATATAGATAACGACCAATTTGCAAAAATTATTCCACCTTATAACCATTAAGGGCTGGTTTTCGTGGAGGAAACATTTATTTCTTGTAATGAAATATACAATACAATAATTTCGATGTTTTCCACATTTTGTACTATTTCGATAAAATTATGTATGTAATCTTTAAAAGTGACGTGGTTTTCTCTCTTTTATCTATACCAATTCGTAAACTATGGATTTTTCCGATAATTGTCAGGTATAGTAAGATATTGTATCACAAAGTTGCACAGGGAATGCAATATCTCACAAATTTAAAATGGACTGTCGTTTTTCTGTTACTTACAGGGGCGAATCTAGGACTTCAGGGACATTACTCCTTATATAGCTCGTGGCCTCGGCTCCTTAACTTATTTAATGCAATTTTCTGAGATGAAAATAATTTAGGTATATAAATAAAAATTCTCATTTAACATGCTACTAAAGTATCTTCCTTCGGGGTCCCTTTTACTTTGGGGCCCTACTCTCAAAACTTCTTAAGCATATCTGTAAATCCGCCGATGGTTATTTGGCAATAAAATATCTAAAGTGACACAACTATATAACTATTTTTGGACATACGATTTTGTGTGCACTTTGCCCCCTTGCGTACGTTCTGCTTAATAAATGGTAAACAAACACCTACCAACTTTCAGTGTTCAGTGTCCATGACTGAATTTATTTAAAAAATGGTATGTGCCGCGAATGACCTTTACATCTTCATAAGAAACATCTATAAATACATTTCTGACGGTGCGGTGTATAATTACTTCATTCATTCATGTATCCTAAGACCCATAAATCAACTTTACCTTAGAGAACACACTGTAAATGTATTCAAAACTAGACAAGTATTATCTTCCTTCAGCAAGACTGACAACGTGACATTTTGTTTTTATCTGATGGCCAGTTAGTCTTTTAGTTTATCCTATAATCTGACAGGTAAAACGGTAGATTGGGTAACATTAAGAAGCACATGTAACTACTGAAGATGTTGAGTTTGATATGATTAAATTTAAGGATCAATATTTGCTTAGTACTCATTAATATAAATATTTAATGAGTACGCAGGAATGCTTAAGTAGTTGCAATAACTACCATCAAGCGATCAAGCGTTATCGATTGCCAATCAATACATGTTTGTTTCACGCCATAATAGAATAGGCATAAACTGTTAGTTACAATACAAACTTAGAGTTTTGTCAATTAGAATTCAGAATTAAGAAGCCATAATATCCATCATTACACATAACACTAATAATAATAATAATAATAATAATAATACTTTATTTACATACTAGATACAATACAAATAAAAATGGCGTTAAAAAATACTTGCATGTAAATAAATAATAGTTCCGAAAAAAAGCCCATATAGGGCCATTTAAGGACCTGCCCATGGGCTGAAAACACCTGCGTACAATAATTGTACAAATAACAATTGAAATAACAATAAACTCACTATCAACACAATACAATATGTGCACGTAAACCGACACACATTATACCAATATACATAATAATATTAAAATTAAGTGTTTAAAAAAGGTTAATTGGACTCTCTTTCTATGAGAACGTAAAACAAAGGCAAAATTAATAAGAGAGACTGTAGGTAAAGAATTCACAGGTCTACAAAAAAAAAGGTCTTGTCTTACGGTTCTCATCTAACCTTTTAGAAGTATCTTGACGCGCTGAAGTCAATTTATGGAAAAAAAAAATTCTACCTGTCTCATTTTTTCCCTACCTCCCCTTTTATCCCCTAAAAAGGGGGGGGGAAGGTTCTGATCTAACTTTTCTGAAGTATTTTGATGCGCTGAAGCTAATTTTGGACAAAAAAAATTATATCGTGTCAGTTTCCCTCTGCCACACCTCCTTTTATCCCCTAAAAAAGGCAAAAATGAGGTTTTGCTTTTCCCAAGGTTCTGATTTAACTTTTTTAAAGCATTTTCATGCGCTGAAGCCAATTTTGGACAAAATATTTTTTCCACCGTGTCAGTTTCCTCTCTACCATCTTTTGTCCCCTAAAAGGGGATGAAGGGGGTGGTAGAGGGAAACTGAGCCGACAGAAATTTTTTTGTCCAAAATTGGCTTCAGCGCGTCAAAATACTTAAAAAAAGTTAGATTAGAAATTTAGGACAAGACTTTCTTTTCTTGTAGACCTGTGTTATTATTAATTTATAATTAAATGAATTTCATTTCTGAGAAGGATTTATTTACTTAATTTGTTCTTAAGTAAATTAATTAAATTTAAATTTCTCAAGAAATCAGGTAGTCTGTTTCGTATTCTGGGACCAATGTGGATGAAGCTTCTTTGTGCTATCCATTTTTGAGCTGAGGGTAGAATTAAATTAGCTACTGTTTTATTATGCGTTTCATAGCTATGACTGACTTGTGTATGGTGTCGATTTGTATACATAAAAACCGTAGTAGTTTTAAAGAAAACTAGCGTACATCGAGTATCTTACATTTGGCTTGTAACAAATCAAACGGTGAATGGTTTTATAAAAATAACTTTTAGAAATCTCTTCTGCAAAATATCCCATGGCATTAAATGTGTTTTTCTTATACCACCCCCATTCATACTGTAGTATCGATTCGATAAGTGCTCGGTACAAGGTTTTTAACTGAGAAATAGTTCAGTCAACGGGGGGGTGAAACCTCTAATTTGAGTGCTAATATATCGATTTCGATGAAATATTGTGCAATGTGCTTGGAATGACGTTAATAAAAAAATTGAAAAAAAAAATTAGAGAAGGAAATGATCGGAAAGGGTAGAAATCACCCCCTTTATCGCGGATTCCGTAACTTGTAGAATTGGGCCAAAAATGAGAAAAACTTATATATTTACCTTCTTTGGCCTAAAATAAGATGTTTTTACTCTTGTGAATTTTTTCAAAAATTGCATATTTTTCGACATATGGCCACGCAAAAATTCCTAAAAGTGGAGTGGGGAAATGTAAAAGTTGAAAAAGAAATCTGAAAAAATTCAGGTGACTGTAATATCGAAACACAAGATTTTTTTTTATTTGCAACTTTTCTGTAAAGTTCGTTTTCACCAAGTTTTTGAAATACTACCCATTTCTTTGAAATTGTAGGCTTTGAAAATATGCAATTTAAAAATTTGAAAAAGAGACGTATGCATTGAGGCCTTCTAAACATTTTTAGTTTCTTGGAATTTGTTTGTAACTTGTTAATTTTCAAGAGTCTTTCACGATAAATAATGTATTACATTTTTTGCACATCAAAAAATACTTGAAAATTCGAAAAATGAGCGTGATTTATATACATATTATTATAAAAAAATATGAAATAAAAAATATTTTTGTGTAACTTATGTAGTTAATTTATGTATTTCACACATTAGGCCGACAGTTTGTCGTGCCTCGCATCCACAAGAATTCTTATCGTCAGAAGAATAATTATTCCTTAAGAAAAAAATTACATGATAAATTTTTTATTAATAATTTAATGATTTTTAATACTCATTTTAAGATAATGAAATAACGCACTGTATGCAGTGCTTGTTTACTGCATTATATTCTTAAATGGCATCCGAAAAGGTACATCACGAATTTTATCTTCCTTATTGTTACGAAACAAATGGTTTTTTGAAAAAAAGTTATTGATTAAAAAAGTCTTATTTCTCAGTTCTCCCACTTTTATCATTAACAAATAAAAATTTTGGAAAAAAAAATTCCGGAAAACTTTTTCACATTTTCACTTTAAAAATTATATTGAACTTTTAAAAATGATATAACTATATAGGTTCCATATTTTTTTATAATAATATATATAAATCACGCTCATTTTCGAATTTTCATGTATTTTTTAATGTGTAAAAAATGTAGTACATTATTTATCATAAAAAACTGCCTGTAACTCGGAAACTCAGCAAGTTACAAAAAAATTCCAAGAGATAAAAAATGTTTAGAAGGCCTCAATGCATACATATGAATTTTTACAAATTTTCAAATTACATATTTTTAAAACGCTACAATTTCAAAGAAAGAGGTAGTTTATCGTGTTTTTCCGGAAAAATTGGGTGAAAACGTACTTTACAGAAAAGTTTCAAATAAAAAATATCTTGCATTTCGATGATATATTCACCTTTCAGATTTTTTTTTTCAACTTTTATATTTCCCCTCTCTTCAGAGGAATTTTCGAGTGGCCATATTTCGAAAAATATGCATTTCTCGAAAAAATTCACAAGAGTAAAAACATCTTATTTTGGGCCAAAAAATGTGAGCAATTTTTTTAAAATTTTTGACCTAATTCTACAAGTTACGGAACTTGTGATAAAAGAGGTTGTTCTCTACCCCTTCCGATCATTTCCTACTCTTTTTCAATTTTTTTATTAACGTCTTTACAAACACATTGCACAAGGCTTTATCAAAATCCATTCGTTAGCACTCAAATTAGAGATTTTGGCAATTTTGCTACATTGACTGAACTAAAATGGAGAGAAAATTTTTGAATTGGTTAAATCTGAATATTGGACCTTTAGTTTATTAGCAGACATGAATATTTCACCTCAAAAAAGAATCAACTTAGATACCTAGATATTTCACCAACAAGGGCAGATTTATCGTTGTATCATTATTAATTTTTATACTCTCCTCATCAGGCAAATATTTCTCATACTTTGTAAAAGGCACAATTTTGGTTTTTACTATATTCACAATTAATTAATATGTACATTGGATTTAAAATATGAACATTTTTTTAAGGTCATATTTTGCTATAGTGAAGACCTCATTCCAGGTATTAGCTACGTACACCACAATGGCCAGTTTGCAAAAGGTAATATTATTCCAGAAAAGTATAAACTAAGTAATTGATTAATGTAATTTAAGAACAATGCAGGTCCAAGAACAGCACCCCGGGGGACTCCACATATTACCGCCTCTTCGTCACTCAGATCGTCAAATTCCACTTGTTTCCTTTTCGTTAAATAACTTTTAATTAGATTGTAGGCATATCCCCTTATTCCTAGATGTTCTAGTGTATGCAAAAATATTAAACTATTAGAAGTTGCAGCCGTGTGTGACCGGATACTAATAAATTTGATTAAGATACTACAACTTAGATTTATTTTCTTGTGTAAAAAATAAACATTGCACTATTGGCAATAATAGAACCATTGTAAATTATATTATTTATTAAAATATCATCATTTTGAGACCACACTGCTCAGTAATAGCAGCATTAACTCTAATAAGTTATTTATAACACATAATACTTTGTCCAGACATATATATTAAATAAAAATAAAAAATGAGTGCAATAAAACTTAAAGCACATTTTGTTTTGGCAGCAGCAACTGCACATCTATAATAGTTAATAATTTAAATGTGTTGAAAATAAATTTTCTTGACCTTGCACCGCGTGACAAGACCGTGACACGAGAAGTGGCAGACGTTTTAAATTGGTGAATTATTAAAACGTTGGCAGCACTTCAACATTCACTAATTAGCAATTTTCAATTTTTATTTTGTTGAACGCCACACCGTCTGGCTATTTCAGAAGATGAACGGACCTGCCCTAACGTTGAATTCATTTTGATTTATTTATTAGTACCGTCTGCGTCTGCTTCAGGTGTTTTGTGTGAGCTATATAATAATGTAAAATTATACATTACAACAACTTCGTCTATTGTGGAAATAATATGCTTTTCACAGCAAGAAATAGACGAAATAATAGAAGATTATAGTCTTTCCTGTTTCATTTGTAACCATAAATCTAAATGCACTAACTAAAAAGTGAACCTAATACTTACTTAGTTCTGATCGAAAATTATACTAGCTTTCTATTTCAGGAGGTCAAGAAAATTCAACTGCCACACCTGTACAGTGCGAGAGCCCACGGAAAGTGTTAATAAGCTCATTATAGCATTCAGTCTGGGAGTTGATTTAAGAGCTGCAGAAAAATGCGAAAATTACCTGATAACACACACATGTCCATTGAATGTCAAATGTTGTGTCCGGACATCTTGTACGTCCACTGACTGTCCAGGTTAAGTAATAATGATATTCACTGGATGTCCATATGATATCCCATTATTGCTATCTAATGGAAGTCTTTTCGTCCATTCTTGACGTCTACAGTACATACTTTGTTACTAAATATCTGAGTAAATTCGACAGTACTTTTCTCGACTCTGTCCTCAGCATTCAAAGCTACATCCCAGATAGTTCCTTTGTTACTCTTACTGAGGCAAAATTGAAACTAAGCGAAATTTGTTACCTGCATATTAACTTGCTCCTATATCAAAATCTAAACTATCCTCATAACCTGGGGCAAATATTATTACAACTTTCAACAAAGAATTTATATAATCACTGGATTACAAATGTACAATTGTACAGTTTAATGCAAAAAACCGCTGCAAAAGGAATCACTACTTCCACATCCAGATTTTCGATCCAGGTTTAGTAATATAACACTTAAAATTGTCGATCCCAAAAACCCATAAAACGATGTAACATCGGTAGGGGGGAGGGGGGGTAGTGATAGGGGGGTGATGGAGGTAGGAATTAAATAAAAAAAAATTTGAGGCTTTTGGTTCTTGTACACACACTAAATCACAATTTTATTTTTTTCACCCCCTTTAATAATGAGGTGGAGGTTGTGGGGGTGGCTAATGCCAAAACATTTTTTTGGACCATGACTTATATATACTAAATACCAATTTTATGGTCTCTTACTTACTTGATTTGCCTATTTACCTACATTTACCCCAATTTATCGGAACGGAATAAGTTAAAAGTGTAATCTAGTTTCAGATTTTGTTAAAATACATACGTGTACCAAATTTCAAGTCAATATCTTAAACGATTCCAGAGTATTCGTGAGCAAAAAAATGTTAGACAGACCGACAGATAGAATTTTTTTTGCTCAAACTTAAAATCTCGACGTTTCATGACATTCTAAGCCTATTTGGATAATAAATATTTTCCAATTTTTTTTTTAGCTACTATATTTCCACTGGATGTGGAAGTAATAAATACTCGTTTTGAATACTAAAAGTAAACCAGTAAAATAAAATATTGAGTGTATATTAATATTGTTCAACAATTTATTTAAACTATTCATGGTTATTGCTATGTCTCTTATTACTTCTACATTCAGTGGAAGTATAGTAACGAAAAAAAATGTTTTATTCAAAAGTGTTGCATTGGCCTCATTTTGTTATTTGCAATATATGTATCAAGAATGTATTGTTGTTATACCAACCTATATGATAGAAACCTTTGCCATGCCCAAAAAAGACATAATACATTCGTAAGCACGACCTCATCGAATGGAATATAAGTGCTTGAGTGATATTATATCGTTCAGTTTGTTGCAAATTTTAAACTATGAATTGTACCGCATTCAGTTGTAATAAACAGATACCATACCCAAAACGTGAACGAAAAACCAAACTATAAGGCTGTTTAGAAATACCATTTAGCACTGTTTGGCATAATCGCAACTTGACGCATAGTAATATATAAGCAATAAGCAATTGAAGTGAGATAAAGGAAATATATAGATTACCAACGTAGCTGATTTTTCAATATTTCAACATGTTAGAGTTTTATGTATAAAGGTTTTGACTTCTTCACAAAATTGTCTTTCATTACCAATTATTTTATATTAAGATGAATCAAGTTATAAAGTTTAGGCCCATAAAAAGTGATACATTTTTGGCTAGCTTTACTAGAACACTTAGATATTAGACACCACATGCAAATTGCCTTAAACATAATATCTAAATGGTGCTCGTCAGAGCTTCTTAGTGTCAATCCGAGCAAAACAGTTATTGTTTCATTCACCAAAAGGAGAAAACTAAATTTGAGAGCTCCTATGCTAAATGGAACAGTACTGAATTTTCCATTGAGGTCAAGTATCTAGTAATCCTTGATCAAAAACTTACGTGGAACTCGCATTTGGAAAAGACACTTACAAAAGCAACCACGGCTATTTGGACGTGCCGTAGGCTGTTTGGTAAGACTTGGTCTGGAGCCAAAAATAATACACTGGTCCTACCTTTCGGTTGTCAGACCCATGGTGATCCACGCATCATGTGTATAGTGGCCAAATACAGAAGAGAAGCTAGTGCAAGGGAAGCTGCAGAAACTGCAACGCCTTGCCTGTCTAGGGACTAAAGGAGCAATGCGCTCCTGTCCTACAGCAGGTATGGAGGCAGTGCTGGACTTCCTCTGCATTTGCATGTGAGGAAGGAGACAGCACTTAGTGCCCTAAGGCTGCATCAGACACTTAAATTCAGACCAGGCGACCTGGTTGGTCACTTGAGGATTTTGGAGTTAATCCAATTTGAATCCATAGCCAAACTCACTGACTCAATGCCAATCAAGCATGACTTCGATTGCCTTTTATGTGCTAATTGAAAGCCATCAGGCGAGCAGAGTCGAAGTATTACGGCTGGAGAAAGAGTCATGGAGCCAGAATGGACGAAGGAGTTGGTGTGGGCGGAGCGGGGCCTAAATGCAGGCTATCCAAAGCTTTTGGTAACACCCCAATCATCTTCCATGCAGAAATTTATGCTAAAGATCTGTGTGCCCAGGAATGCCTTAACAGAGGCACTCGAAGGGCAGATTTTCAGATATCCGGGCAAAAGGCAACACTAAAGGCTCACAGATCCTATACCTTCGAGTTTAAAATTGCCTGGGAATGCCGACAATCCCTGAAACAACTGGCAAAAAACAACAAGGTTACCTTGATGCGGATGCCAGGGCATGGGGGAATAGAAAGTAATGAATTAGCTGACAGCCAAAGACAAGCGAAAAGGTTTACAACCTATTTGACAAAGAATGCCACAAGACTTCTCAAACTCGAAAAGTCCGACCTAAAGCTGATCACAGGCCTTCTAACTGGCCATTGCCGCTTGAGATATCATCTGAGACTGCGGAACATATACTTTGTGAATGCAAGATACTAATCCGCATTAGGCTAAAGTACTTAGAATAGGCGGAATTAATGCCTGAAGGCATAGGGAAATTAGCTCCCAGGAAAATCACAAGCTTTGTAAAAAGTTTTGTAATCCTGGGCAACAACTAGTTGTAGGGGATAATTCACAAAAGATCTTTTAGGTCCATTGTAGGCTCAATAGGCATATGAATCTAATGGGCCTGGCAGATGATGCAACATGTAGATTCTGTCAAGAGGAAGAGGAAACCTCAGTACATGTGCTGTGCCATTGCGAAGGCCTAGCCAGACTGAGATTCCAAATACTTGGTGAGGAAAAACCAAGGGCAGATAGCTATGCTAAGGCTATCAAGGCTATGGAGTCTGGTACAAAAGACAAAGCTGGATAAGGAACTCTAAATGAATTAGATTAGAAGCGCCACAATAGATCCAAAGGGGTCGCGGTGGCCAAGGCCAAGCGGCCAGCTCCTCCCTTCAGTCTAATCAATCTAGGTCCAGGTAAAGAAAGGCCAACTCAGGGCCAAACCCCTTAAATATTCTACAATCTAGGTATCGAGAAGGTTTTTAAAGTTGGCTCGAGTAAGGTGTTTATGATCATTGAGTTTTCTTGGAAACGTGTACCGTGCCTTGAGGCACACCCATTTCAATTGTTTCTTGTTCACTTGTCCACTTACTAAGTTTGACAATTTGTTTCATATCCGAAATATAGTTTTTAAAAAGTTGCAAGGTAGTCCCACGGATACCCATCAATTCAATTTTGTCTAATAATATTTTATGAGACACAGTGTCAAATGCCTTGGCTAAATCAAGAAAAATAGCAAGGCATTTTTGTTGGTATTTGAACAATGTCAACAAGATGTTCCGTTATTATTTATTATACTCGTATTTACAGGCTTTACAAACTATATAACACATTTAGAACTAAAAAACATTACTACTATTCTTATTTACTCGTAGATGAACCAATGACCCCAAAGTATGAATGTTTTATTTAGTTTTCAGTGTCAAGTTTCAAAACAGGAACGGTTCTCAGAACAACCTCCTAAGATAAAAGTACGAGCGCTATTTCTAATATAATTCTATGGGTCTATTTTTAGTAATGGCCAACAGTTACAAGTTGCGTCTGCCATCTGCTCCATTGTCGAAGAGACAGTTTTAAGAAATTATTGAAAAAAATGGAAATTGTTTGTAGAATCAAACACAAGGTTAAATATATGACAGGTTTGTCATCTGATAATTTGAATCAAGGTAAACTCTGATGAGATTGTACATTGTGTCTGAGAGAGTTATTTTTACTTTATTTTTTATTCATTTATGATGAAATTACGCACGTAAAAAGGCATTATAGGAGTAAGTATAGGCGCATTATGCAGTCATATTTTTCTAAAATAAGTTGTACTATTTAGAAACATACGAACTTATACCGGCTGGCTCAGCCGATAGGGACACTTGTAACTCTTGAACGGGTAAATTGATTTTTTTCAAATTTGGTGTTGTGATATGGGATAAAGTTTCCAATTACATAATGTAAAGAACCAAAATGGCCGACTTCCGGTTTCGATGCAATTGATATAAAAATCAAATTTTTATATGGGACAACCTGTATATTTTTGCATGTTTGGATGCTGCTGGCCAAAACACTTAGGATCCGGCCCTCAAATATTATTTTAATATCCAAAAAATATCAGTTTTTTAATTTTTAGTTTCAATCATAGAATGCCGCGATTTTGCCAAATTTGTTAAAACTTGGTCTGCAAGCACCTTTAAAATATTATATCTTTAGATACTAACATTAAACACGATTCATTCTTCATTAAGTTCAACGATATTGGTTTTTTAATGAAATTTTCTTTTTTTAATGGAACTCCTATGGGACAACCTGTTATTTAATTAGATCTTTAAATTACGAAACAAATGATATCCATAAAGTCTACCTGCAATTTGTACTAAATTTATAATTGAAAAAAGACGTTTTGATAATGGATTTACCGATATATTTTTTAAAAATCAAAATAACATTTAAGGATCAGAACATATGTATTTTGACCAGCAGGATCTAAATATGAAAATATATACAGGTTGTCCCATTTAAAAATTTGATTTTCATGTAAATTGCATCGAAACCGGAAGTCGGCCATTTTGATTTTCTACATCATATAATAGGAAATTTCATCCCATATCACTACACTAAATTTGAAAAGAATCCATTCGCCCAACCAAAAGTTACAAAAGTGTCCCTATCGGTTGTGACATCCGGTATGTGACATGTTGTGTTCCAAACCAAATTATGAACAATATACATAACTAGTTAAATGTCTTGCAGACTGTTTAAGGTCCAGTTTAGAATTGTTTTTTTAAGATCAATTACATCGTAGAAAATATGGAGATAAGCGTTATTACGAATATTCACAAACCACAAATTACCTCCACGTCCAGTGGAAGTATAGTAACGACAAAAAATTTTTAAAAATTTTTATTGTCCAAATAGGCTTAAAATGTCATGAAACGTCGAGATTTTAAGTTTGAGCGAAAATAAAATTTCTGTCTGTCTGTCGGTCTGTCGTTTACTCTGGAACCGTTTAAGATATTGACTTGAAATTTGGTACACATATGTACTTTAATGAGATCTAAAACTGGATTATATTTTCATCTTGTTCCGTCGAAGGGTTGGGGGGTAAATTGGGGTAAATTTGGGGTAAATAGGTCAATCAAGCAGGTAAGAGTCCATAAAATTGGTATTTAGTATATACAAGAGAAGCTAAGGTCTCAAAAAAATTTTTGGCATTAGCCACCCCCATTACCACCCGCACCCCCTTATTAAAGGAGACGAAAAAAAATTGTGATTTAGTGTATATACAGGAACCAGAAACCTCAAAATATTTTTTTACTTCATCCACCCCCCACTATCACCCCCCTATCACCACCCCCCACCCCACTACCGATGTGGGGTATCGTTTTATGGGTTTTTGGGGTAGAGGATTTCAAATATTATATTATTAAAGTTCCATAAACAATTATTTTCACATACAAAATTTTTTCGTTGTGAGTGACTTGGATAGAGAATCTGGATGTGGAAGTAGTGATTCCTTGGGCAGCGGTTTTTTTATATTAGAAAAACCGCTGCCTGGAATCACTACTTCCACATGCAGATTTCCTGTCCAAATCTATTACACGAGAAAACAAAATTGATACTATATTTACACTTGTGGAAACAATTATTGTTCGTAGAACTTTAGTAATACATAAGATTTGAAATCGTCTACCTCAAGAACCCATAAAAAGTATGCCACATCGGTAAAGGGGAGGTGGCCGATGCCAAAAAAAAATATCAGGCCTATAGTTCTTGTATATTTACTAAATCATAATTTTATATTTGTACCTCCTTTAACAATAGGGTCGGAGTAGTAATTGAGGCGATAATGGGAGATACTGATGCCAACAAAATTTTGAGATCTACTCTTAATTTTATGGACTTTTACTTCCTTGCTTTACCTATTTACCCGCATTTACACTCCAACCCTTCAACGGAATAAGATCAAAATATAATCTAGTTACAAATTTCGTTATTACACATAGATGTACTAAATTTCAAGTCAATATCATAAACCATTCCAGAGTAATCATGCTAAAGAAGTTACAGACCTCCGATTAAAGAACTTATATCTAGATACATAACAGGCTATCTTTTCACTATATACCTTGTTTGCTCCTAACATAGTCACATTATATGTCCATTAAAATGGATAGATGAACATCACATCCCATAGGCAACAGTGGCGTTGTGTGTGTAGAAAATGTGTAGAATGGTAAATATTTTCATTAAAATGAATTATTGCAATTCCTGCATTACCGGCTCTTTATATAACGTGATGTAGGCATACGATATTACAGTAAGATAAAACAGTAAGACAAATATGTATTGAAAGGATATTAAAATTTAATTGCTATTTACTTTATAACTGTAAACTGAACTTCATCATGTTACGACTATGGAACGATCGATTTTCTTCTTTTCTAAACTGCTTTCTGCAAACGGCACAGCACTTCACTATTTATTTGCACAAAATATATTGTCACTAAACTGTGTAAATATGAATAGAGAATATTATTTAGGTATTAAGCAAATCACAACTTAAAATAAAATTACTTTTTCACCAGTTTTTGGTCGAAGAACACGAAAATCATTTATTGACATTAATGGCCGAACTGTCAACTGAGATTATGATAATCGAACTGGAGCCGATCGTGCACGAGCGGCCGCGAATACGCCGATGGGCCAATCAGCAACTTATGGGAAGAAGTGCCTTGTGAGTCTTTCAGCGACAAATAAATCAATGCCATTATGTATCTAGATATAAGTTCTTTAATCGGAGATACAGACAGACAGATCGAGAGACAGAAACTTTTTTGGCTCAAACTTAAAATCTCAACATTTCATGACATTCTAAGCCTATATGAATGAAGACAGAATCAATTATTTTACCGCTACTACTTCATGATAAATCAGCCTTATGAATCAATAAATATTATTTAGAAACCATCATTGAATAGTTACAGCTATTTCGATATGCTGATTCCTGGTGATTCTTGAAATAATACCTCAGGAATAATCAGGTGAAAATTTTCCACAGTGTAACTAGCCATCCCGTGTATTGAATAGTGAAATAATCAAAGGACTCCGCACCTTTTATATATAATTTGGCTTTCACTCCCGGTAGCTGAAACTTTGCACTCTCTCTCTCCAATGGCGCTACAGCCCAAATTGAGCCTTAGCCTCCTTTATCTTCCGCCTCCAACACTGTCGATCTAGTGCCGCTCTCCTCCAAATTCTGACGCCTATCAAGTTTTCCGCGTCTTCTGCCGCTCCATCTTCCCATCTCTTCCGTGGTCTCCCTTTTGGTCTTCTGCCCTGCATCTTACTATTGAGAGCCCTTTTTGGTAGTCTGTTATCCGGCATTCTCACTACGTGGCCAGCCCATCGTAGCCTCTGTAGCCTGACGAATTCTGAGATAGGTGCCTCCTTGAAAAGTTGGTAGATTTCATGATTATATCATCTTCTCCATATCTCATTTTCGTTTAGATCCGTCTTAGTATTCCCCTTCTCCTTTCAAACACCTCCAGTTTATTCCGGAGTTCTCTGTACATAATATCGGCCTGATGATGGTTTTGTATATCCTGATTTTTGATTTTCGGTGTATAGTTTTGGATCGGAATATATGGGACAGAGCAAAGTAGGCTTTGTTTGCCGATAGTATTCAATTTTGTGTCTCCGATTCCTCTGATCCTTTCGTGTTGAGTTCAACGTCTAAGTATGTGAAGCTCTGGACAGCCTCCACGTTATCTTCTACTCTGAGGTGGTTTTCGTTTTCTCTTGTTCTTGACCGGGTTAGTGTTTTTGTCTTTTGTGTATTTATTTCGAGTCCGATGTTTCTGGCCTCTCTTTTCAGTTGTGTGTATGTTTCTGCCGCCTCTTCCGCTCTGCGGGACATAATGTTGATATCATCTGCGTAGGCGGCCAGTTGTACCGATTTGTTCGTCAATAAGTTTGACATCCCAGGGTTTGTTTGTCGACATATTCCAGAGCCAGGTTAAACAGTGTCGGGGCGAGCCTGTCGCCCTGTTTTAATCCTTTATTTATTTGGAATATCTCCGTCATTTCGTTTTGTATGCGTATTGTTGCCATCGTTGAGTCCATTGTTGCTTTTATTAGTCGAATATATTTGGAGGGTATGTTGAAGCTGCGCAGTATCTGGTAAAGTTGGTCTCTATTAATTGAATCGTATGCTTGTTTAAAGTCAACGAAAATATTATACACGTCTATGTCATGTTCCCAGGACTTGTTTTGGATTTGTTTCACCATAAAAAGCTGGTCAATTGTGGATTGTCTGGAGCCTGTTTGGTATTGGCCGATAATCTCTTCGGTAATGGGTTGGAGGCGTTTATTAAGTATATGTGTCAAAATTTTGTAAGCCGAATACAGTAGTGTTATGCCACGGTAGTTTCCACACGTCAGTTTGTCCACTTTTTTGTAAATTGGGCAGATAATTCCTGTTTTCCTTTCGCTAGGAATGCTTCCCTCGAAACTTTGCACAGTGGTAGCTTATGACATGTCCACCAAAAGTCTCCACGGGCAAAAATTTTTTTATGACGTTTCGAGATATTGGCCAAAGAAGGTCATAACCATAGGTGTAATTCGGGATGGGCAAGGGTAGATAACTGCCCACCCAATATTTTGAAAGAGCATTCAATTGTTTAAGGTAAATCTGGCGAATTCCGAAATTCTTCCGGAAAAAATAATAAGTATGACAATTACGCCAATCAAGTCAAAGGTTTTCAGCAGGGTTTAATTTTTTGCAGTACTTGTTTTCCCTCGGTCATTTGGGTTTATAGGGTTATCGTTTAAGAATTACAGAATTTAGGTTATTTTCGGGATTTACTAAAAATTGGTGGTGATGGAGTTAAACGGACACCTGATTCGTATTCTGCACGTCGAAACACATGGGGGTTGCTTAATGGAGTCCCAGAAACATACAATGTTTTTTGTGTGTGTGTGTGTGTCTGTGTAATATATGAATATCACAGGATCCTCCGCCATTTTATAGAAAACCACGTATGCAAATATATTAAAAAATACACACAAAAAAAGTGAAAAGTGGGCTGCTTCTGAGACTCCAATATTTTGACATGTTGAATAAGAATCGGGTGTCTATTTAGCTCCATCACCCACCAATTTTTAGTAAATCCCTAAATTATGAAGTTTCTTTTAGGTTATTTTCGCTATTTACAAAAAAACGGTGGGTGATGGAGCTAGACGGACACTAGATTCGTGTTCAGCACGTCAAAATACATGGAACAGTGGAGGTCCAGGAACAGACCCTCTTTTTTATTTTGTGGAGCTGTGTCATTTAACAATTTTTTCAACTAAAAATAATTTTTATTATATCTGTAAAACGGATTCTCAAATGAAAAAAAATGTGTTCTTCATTTTTTGTTCAGAATAATGTGTTGTATTAGTTTGAATTGATTTTACAACAAAATAATTATTTATTTAATACGGAAAAATAAAAAAATGTAATACCTTAATTAAAATAAATCAATTAGAACTTCAAACTAGTACAATAAATAAAGATTACATTTCTTTCATTTAAGAATCCGTTTTGCAGGTAAAAACAATTATTTTTAGTTGAAAAAATTGTTAAATTATGACCTTCTTTGGCCAATATCTCGAAACCCCGTCATTCAAATTTTTTGTACCCGTGGCGACTTTTGATCGACATGTCATAAACTACCACTGCGCAAAGTTTCAGTTCCCGGGAGTGAAAGCCAAGTTACATATAAAAGGTGCGGGGTCTTTTATTGTTGAAATTAGCGTCTTCTATAATAATAACGTTACTATTAGCATGAACTCGGCATCCATTGTTAAATTACTGGTTTATTGAGTATGATCTGCTTAATTGTAAGGTTAAATGTTCAAACATATATTTGCCTGTTATGTTTTGCTTTGCGCGATCACTGCTGAGAAAGGTCAAGTAACAATCGACTATGAGGAGTAAAAATTAGAAATTAATGAATGTAACAGTTAAGTGTTAATGTTAAAGAAGAACATTATTCGGGTATGGAATATTAATACGGAAAAAAATAGGTTTTGAAAAAGAAAAAACTAGGAAGTCAATGAAAATTTGAGGGTTTGTATGTATGAAATTTTATCATATATTTAAAAAATATTTATTTATTTAAAAAATATAAGTAATTACACAGCCACACCCAGAAACTACCAATATTTATGTATTTTGACTTCCTGAATTCATAGTTGGTTTTTTTATCTTAGATTTTATCTTTGAAATAGCATTTTTATCGCAAAAAACGACCAATAGATGTCAGATAAATTCAAAACTAATATAAATTATATTCAGATATATGTTTTCTTTTGTTTTTTTGTTTGTTCTTTTTCCGATTTTAATATTTTCTTACCAGTATCGATCATTCAAAAGTAACAGCTTTCTTTAGTGTTTGGATCAGACCACCTAACTGGTCTCCCAATCTTTAAATATTTACTGTCTTTAGTATTGTTCCAACGCTGAAGCATAATTCCTCGAGAATTGCAAATAGTGTTTGGTGCATCCTTGACTTCATCAATATTTTCCTGCACATAAAAGCATATTTTATATGTTCTTTTTAGATTGCTAGTAAATGACCTCCGGGATTTAGTAAACTCAAAATGGCCACAGACAAAATAGACACAATCTTTCATTCTATTGCATGGATGCTGAGCTGTCGTAGATTCAGCATCAATTCAGGAATATTTAAAATTGGTAAACTTGTAGCATTATACTCAACAGTAGCCAAGCAACCCACCACTGAAGAGCTGCGGACGCCTGCGGGCCCGCTTGCTCACCCTGACCATCCGCCGATATCGGGCTTCCGAAATCCTGCATCGTAATATCCTTACCTGTTTTTGCCATGAAGGCTTCGTATACTTACCCAGGAACTTCACCAGAACAATTCTGTTGGCCGCGTTCACCACGTGAAGGTGTCCTGGTCGCCAAAACAAGCAAAGTTGCAAAGAAATAAGAAACGTTTATGATTTCATTTCAAAACCATTTTCACGTTTGATGAAAGCGCTACGGAAACACATCATTATATATCAAATTCAAAATTCCATAAAAATGTTGAAAATCTAGACGCAAGAAAATTTAACACATAGAATATGTAGATAATGGGATTTGTCAAAAAAAAACAAATTAAAACAATATGTTAAATATTGAGAAAAATGAATTTTAAAAACTGAAGAAATGGTTTAATTTAAATTAAACCATTTTCTTTAGTTTTTTTCTCAATATTGAGAATTGAGAATATAGTTTTTAGTTTATCTGACATCTATTGGTCGTTTTTTGCAATAAAAACGGTATTTCAAAGATACAATCTAAGATAAAAAAACCCAACGATAAAATTAAATTCTGATGTCGGCTTCGATTCAGGAGGTCAAAATACATAAAGATTGGTAGGTCTAGTTTCTGGGTTTGAATTTTTTCTTATGTGGCTCTGTTATATTCTTCACCATCAGTGTCAGTAGTTTCGGCATCAGTGTTACGTCCATCCTCATTTTCATATTGCTTTTCATCATCGCTTACATTACAATTACCAAAATCATTAGCTTCAATCAAATTGAGTACTTGATCCTTAAGCAGTTACAACCTTAGCAGATTTTACATACAGACGAACAATTTACTTCAGCATTCACACAACGGCATCTTAAAGTAGTACAATATCTGGTGCAAGCTCATGATATTAAATTTAATACGGATTCAGGTGCAGCTTAAAGTTGTTCTAGTTTTTAATAGTGAAGTGAAAGTACCTCAACTTCAACCTTTTATCTCGGTAAATATTTATCGTATAGAGGTTAGTAACCAAATTGAAGCTATTTGACTCATCTGTGAGCGAAATAAGAGACTTTGGTTTAAAAAACTTTATTTACTGTAGAAGAACTAACTATTCTGCACCTGAGTGACGCGACATCAATTTATTTATTAAGTGCGCCAGTCGCGTTCTCCCCTTGTTCTTTCACTCCCAGGTGGGTTCGACATAAGATACAACTCGATAAAATAAGTAATAATCCAAGGCTGCATTACCTCAGATTATTAACGACGCTCTCTGTTTTAATAATAATTAATTTTTCTCTCTGACGGGATTTTATTCTGACTGGATTTTACTTATTTACCTAATAACAATGGATTTTACCTAATGATTTCTGAAATATTTTTATAAAAAAATACCTATCCAGCTTCCGTAAGATGAACCAGAACATTGAGTTTCAAACTTGTGGAGTTATGATGAGACTTCCAATTAACTTCCAAACAAAAACCCTTAAGAGATTAAGACTGACAACAAGTCATATTATCAATAAAATGCAAAAAGTTCAAAGAATACCATTCATTTACCAAGTTTAAAATAAGTACAATAAAATTGTGCAATATCCTATCCAATAAATTATATAATTTGAAAGAATCGCCTCCCCAATTAAGGCAAAGTAAATTTTACCATACAAATGAGAGCATGCGCTAACAATCGATTTGGTAGAAAAGATTCATGCAATTTCCCTAGAATTTAATGCAAGCATTTATATTTGTTTTATGGATGACTGAAAATAACATAGAAATATTTTACTTAAAAAAAATTGCTTTGAGGTTCCCGATTGTGATTATATCATTCACAAGAACGGAGTTCAAAAGTGCGTCCAACTAACATATAAGTTGAATAACTTTCGGTCAGTCTCACGACTTACTGGTCCCCATGCAGGTACAATATAGAGAAAATGACACTGCTTCGCTTACGAGCTACTTTTTGGCAAAACTGTTTTTTTGACTTATTTATGCACAAGGCGGTTTTCTCTGTACTTATACAATCTTGCACTCTTTATAAAAGAGAATAAACATTATTTTTCAATCAATGGGATGTTAAATGACAACACAAAAACAAGATATAAGATATTTCAATCGTATGAGTGTGCCTAATCACCGAACTACCCTATTCGAAAAAGGGCCTCACTATATGGTAATAAAAACATATAACCACCTTCCTACATATCTGCATACCGTTCAAAACAAAATAAAGTTTAAAACAGAGTTAAAGTTGTATTTCACCAACAATGCCTACTATTCTACTGACGAATATTTTAATAATAGAATTTAAAATTTGTTATTTGTTGTGTAATATCTTATATTAATTATATTTATGTTTGTTTGTGTTAAATGTATTATGTGACATACCTACTTTACAGAATGTTATTTTACATGTATAGGATCCTTAAAAAATTATTGTAGTCCAGGTTATGATGGGATAAGTAATAAATTTTTTAAAAGTATGTCATATGGAAATTGTTGATATGTTGGTAGACTTACTTAATATAGCATTTGAAACAGGACAATTTCCTGATGTCTTGAAAATTTCTAAAGTTACCTCTTTATAAATCATCCGGAAGGAAAACTGTACACTCGAACTTTAGACCGATATCTATATTGCCGGCCGTTTCAAAAATATTTGAAAAAGTACTGCATAATAGACTAGTACATTATTTGGAAAAAATAAAATTCCTTAGTGACTTTCAGTACGGATTTAGAAAAAAGAAAAATACTCAAATTGCTGTATTAGACATTATTACCAACGTTCAACAACAATTAGATAAAGGCAACATAACAGTTGGACTTTTTATAGACTTACAGAAAGCTTTTGACACAGTTCATATACCAACATTAATAAGGAAATTAGAAATATTGGGAGTGAGGGCTTTAGATTTTTTTAGTTCGTATCTCTCTAATCGTAAGCAATACGTTCAAATAGGTGAATCAAAAAGTAATACTGTTAATATAAGTTATGGTGTCCCACAGGGCTCAATTCTGGGACCCTTGTTGTTCAATATTTATATTAATGATATAACCATGCAAAATTTTGAGGGTGGCACACGACTGTACGCCGATGACACCTGTATTTTTTACTTCTCTAAAGATATAGACAATTTAATTCAGAGTATGCAGAGACGTGAATAAATTAGAACTATGGTTAAAAAATAACAAACTCTCTTTAAACGTAGACAAAACAAAATACATTATAATGACATCTAAACAAAAAAGAATACCATCAACCACATTATATTTAAGCGCCAAAAAAATTGAAAAAGTCAACAATATAAAATATTTAGGATTAGTAATAGACTCAAATTTAAATTGGCATGATCATATACAGTACGTTATAAAAAAGATTAACCCCCTAGTAGCAATGTTCAAACAAGTGTCATATATTTTAACAGAAAGTACCCGAAGAAGTTTATATTTTGCACATATACACTCACGGTTAGTTTATATGTTGCCCGTTTGGGGCGCCACAACCAGCAAATCTAGGTTTCTTACAAGTTATACAAAGTAGAGAAATTCGATGTCTTTATGGCTTTACAAACTCAGATTCAATGAATTCAATTTATAATAAATGTAACTTTCTTAAGCTAAGGCAGTTGTTAAAATTTGAATCCATAATAACAGTTTATAAAATAATACATTGTAAATTAGAATCTAATTTAACACTAACTCAAAACCTCAGCATTTATTCCTACAACACACGCCAAAGAAATAACTTCGTTCCGCAGCCTTTCAATACTTTATACGGTAAAAATTGTTTCCTATATTACGCATTAAAACTATTTAACATATTGCCAGGCCAAGCAAAGTCGTATACTACCTTACCATCCTTTAAAAAGTATGTGAAAAAATTTATCTGTAGTCTACCAGATGCATAAAATGGTTAAATAGAATTATTCTGTGATTGAACAAAGTTGAACAAAATAATCTTTCAACTTTTTTTTTCATATTACTTATATCTTTTATCTATTTTTTTCTTTATCATTTATATAATCTCCCATTGTGTGATATGTTTATTATAATATAAGTCCTTGTAACATGCCTTGTAGCAATTTTAGGGTTAATAAAACGTATTTATTAATTAAATGTAAAATTGTATTGACAACACCTATACTCTATAAAGAGTCGAAAAGGAAATAAAGAATATTGTATTATTGTATATTGTATAATTTTGTTATTTGGAAAGCCCTGCATTTGGCTTTCCTACTATCGTTTTTTATTGATTATCCAACGCACTGAGCCACTGGATGAATCCAAATATGTTTTATGTGAGAAACCGGCCGTTTCCATTTTTACTAATATTTGCCTATAGACGCTACGCGCCTTCGCCACATTTGTCAGTTTCGCCCTTTTTGGCATGTCGCATCGTTAAAACTTTATATTCATTCTTTTGAATGATACCCATAATGACTGTATCTTTATTTCCATTGTCTTTTATGGAGAAAATAAAAAGTATATTGTATCCTTTCCTTGACCAAAAATTACACTTTTATTTTTCCATGACCAATTATACTTTCACTCTCATGGTCTGAACCAAAACATATTTTCCTAAGTGAAAATTCGGTGTTTCTTCGAATTTTCACCTGGTTGTGCCTTGCGTCTTAACAAACGTATATAAGTCTTTTTGTGCTAGTTTTCGACTCTGATACCTTCTAAACTTATGTTATGCTCAAAAATATCTTTAAATGAATTTTTTACTTAAGTCGAATTTTCATTTTGTCTTCGACTGTGACATCGACTTTGGGAGGTTCTATAATGTTACCACCCTTCTAAACACCCTTCTGCACCTTTTGGAGTTAGGGACTCATCTTATGTTACGGGTGAGACCTACAAACATTCAAATTTCTTTTCACTCCTTAGTTTTTTATTTCTCCAAGGAATATTTTTTTATTTTTCCACACTATATTTTTAACATGTTTTGTTACATTTTTTCCTCAAAAGACCCTGTTTTATAGAAAGATATAATTTTCTCACCCCCGAAAGGGGTTGAAAATGATGGATTATTTTGTGGCAAATGTATTTTTTTCTTCATATGAGGGCCCAAACTATTGGGTGTAAACATTTTTTTGTCAGCATGTCCATTGTATAGTAAGAAACGATTTTTTCACGCCTTGAACTGGAGAGAGAGGAGTGAGATAGATAGTAGTTTATGGTGAGGCTGAAATACACAATATCATGTAGTCGATTTTGAAAGCTACTATTGACAGTGGCAGATCTATACTTTTGCCGCCTAGGGGCTATCGGAAACTTGCCGCACTCCCACCCCCTTTCCACTCTCTGCTCCTTGCTTTAGCAGTAAAAAATTATATTTCCTCTACACCTCACCACCCCTTTTAAAGGGTCAATTCCCTCCTCGCGCACTCCCTTTTACGCTTCCTCCCCATAGGTTTTTCAATAACACAAAGCACAAGATCATTAGTACTAGCAGCAGTGGTTTTCGATAAATAAAATCGAAATAAAAATGTGTGAATAAGTGAATTTAAATAATTTGTTTAAATATTTTTGACATATTTTTTCCTTTAAAATGCTAAGAATCCTATCATGCAATTCAATACTTCGTCAGTATTAGCTAGAAGAGTAGTTGTTTTGATTAGTTATCCAATAATGAGTGTTTTAAAGTATTTACCTAACTAGTATATTAGCTTGCCCAGATTGGGGCAACAATATACAGAAAGTAGGTATTTTTATAATAAATAAAAAAAAGTGTGTAAGTTGTGATTTGCATAATACCTAAATAATATTCTCTCTACATATTAATAATAATAATAACTTTTTGTTTTTATGCGCCTATGGTATTTTTCAAAGAATTTGCCGCTCCTGGATTTTGCCGCCCTGGGCTATAGCCTCTATAGCCCCTCCCAAATTCGCCATTGACTATTGACGTACAAACTGGTTTTTTGGGACGTACATTTACTGTTGTGCCAATTGCTTTTAATTATACTTTGTTTTTATAATTTTGGGGTTGGCAAGTTGAGCTACAGAAAAATGGAGGTCTGTTAGAGCAAAACAGACTTCAGATTATGACTGATATACTTAACAATGCAATTTACAAAATATTTTTTTGAAATCATCAATTATTTGTAACATAATTTAGGAACGGTTGGCAAACTAGGAAGAAGGATTCATTACATATTCAAATATATTCCAATAACCAACATACAGAATGACCTTAATATACCAAAAATAACAAATGTCTAAATATATTTTATATAAAAGTGATGTAAACATGTTGTAATGTAATCATATTGCAGTAACTCATTAAATTATAAATATGTGATCCGGTTATACATTTTTATTCGCACGCAATATCTAAATATAATAAAAGAGTTTTTAGAGATACTGTTTAGTTGTTGCATACTAAAAATAAACATATCTACTCGATTCACATAACATTAAATGCAATTTTGCAAAAAGATACTACACATACTTTAGTAGCTTGAAGTTAGATATTACGTATGCATATTTAACTTGCCATTTAGTGGGATTATTTCACTCATTAACACTATAGCCAATGAGAGCCCCTTTTTTCACAACATTGCACCAATCAAACGTCAATATTAGTGGCAATTCAAGCTAGATCTGCTTTTGACAGGACCAACATGCAAAATTTATCCCTCTAATTTTTTAGGTCGCTGCAGCGGCAAATATTGCGAAAATTTTTTGACGTTTTGTGTCGTGACATATTTTCGGCAAATAGGACAAATGGTGCTTTTAAATGTTATCCATAAATATCTTCTCTAGCTTATTACTAATTGTTAACGTAAATTGTAAATTGTAGTATTGTATTAATAACCTAAAAGCCAATGCTGTGTGGAACTCATATAGGTTCGGGACAAGTTATAGGTACACAGCTTTCAATGGCTTAATACCTAACATAATTACAAAATAATTTTCACAACTAAAATTAAATATGAATATCTACGAAGCAGACAAATCAGTTATTTCATGATAAATACACAAATGTAGGTACTTACGTATGGTAATTCATCAATCATTACAAAGCAGCTACCACTTATTTGGAAAATCAAAACTCTGCAGTACCACTGTATACATTATAATTCGTTGTGCTTAAAGTCTCTCTACTTAAACAAGTAAACCTTAACTTAACTATCAAACTTCTCAAATTAGAAACAAGGATTAAATACATAAATATATATTAATAAACACTTTAATATAATAATTCAATTCACTGTTTGGGCTAGTAACTAAGTTAAGCTAGCGTTACTAGATGGCGGTACCATACCATCTGAGCCGGCAGCCTTAGAACGTAAAAGGGACAGATTGGTAATATGCAATTTGTGTGATTTCACCGGTAATGTGATTGGTCGAAGCGTGCTTTGTTGTGATGACTAGTCTTATAAGTTACAGTACCTATGGTTTAACGTATATTGTTTTTCTTGATTGTCATAATTTAAAACTACTTTGTTTTTTATTAGATGAGTCGCTTTGGAAATGCATTTTTATGTGACGTAAATGATGAAATTGAAGATAAAGGTGAGTAATCTCTAAAAAGCAACAAGGAAACGTCTGAAGGCAATTAATTACTGAACATAATATTGAAGATATACTTCATGAATTATTTATTCGTAAAATATTCTCCACAAATACCACTCGTGCTTTAAATTTTATCTAAAATTTTTTTCTCAAGCTAAGTTGCCCCTAGTTAATATAACTCGTGCAAATTGGCAGTTTGTTATCAAAGATTAAATCCCTCCCGCTAAAGCGGTCAGGATTTAATCAGATAATAAACTGCCAATTTGCACTCTTTATATTACCCGGCAACACGCTTTCGAAAAAATTTTCTATAAAATTTTAAGCACTAGTGATATTACATTCGATAAAATTAAGCATCAAGATATGTGAATAGGGAATTATCTAGCTGCAGCATTTTATTGTTTTAATTTGTTTTAGGTACAAGTGCTATGATAAGTTTTGGATTAAATCGGTCCATTGCTTCATGTACAATTTGAGCAACTGAAAGAGTAAGAAGCAAAAGGATATAAGTACAATATATTAAATGTGGAGAAAACTCTTTTCACATTTTCAAAAAATCTGGAAGCATGCTTGATTAAATATTTCTTCAACAATTAATAGCAAAACCGGTACGAATTTGAGGTTTAATAGTGAAATTTTGGAAGTCAGTATAGTTTTTTTTTAAATGCACTTGTACCCTTTTGCTTCTTACGCCCTCAATTTATTTTTCAACATTGAAATTTTCCGCTATTTTCTTAGCATCTCCGCATCGGAAAAATAAGAATACGAAATTGTTCCCAATGCAATTTTGAAAAATTAGACCTATGAAAGAACTTTTTAATAATTTGCCAATTTCTAAAATAAAAAAAATCGCCAGCCACTGGAAGCGACTGGAACCTTCTCAGCACCCGGTGGATCTTTGAAGCCGAAAAGAGCACTAAAAAATATAAACGATCTCATTTAATTATATTTATTAAGTTGAAATATTTTTTTCATATTAAAACAGAAAAAGTCTTGCATTCGGTGGCATTTGAATCTACGAACTTGTGTGTTAAATTTATAGTCTGTACAACATTAATATTTTATTCGTATTTTATTCAATATTTTAATACAAATACATGCCTCATCGGATCCTAGCCCGGAGCCAGCCAGACAGCCATAGCGAATACCGCCGAGGCGGGTGTGAGGCTGGACGGGGTAGATCTGGTTTGGCTTGGAGAAAAATAGAAATGTGGGATAGTAGCTCCTGTCTTCTGTAGGCAGGTTTAAAAACTAGGTTAAAACTATAATGTTCCTAAAATTAATATAAAAATAAACACAACTATAAAAACTAAGTTCGTAGGCAACAGCACTTAATAATTTTAATTATTGATAAGGGAAACATAACTAAACGATAAAACCCGTTCATTGGTAATGAGTGTTAGGTATGGCCATCTTTGGGAAAAATCATATAACTCTTGGTGGACAACTTCCCTGTCAGCTGTGGCCGGGGTAGTGTTCATGGTGTATCGTTTAAGTTTGAGTTGATATATTTTGTTTTATTTTCTGACCTCGACCGATTTTTCACTAAAATTGGTCGGGGAAGTGACAGCTGTCAAATTTCTGGTTCCAAAGTGTTTCTGGGGGAATTTGGTTTTTGACAGTTTTCGAAAAAAATTTTTAAGTTGGTACCAATGTCTTAAATTGTTTTTAGGTTATGTAGTACTATTTCCGGCGGAATGCCGGAAGTAGCGGAAGTAGTTTTTACAATATAATGTCACTGTCATTTTTAAAGTTTTATTTTAGACCCTTTTCAGGGATCCATAAAAGGGGTGGCCGTTCCAGCGGGTTGCGGAGGACAAAAATTTCTCCCACCACTTGCATCGTGTTCAGCACCCTCTAAAACGGGAGGAAAGGGGGAAGGTAATCTCGTATTTGCACAAAATATTTACACTATTTCTGCCTTCATTACATAGACTAACACCTTCCGTGGGCTTTATAAACGTCGAAAAAATTTGTAATCTCTCGATGCACTTGACACGTCAAAAATACTCATCATACAATCTGCACGCTTTAACATACTAGTCTACCGAACGTTAGGCTATAAAATATAAGAAGCGTGTTATTTTGTTTGTTCATTATTTTCACCGAAACTAAATCGAAAGAGTGCCAGTGTGATATATCGTTGAAATCTGAATTTTTACTGCTTTTCAATGGTTCGATTACAAATTTTAAGTAATCATAAAATAAACTACTTGTGCCAAAACGGCACTAAACGTAATCCGATCTCAACCAATCTTCTGGAGCGCTAAAGAAACCCTCATGCAAAGTTTCATCCAAATCCGTTTAGTAGTTTCGCCGCTATCGTGCTAACATACATGCACACATACACACATACATATATACACACACACATACAGACATTTTTCAAAAACCACTTTTTTGGGTTCCTGGGACATCAAAACGTAAAGATTTGATGTTATCTCAATTTTCGATTTTGGACTAATTTTAGTAACCTTTCCCACAATTTTATTGTGGGGAGGTTAACAAAAACCACTAAAACTTGCCTATTTAAGAAATATAATGTAATAATATATCAATTTTAATGAAGGTAGCGCAAAATATTTATTTAAACAGTTAAAATAAAAAACCGTCACTTATTCTTCAAGTGCATCGACTCGTAGGGGAATTTTTTTTCCTAAATGTAGGTTTTAAATGTATTTTATAAATGCATTAAGAAAAAAAATTATCTCCCTTTAAATTGTGTTTTTGAAATTTGTTTACAATTTTCAAAATTATAGTTATAAACAAGTTCAAATAATCTTGTGGATTTTTTATCAAACCAAAAAACGGTAAACGATTTATGAAAGAAGATGAAAAAAACATTTTTCTAAAAAAAAAATAATCTATTTGCAATTAGGTTCAGATACGTCAGTTTTGCGTTTAGATCACTTATAAATAAACAAATCGATATTTCTTTTTGAAATTTGGATTGGTTGTTCTCTAATGCTTATATTTTGTCTCGTCTCTTTGAAAATTATCCAAAAACACAATTTTTAAAATTACATTAAGGCCGCTTTGAGAACATAACGCATATTTTCAATTCATTTATAACTCTCTTAATTTTTGTTATGAAAAGAGTAAACCAACCTAACCTAAACAACTATCCCTACGTGTATGTATATAACTTTGTAGAACGTTTAATGTTACTGATGCAATTAAAAAAATGTGCCGCGATCAGGACTTGAACCCGAGACGTCCGTATCCTGGAACAAAAAGCGCTTGTGAAAGTGAAAGTGAAGAAAAAAATATTTTTAAATTAATTTTACAATACGTGCCTTACCGGAACCTGATCTGGAGCCAATCAGGCAACCACAACGCGTAGCGCCGTGGTGAATGGAGATAGGTCCGGTTCGGTTTAATGAGTAATGAGTTGGGAAAATTAGCTTTCCTGTTCGTCTTAGGCAAATTAAAAACTAATAAAAAAGTAAAAAATTGCTGTCTACGCAGAGACCTAAAGCTAATTAAAAATAACAACACTTAGCAAAGTACTTACAAAATTTGGGCTCTTGACTCGGGTAAAAAGCTAAATGAAAAAACCCGTACGAGAATTGCCTCCCTGGTGGTCCCCCCTGCTTCCAGGAAGATATGATGAAGTAAAAGAGTATCGTTTAAAATGTTATAGTTTTCAAGAATTTTTCGATCTAAAAGGAATTTGCAACAAATGTTTCAGTGACAAAATGAACAAAAAAAGATAAAAAAACAGAAGAAAAAAGCCAACAAATAGAAAGGGAAAGAGGGGATTAAAGATAAAGTTTAGGAAGGATGATAGGATAGAGTTTTATAGAGGTTATAGTAGGGGATAATTTGGCTAAGGGAGTTGCCGGAAAATAGGCAACGCCTGGTATGGTAGAGGGTGTCTCAGATTGAATAATATTGCATTATGCTGTCTGATTTGGGTTATCTTGATCTGGGTTAGCGTACCATGGCCCAGTTTGGTGGTGTAAAATTTTTTGGAGATTTCCTGGACGTAGTTCGCTAGTGGGGTTATGTCGTGGCAACATAAGTAGAGATCTCTGAGAAGGGGGGGAGGGAGAGGTGTACCTTTCAAAGTCTGAAATGAGGTGCATAAAGGACGCACATTTCTTATCTAAATTGGGGTACAGTCAAATTGGCTGAATTCTTAATATGTTGTAGATTTCAACTTTCTGATCAAAAACTCTCATGGGCCTAACTCGACCCTATGTCTAGTGTTCGAGATACAACTATAAATTCTTGTAAAATTCTGTATCTTGTCGAACTTTTAATTTATTGATGGGGTATTACATGTCAAAGGAGCAATTTCCGAAAGTTTTTCAGTTGAATTTTTTGATCAGAAAGACACATACTTTATGTAAAAAATGTTTTAGCCAATTTGACCGAATATTTTTTTCACTTAATATTTCCATATAGATTTCCCAGCGCCTTCGCCAACATTTTTCAAACTATATTTTTTTCTACGCTATTTTTATTAAAACAACAAATGTTTCAGTTAAAAATATTTTAAAAGGCTATTAGAAGGTGTCACAATATAAAATCTATGAAAAAAATCATGAATTCGAATTTTCTTAAATTGAACAAGAGGTCATTCTTGTACATTTCGTGAGCCGTATCTCGGAAACTAGACATAGGATCGAGTTGGGCCCATATGAGAGCTTTTGATCAGAAAGTCGAAATCTATAACATATTAAAAATTCAACCAATTTGACTGTACCCTAATTTACATAAGTCCTTTGTCGTGGCTGATATGCTGCTGCTGTGATTGCCGGCCTGATCACCATAGTGTACAACAGTTCTTTGTTATTTCTGTTAAGTCCGCTACCCCTGACCAGGAGCAGGTACAGACTCATCTTAGGTAGTCATAGCCTTAGTCATCTTTTATATTGAGCTATCCGGTGACTAAATTCTGATTTATAAAACCATAATAAAACATTTAGACCCATTTGGCGACTTTCGGATCTCTAATATAATTTCTAAAGACCTGACTTTCAGACCTCTGTACACTATCGTTTAACAATTGTGCTTCTGGGTTGTTCTAAACTAGCTGAGACAAAAATATGAGTGTTGAAGAATAGTCAGTCCAAACTTTAAGAAGAAATATTAATTTGCTTATTTATAAGCGACTGAGACGCAAAAATTGACGTATCTCGGCCAAAAATACAAGTAATTCATTTTTTTGTATTCAAAATGTTTGATATTTTATTTATTTTCGGTTTACCGTTTTGAGTTTAATAAAAATTAAGATATTATACTCTTCGCAAATACGAGTACATTGCATTTGATCGGCACATTTCTAAAACCGGAAATATTGCTCGTGGATAAATTTGTTTTATATCATTGTGTTAGTGAACGAATTTTAAACAACTTTCAAAATGTCCGTCCGTTTCTTGGTAGCATAATAACTTAAGAAAAAGAAATCCGATTATAATGAACATTGGAAAGTAAGTTAGTGTCAGCTGGAGCTAGCTTTTTGAATGAAATCGGTCAGTAAATAAAAAAGTTATTAATTATTTAAACCTGATTTTTTTTTTACGTAATTGAATTGAAATCCGGTGAAATATTTTGGATGATTTTAGTATCCATTTTTATATTTTACTCATATACATTTCATAAGATAATATCCAACCGTGGGAATATGATTTCAACTCATCGCTTATAATATAGCAATTTACATTTTTTCATGTGGCAGTTGATAGTGTAGATTTTAAGTTTTTTACCCGGAACCCAAAGGTCCTGGGTTCAAAACCCATCTAGGTTTTGGACGTAGGTCATTTTCAATTTTATTTTATACTAAGTGTTTCACCAACTAAGTTCGTACGATAAAATTAAAAATGTCTGAAACTAACATTTACAAAAACTGCGAAGAGTATCCTTTAGAATGTGTAACAATTATATAATAAATCGGCGAAGAGTGTAATGCTTTCTCTAGTTTGAATTTTTTATATCTATAATTTTGATAGTTGTAGACAAATTTTAAAAAAAACGGTGGAAATGAAGTTAACATCTCTTTTCTTAATACCATTGTAAAATACATGTAAAAACCTATATTTTGAAAAAATTGTCCTCCTAGGAGTCGATGAACAGTTTAAATGAATATTTTGCGCTAAAATTTGGCAGGAAGGTTTAGATCTATAAAGGGTTTTATAGTTTAAAAATTTTTCATAAAAATTCGGTATTTTTACTTTTGCGATGCGATTATTATGTGAAACAAAAATTGTTTAAATTTTACAAAAAGCAATGGACCGATTTAATCCAAAACTTCTCTAGTTATTATACCTACAACAAATTAAAACAATAAAACTACTGCAGCCAGAGAAATCCTTATTCACCTATTTTGATGTTTAATTTGACTCCAGTATAATGAATATTTACTGATGAAAACCGCATTTGAAACACATACCTAATTATTGTTTATATCAGAGATTACAGGGCAGGATGTAATCACATTGTATGATAATAACCACATAGGAATTCGTTGGGAATCCCTAAATTCTAACATAATACACTAAATTTAAGCATTTATTCTAGTTAATGGAATGACAATGTCAACAAGATACGTAAAAGAGTAATAGATCGCATTATGTGTCAGTCTTATTATTACACATAAGGATAAAAATAGCGTTGATTTCAATAGTTGACTCCTGGAATCAGCAATCAGATTATATTGACCCACATTTAGACGCTGCCAAAGAAAAATAATTGTTAAAAATATTATTCTAGCATTTTAGATATTTACATGAAATTTTTGAAAATTATCTTAAAATATTTGCAGCTTTAAAATTTTTTGTAAAAAGAATTTGTTTTTTTTCAAAAAGATAAAAATTATGAAATAAAATTTCAGCGTCGTCCAGTTAATTGAACCTTATTACCTGATATCGATATTGACGTCGGATTGATTTTGTTTTTTGTTGATTTATATACAACGAATCAATTTTTTTTTTCAAATTTTTTTTTTTCACCCTTTTTAGAGGCCTCTTTATTTAGCTTCTGCACAGTAGATATCAGTTACTGTGATTTTATAAGCTTTAACATTAGGCTCGTTATCAGAGAATCCTGAAATCACTATGTATTAAATATGTAAATCTGCAAAATTGTTACAATTATCGCAGTCATATTGGATTTGTCATTTTGAATTCTTAACTTTTGACATCAGATTCATTATCAACTACCACTAAAATACCTAACTACCAATTTTATCCAATTCCTACTGCATTTGAATTTTTATAACCAAATTACATTTATTGAAATTAAGTCATCAAGTTTCAATTTTTGCTCACCTTCTACCAGACTTGATCGAATGAATATAGGACCACCTCCTTGAATTTGAGAGAAATATTTCATAGAAGTCGCTTTAGCCAATCCTGTTTGTAACAAATATAAGAAAAAAAAATGTGAATAAAAATATAAAAAAAGACATATATATTATGAATGAGACGAAGAAGATTCTAAGAAGACTTCTCATATGGGCAATTTAATAGATAAAGAGATACTTATTACAGCATAAAAAAATTATATAGTGATGAATATAATTTTTTTTTCTTTTGGTATATTAGATACGCCAATTAAATTGAACAAAGGGATATTCTAAAGTTACAGTACAGTTGGATTGATTATTTTCTACGAAAACATTCCATTGGAAATTATATTGTTGATTCTTTATGACCTCCTGATTACGAGAAAAATATTTGCGCAGAAAGGTTCCTAGTGCATCAGGGGTTATATGCACTTTTTGATGCGCTTTCACGGATTTTCTACTTCTCTGTTTAATATATCTTGTTCTAGCAATCGAATGAGAATTTTAAAAATACTGACTTATTTGAAATAAAATTCTTAAAAGATATAGACCTGTCCGATACGTATAGGTCAATCCGCCATCTTGAAAAAAATTATAAAACACCAGAAATTACCGAAAAAATCAAAATTGAATATTTTTTAATGAGATGGAGTAATTTCACTAAAGTTGGCAAAAATAAAAACTCATCTATGGTCAAATATAATGCGCAAAACCCGGACGTTGTAAGTCAAATAAAACGGTCAAAGATGGCGGACCAAATAATATCAAGGAGGTATTGTGCGCAACTTTTTTTTTACTTCGATTGTAGGTTCTTTTTGGTACTTTAAGGGAACGAAGTTCAATTTTTTTGTAATTTTCAAAAAAGTGCATTTTTTTACAATTTTCAAAAATGCATTTTCTTCGACCTTCCTTTTTTCATCCAATTTTCATTGAAACAAAATGAAATATACTATAGAAAGTCTAGTATAACTTTAAAAATTTAATACAAAATGAAACGGAAATTTATACGAATGGCAAAAAAACAATTGGGTGAAGAAATGAGAAAATCTATTTTTGAAAATAAAAAAAATTGAACTTTATCCCCTGAAGTATCTAAAGGACCTACAATCGAAGAAAAATAAAGTGACACACAAAACCTCCTTGATACTTGACGATGAATACAAATAGGGATTGCAATTTACCGGAAATTTTAATAACCGGTAAATTAGTAAATAAAAATGTAAATAACCGGTTAACCGGTATTTACCGGTAATTTTTGGAATGAATGATTGGGGTGGCGAAAATGGAAATTGTCTTTTTTTATATGTACAAAATTATCTAAATTTAACAAAAAACATTTTTATATACCTATAATTAATATAATGAACAATCAAAAGGTTTTTTATCAAAAGGAAAAAATATAAATGAAATACATTAAACAAATAAATATTCTGTAAATAACAAAAATATCAACTTAAATAACAAAAATTATAAACATAAACTCAAATAGGGCATTTATTGAATACCTAATCTAAAAATACAATAATTTTTAAAATAATAGCCCATTAAAACGGTTAGTTTTTCAAAGCTGCATCGTTAGTCGTCTGATATTTGTGTATAGAAACCACCAGCTGAAGATGCCCTTCCTCAGTCGATACTGGTAGGTCGATAAGTTAATAAAAATTGGTAATAACATACTTCTAAATGTTTTCCACGGATATTTGCGGCAGTGAAATATTCCGTTTCCTGTCGCAAGATATTGTCAATATCTCTCTTACTTGTATTTCTTAGGACTTGGTGTTTGGGTTTTACTTTTTATAATATTATTTATTGTTAAAAGTGCTCAGTGTTGATAGAGTCACTCTGTATTTAGTAAATACTAGTTACTGACATAAATAGAAACGTTGAATACGTGACATATCGTAAGTTCAGAATTTACAGAAATTACTGGTAAAAAATTAAATAATCGGTAATTATCATCATGTTTTTTTGTGTCCGGCTAACCGGTATTGCAAACCCTAAATACAAATTTTTATTTCGTCAGCTATCTATTTGGTCCGAGTTTGGTGCATTATATTTGACTATAAGATGAGTTCTATTTTTTCTGGTGTTTTCTATTTTTTCCAAGATGGCGGATTGATCTATGTATATCGAACACGTCGTCTATATTTTTTGAGAATTTTATTTCAGATAAGCCAGTATTTTTAAAATTCTCATTCGAATACTGGTTACAAGATATATTAAGCAGATAGGTAGAAATTCGTGAAAGACTTTTGACGCACCAGGAACTTTTAGGCGCAAATACTTCTTTCGTAATCAATCCATTCCAGTGGAATGTTGTTGAAAAAAATTTAATTAAATTAATTAAACCGTATACTATTACGGCTAATGACAGTTTTTAGAAATATCTCTGTAATAGCCAACCCGTATATTTTCAAATAGATTTTAACCGGTACTCAATAATATTAAACCCTATATCTATTCTACTCGTATATCCCATATACAACCAATTACAAAGAACCATGAACATCTAACATTTTTTCTTAATGTTCTTCCATTGTGTAAAGTGATAAATGGCCCCGATAAATATCATATAACGTTAAATGTTCACGTTGACATTATCGAATCAATTATGGATTTAAACAATTTACCGACAAAAATAAACAATAGCATGCATCTGTATCCATGTCTGCACTTCAAGCGACTCTCCTTGCAATACACGAGTTTATTCAAATAATCCTGCTCGGTTAGATTGGTTATATGGCGGCTCAATAAATTCTCTTTGAAATATATTAACATAGGTAATTTAGTTCTGCTCCAATACAATTTTAAATAAAATTTTATTAATTTTAAGGACTGGTTTTCATCAAAGTCGAGTTTTCTTCATACATTCGGCAAATGATAAAAATCACATGTTTGGATGCCCCCACCTCCAATAACACAACTGTAGGCTATAGAATTGGAGATATGAAAGTTAAAAGACCATGGAGACATCACCTAGACCCATGAAGACAAAAAAATTATTCAAAAACTTTCCCCATCATGAAACAGGCAATAATGTACTTTTTTTGGAAGAATCAACTTAGAAAATAATTTTTAACACATCAGATGTATGGCATTAAAAGTAAAAAAAATAAATCGAATTTTGACTAAAAAATATTTTTTTCTGAAATCAATCGGCAATGTATACATTTTCGGTGCGATTTAAGATCGAAAAATGCACAAGGGAAGATGCATGAAATTTTAAAATGCTTGAAAAGGTGATTTGCTCTTAACTTCTATTACGCAGAAAACGATTATAACAAAAGAAATACAAAATAAACTTTATTTTCCGTAAAATTAATATTTAGATTATGCCGTAATTTGTAAACAAAACCACATGACTGCAAACGGTTTCTTATTGGTGTGAAGTCAATGACGACATCCCAGTGTCCTAACCTCTTGTTGATGTCTGTCTACGAACTAATTTTGGAGAATCTTGAATGTAAAATTACCATATTTGTAGTGAGTTTTACATTTAGGCACAATGCAATATTTGTAACTAAGTCATAATGTTGTTCTCTAGCTCATTAAACCAAATAACACAATAACACCACAAATAAGAAGTTGGTAAACTGACTGTAAACAATAAACAGTAAACTGACATTTGACAAATTCATCGAAATTGCTTTAGATATACGAAACTACTGAAGCATGTTTATGCGGAAAAATAAACTTCCGTTCTTGTCTGACAAGATCTGGTTGGTTGAAGAAAACGTCCGATTGGCTTAACCATCTGTAAACAGACCGAGAAAAAGGATGAAATATAGTGCACGCAAGTTTCTCTCTCTGTGACACTTTCTTTAGTCGAGTGCACCTTCTAGTTTGTTATTAATATCGATGGGTAAATCATAACGGAAAACGTCACAGTTAATGGCGCCAAATAACTGCCGTTTTGAAATATCCAATTTCCTCACCGATGAAATTATTTATTTTCTCGCTGTATTAACATTCTCAAAAAATCGTAAATTTTACATTTTTATAACTTTTTTGATGCTGTATCGATTTTCATTATAAAAAAAAATCATGCAACTTCTCTATTCCAGTATTTTAATCCGTTGCTAAGAAACCATCAGAAAACAGACCGGAAAAGATCCGTTGCCAAGAAACGAACAACATTCCCGTACTGTTTTTTATGTATATTTTAGACAGTAAATAAATACACGCAGACAAACCAAGTCACATTAAAATTGCATTTATTAGTAAGCAGCTAAATTGTAATAAAGAAATGTTATGCATTAATACAGATTCCTTAATTTGTAATAATATTAATTGTGATTTTAGAAAAAATAGTATGTGTACTTCGGTGTGAAAGCACATTTCCGGACTTCGATGCTTGTTGGCCTCGGCTAGCGCCTCGGCCAACAATTTGCATCGTCGTCCGGGAATGTATTGCTTTCACATCTAAATACACAATATACTATTACTAAAAATGGAAATGTGGAAAGTACTCCGAGTGCGGCACAGAATTCGGAGGTATGCGAAAAGTTCCACCAATTTTTATTATATATTTTATGTCGCTTTACGACTTTACAAATATTCACATAAGAACAATGAATAAAGTTGTACGAGTTGAGTTGAGTTGGACTGAATTGAGTTGAAGTTGAGTTGAATTTTTTAAAAGCAAAAGGCAAAGTACTGAAATTAGAAAAGTGCCAAAGGCTCGTAACCTCTGTTTGGATTTTTTGACATAAATTCCTTTTACATATAAAACATACACAAGGGTAGCTCGAAAACGCATTACTGGCACACAACCCTTAATGGTTGTATGTCTGGAGAGATTCAGTGAAGAATACAAATGGCAAGATCGGCAACTAGCCAGTAGAGCAAAATTTGGCATGATAGAAATATCACTAAATGCACAAAGATCAGACGTGTTAACATGTTAACACCTTTGAGACATGAATCATTAGGGAAACAGACAGATGGCGTACTGATTCTTTCGAAATGTGGGCGTGGAGATATTTGTTACGAATTCCCCGAACAGCTTATCGCAGAAATAGCTCGATTCTCCAAAAATACTCCCCAAAAGTAACTCTTAAGCATCGTATTTTCCCGAATCTCCTCCCCTCCAAAAATTTTAATTTGATGTCACCAAGGAGCTCATGGAAAAGGGCATTGATGCAATGATGAATAAACAACCATCGTGGATAGCGCGATCCCGCTATTTGTTCTATACAACAAAGAGAAGCCAGCTAGAATAATCTATGGATCACAAAACGTCTGGCAAATGTTGCGAAGAGGAAGAAGAGGAGGAACTGGATACATTAAAAAAATATTAAAATTTGTATCAACATTGCGCCCAGGTGACCGATTATAAGAGATAAAAAAAAACAAATTTTCAACTGAGACCTTCCTGATCATTTGCCCTCTTAACAACTAATGACCCAAGTCTTCCTGGGTACCTTCATTTGGTTACTGACTAAAACATTTAACAACTATTTGTCGAAATCGCTACATCTGACGGGAATCGTTTCATAACACGGGCACAAAAAAAAAATATATTTCCAAAGGTGACAGAACTATCCTATTGTTTTTTGAGCCGCTGATTCCAAGTATCACGTCAAAGATGTATGTTTCACTGCTCAATTTTTAGCAAATTGACATTTCATTCCTAAATTTGGGGTTAAATGGCTACTAAATCTAACAGAACGACACGCGTTCAAATTAAACTTCTGAATCGCTTAATATGGCTCTAGTCACATACTCCCAACGTTCTGTCGTACCACGGACACGATGGTGGCGTACCCCCCCCCCCCCCCCCCCCCCTCAAAAAAAACTACTACTACTACTGCTCATTGTTCTGGTTTTTTCATACAACGCTTGTGAGGGTTTGACAGTTGTTATAGGGAATATTGATACCTAACCCCCGGAGGTTAGAGCCACCCCCTCCTTGAGCAGAAAAACATTCCGAAAATACTGCGAATGGGCTGAAGAACGGTTTCCCCCGTTTCCGAGGGTGAGGAACACGATGGTTGCAATACTTTTTCCCCATCCTTCTGGAACTACATCTTTAAATGGAGAAAATTGCCCCTTGTTCTGATTTGTCTGTACTACGCTTGTGAGAGCTATTACAGGGAATATTAATGACAAAACTTTCCTACCCTCACAATGAACTACCCGTGAATCGAGAAAATCCTTTTTTCGATTCAAGAATTTTTCACGTGGAAACTATCAAGTTTCGAGAAAATATGCAAAGAACAAGAAGTGTTTGAATATTCTGTTTTTACAAGCTGAATACTGTAGACTTTTGATATTCTTTGCATATTTGATAGTTTTCACGTGGGAAATTCTTGAATCGAAAAAAGTGGTGATTTTTTCAATCCATTTGTAGTTTAGAAGGAGAGTAGAGGAGGACAGAAGAGAAAATATGGTCACCATCGTGTTCGTCGCCTTCGAAAACTGGAGGAAACCGTTTTTCAGCCATTTCGCAGTATTTTCGAAATGTTCTGTCATTTAGGGAGGGGGGGGGGTGGTGGTTCCAACCCCCGGGAGTTCTTTTGGCGTCTCCTGGTTAAGAGATACTCGATTTATCAATATTCTCTGTAATAACCCCGATCTATCAAGCCCTCACAAGCGTAGCACGGAAAAATCAGAACAAGGGGTAGTAGTAGTTTTTTTGGGGGAAAATATACACCACCAAGTACCAAAAAAGTTCTGTACAGCGAACCAAATTATATAGATATGGTGTATTTCTCGACACTGAATCCGAATCCTGGTCAAAAAAAAAATCTATCCTGTCAATTTTGTTTTATTGGTCAAAAACATCCCTTAAAATGGTGTAAAATTATAGAAATAATGTAATAACTTAATGAAGTGTGAATAATGGTAGATGTTTTGCAGTCGAGAGTAGAGAATATATATTTGAGCTACAGTAAGCTATTTCCATAAATTAAACCGAAATCTGCCCTTATGGGGGAGTGAAAACTACCGCTAAAACTCTAAAAACGCAGGTGAGTGTAAATAACATGTACAAAGGCCAAATTTTTGTATCTCTTAGTGAAAAATATTTGACTCTGGTGAGACAACCAGCCATTACTCTCAAAGGGTAGAGACTCAATCTTATGCAGGGTTAAAACTGCCCCTACCCTTCGTAGGTTTCAAAACGGGAAAAGAGAATTCAAGCAGGGTGAGCAAATATGGAGTAAATTCATACCAACCACCAATACATGACTAGAAAATGGTAAAAGCTACCCCCATGCTCAAATGTTACATATGGGTGCTATTAAAATTCAGAAAGGCTCAAATGCTTGTAGCTCATTGTGCCAAATATTCTGGTACTACAACCACCCAATTTTTTAAATAAGGTTGAAAATCACCCCTGCTTTGGTGGGGGGTAAAAACTGACCCCACATACGGACGGAAATAAATAGTTAATTTAGGTATATAGCTTACATAGATGGAAAGAAATGGTCACTGAAGAGATAATATCCTATATCTATGACTAAAAAAATAGGAAAAGAAAACCACGGAAAAGATATTTTGAAGATAAAAGAAAAATCATAAGAAAAGAAAGTATTTGGATTGATGGTCGAAAGTATGATATAAATAGGAAAAAGAATAGCATTACACAGATTAAAAGATAGATAAGTTGATGAATGTTAAGATAAATAGTTGAATAAGCAGATATGGTATAATAAATAAAACACAACTGGTTAATGCTTAATGTATGAAGTTATTCCATTTTTATCTACCCTGCCTAAAACAACAAATGCCTGAATTTTTATTCCAGGATATTAGAAGTAATGAAATCCATCCCTCTGTGGGGATAGTTTTTACCCCTCCCCCAATAGGCGTAATTTTCAACCTTATTAAGATTGGGTGGTTGTCGTACCAGATTCGTATATTTGGCACGGTGAGCTACAAGTATTTGACCCTTTTTGAATTTCAATAACACCTATATGCATCATTTGAGCATGGGGGTAGCTCTTACTAAGGGTAGACTCTAGTCATGTGTCGGTGGTTGGAACGAATTCACTCCATATTTGTTCACCCTGCTTAAAACTACAAAAGCCTAATTTTTTTCCGTTTTGAAACCCATGGGGGGTGGGGGTAGTTTCAACCCCTCCAATAGGGTTGATTCTCTGCCCTTTGAGAGTAATGGCTGGTTGTCGCACCAGAGTCAAATATTTTGTACCTAAGATATACAAAAATTTGGCCTTTGCACATGTTATTCGCACTCACCTGGGTCTTTTGAGTTTTAGCGGTAGTTTTCACGTCCCATAAGGGCGGATTTTGGTTTAATTTATAGAAATAGTTTACTGTGGGTCGAATTTATATTATCTACTCTCGACTATAAAACATCTACCATTTTTCACACATTATTAAGAGTTGTTACATTATTTCTATGATTTTACCCATTTTAAGGGATGTTTTTGACTAAAAAACAAAACTGACAGGATAGATTTTTTTTTAACCACGGATTCGGATTCAGCGTCGAAAAATACACCATATCCATATAATTTGGTCCGCTGCACGGAACTTTTTTTTGTGTGGCTGTGTTGTTATTTAATTGCTTAATTTCTGGTGAGTACTACAGACTATAAAAATCACGGCATTTATTTTTATGATCTATACGATCCACCAGAAATTAATCAATTGAATATGTGTATACTGATTCAGAAAGACCTCATAAAATTATTAATTATCAGTTAGTAATATCGAGAGAAACATTTTGCGCTAGTTTCTTGAAAACACGACTATTTCTCAGAGGTGTCTATTCATATTACAATTTGAAGAGCATAAAAGAAAATATTCCTAGAGTGAGAGTTGACAAGCTGTTAAATTAAAAAAAACGGCCATTATTGATAATATGAAGGTTTTTAATTGTAAACTCGAATAGCGATTGATAAATCCTTCAAATGAAGTGTGTCGTGTGTCAGAATTCAAATAAATCAAGTGTCAGTATAAAAAGAAATCAATTTCTCTTTAACACACTGTTCGCAGAAACAAAGAGTCTATTGCTTTTGTCACATACTTTTCTAAAACTAAATATCACTCGTAGAGAAAAATTTTTCATATATTATGAACTACTTTCCAGTTCTCCATCAATCTATCCGCCCGTCCGTCACGTTTTTTATAAGCATTATAACTTTTTTTTTTTTTTTTTTTTTTTTGTGGAGGAGGGGAAATCTTGCATAAGACGTTGTGCCGGATTCTTACCGACTAAAACCCCTCCCCCTTCGTCTCGCTTCTCCCACCGGAAACCGCTTTCGCATTACTTCAATGGGGAGCCGGCCCTTAACTTCCTTTATCGACTTTCTACTTCCTTCTTCTCTATTATTGTACGGACTGTTCCATACGCTTGTCGCCATGATTCCTCGGATGCGCATAGGCCTGCCATCATGTTTATGTAGTTGAAGGTTGACCCAGTTTGTTGGGTATAGTCCCTCCTGGTCTCTTCCCAACGAGTACAAGTAAACAGGGTATGCTCTACGTCATCCACCTCGTCGCAGTAGCTGCATCTGTCTGTATCTGCCCTTCTGATACTTCTTAAAACATCCGTGTCCTGAGAGAGCTTGGGTTAAGTAGTAATCCACTTCTCCGTAGGGACGATTTATCCATGTCTGAATGATAGGTATCAATTTATAGGTCCATCGTCCATACGTTCCGGTTTCCCATTTTTGTTGTCATCTTGTGGAAACGTTCTCTTTTGCTACTCTGGCTTCCACTCCATTATATTTCTCTGTCCTTTCTTGTATTAGAAATTCTACAGGTGGGACTCCCACTATGACCCCCACTGCCTCTGTTGAAATGGTGCGGTATGCACTGCCGATTCTGATTGACATCAGCCTCTGGAGTCTTGCCAGCTTTGCTATTAGTTTCTTGTTTCCGGTTACCGTATGCCAGACTGGTGTGGCATACAGTATCTGAGAGTGGACCACACTTGCCATTACTCGCCTCTTCGATGCTCTTGGCCCTCCTATGTTGGGCATTAGACTTGTCAATGCTGTGACCGTTTTTTCCACTTTTTCGGTCGTTCTTTTGATGTGCTCCGCGAAGGTAAGTTTGGTATCAAGCCACACTCCTAGGTATTTTATTGCCTTGCTGAGTCTGATCGAAGTATCCAGGATGGTGAAAGTGATCGGCGCTATTTTTCTTTTAGTGGTAAGGAGGACTGCCTCCGATTTATCTGGTGCCAGCTTTAGTTTTCTTCCTTCCAACCATTCTGCAACTCGCTGGAGGGCAGTGTCTGCTTTATTCATCAGTAAATGCTCGGTTTCTGCAACTACTGTCATGGCTACGTCATCCGCAAAGCCGATTAATGTTACACCCGCTGGCTGTTCCATTTTAAGGAGATCATCATACAGGACGTTCCACAGGGTTGGACCAAGTACTGATCCCTGAGGCACTCCGCTGCTGACTTCTACGGTCTTTGTCTCATCTTCTGCTTCCAGGATTATTTTCCTCTGGGATAGATAGGATGCTATTACCCTGACTAGGCTCTCTTCTATTCCTCTTTTTCGCAGGTCTTCCAGAATGATTTGCCATGATGCGCTGTTGAAAGCATTTTGCACGTCTAAAGTTATTACTGCACACAGTTTTCGGTGCTGGTGCGCGTAAGCAGCAGCTTCCCTGGCAATTTGGATCACGTTGTTTATAGCATCTACTGTTTGTCGACCTTCCATGAAGCCGTACTGTCTCTCTGCCAGTCCACCAGTGCGTAATAGTTCTTCTTTGAGCCTTATTAAGATAAGCTGTTCGTACAGTTTCCCTTCTATGTCTAAGAGGCATATGGGTCTATACGATGCCGAGTGGTCTAGCGGTTTATTTCCTTTCCTAAGTAGTACAAGCTTAGCCTGCTTCCAGTCTTCTGGAAATACTCCTCTACGCGCTAATTCATTGTAGACTCTTAGTGCGTATTCGGGTTTACTTTGTACTACTTCCTTCAGGACTTCTACTGGGATGTAGGCTGGTCCCGGTGCTTTATTTGGTTTTAGCTTGTTGCAAGCTATATTCAATTCTTCTACCGTAAAATCTAAGAATATCACTGTTCTGTCACAATCAAAGTTTACGGCGTCGTGCACGGGAAAGAGGTAGTTTACCACTTCCTCTGTCATTTGCATGGACATTTGGGGTCTTGGAGGGAAGCCAAGCATTTGTTTCATCACAATCTTGTAGCCATCTCCCCAGATATCCGAGTCCAGTTTGTCACGCATGCTTTTCCAGCATGCTCTTTTTGAGGCCTTGATGCAATTTCGCAGCCTTTTCTTGCTGCTTTTGTACTCTTCCCTCAGTTGTTGATTTACTTCCGGAAGATTCCTTCTTGCATTTCTTGTGCATATCCTTTTTTTCCTCAAGCATTCCCTGCGAAGTTCGGCAATTTCGTCTGACCACCAATATAAAGGTGGCCTACGTGAATTGTACTTTCTTTTCGACATAGTTCTGTCACAGATCGGTGTGAGGGTTTGGGAAAAGTCTTTTGCAGGAGATACGCCCTCCTCCTGAATAATGCCGACGTCGTTCAGTGTCTCTTGCAACTTTTGCTTGTTCAAGCTTTTCATCTGCCACCCTTTGCTTTGCGTTACCATAGCTCTTTTCTTCCCTTCGTCGTTTAGCATTATAACTTGGGAAGTTAAAGTTCAACTGGACTGAAATTTGGACAGTTAAGTTAGTGTTACCTATTTTAGGGAGGGACCTTATTTTGTTTGTATAAAATGTATCAGTAAATATAAACGTTATTAAATATTTCAATTAAAAGAATATAAATGAAGACTGACAAGATTATACAAAAGCAAAAATACGGCAAAGTATACTGACGGACATTTTGCAAACCAATAGGATACTTTTCGAAGTTTTTCGCAAATAAGTTTAATTTTCTAGGTATAATTGCTACGTTTTCGTCTCCCGAAGATGCTCTATCTTAGGGAGATGAAAACGTAGCAATTATACCTAGAAAATTAAATTTATTTGCGAAAAACTGAGAAGAGTATCCTATTTATTTAGTTGAATATTCAACAATTGTATACTTCAATAAATTGGCAAAGAGTATGTTACATCTAGTTATAATATACTTTTCGCAAACACGAAAACGAAAAATACATTGCATTTGATTGGCACATCTCTAAAACCGTTATCATCGTTCGTAAAGAAACATATCATATTATGTTAGTTGAATGACTACTTTACCTTTTTATAAAACTAACAGAGTCTTATACAGGGGCAATCGAAAAATAAACATTTCTATTTACCGTTGAATAACAAACACCTTATATGAGGTATCGAGCTGAAATATTGTATAGAGGTATTTGGGACAACTGCGAATCGAATACATTATCCAATTTGCCGATAAAAAATTGCCAAATAGATCATCTCGAAATTTCGACCCATCTAGGGGAACTTAGTAGGACTTGAAAACATGAAAATTACACATTTTTCAAAATAGTCAAATAGAGCTCATAGAGTATTATGTTCCAAATTTCCAAATAAAATGGGGCAAAGCGTTCCATAATAACAGTGTTAAGGTATTAAATAGTACAAACTGTATATTTAGTCCACAAAATTAACTAATGCTGTAATTTAAAACTGAAATTTAATAAAAAACGTTGAAAGAAAGTTAACCTTATACTGGTCCTACGCAAATATTTTCTGTGCAGTTTAAAATAACAAAAATCCGGATTGAACGTATACATGTCTAAATGTTACTGGTTAGATATATTTGGTATACACTCTCCGAATTATATCGAAATTTATGATTTTTTAAAAGCTTTTATTTAACTTGCAATATATGTTTGTTTGATTAGGTCAAATCTTGCAATCAAAATTTCGGCTTTCCTAACTAAGCTAAAGCTTTGAAATTTGCGCACGTGTATAAGTCTGGTGACAATGCAACATAGTATAGCCATTATCTGTCAAAATCCAATATGGCGGCGTCCCAAGATGGCGGATCGGCTTTTTAGTCACAATTCCCTTGATATGGGTATCAAATGAAAAAGTTTGACGAGTAAAATACGATAAATAATGTGACGTCATTCTAAATTCAATATGGCGGACGTCCCAAGCTGGCGGATCGCCTTTTTCTCCACAACCCCCTTGATATGGGTATCAAATGAAAGGGTTTAACGAGTAAATCACGATAAACTATGTGACGTCATTCTAAATTCAATATGGCGGGCGTCCCAAGGTGGCGGATCGCCTTTTTCTTCACAACCCCCTCATTTGTATCAAATGACGAGTAAAATACAATAAACTATGTGACGTCATTCTAAATTCAACATGGCGGACGCCACAAGATGGCGGAGTATTTTTTCTTCACCACCCTCTTGATATGGGTATCAAATGAAAGGGTTTGACGAGTAAAATACGATAAACTATGTAACGCCATTATAAATCCGATATGGCGGACGCCCTAGGATGGCAAATTATCTTTTTCTTCACGACTCCCTTGCCATTTGTAACAAATGAAAGAGTTTTGTCTGTCTGTTTGTAAAATAAGTAGACTAAAAGTAAAAAATAAAATTATATAAAACAAATATTTTTAAGAAAAAGTTTTATTTGAAAAAACTGTACTAAAAAGTAAAATTAATTTTTTAAAATTCATACACCTGGAAACCAAATCGGTCATATAGCACTATTGCATAGTTACTAGTCAATTGACCGCCCCCAAAGCTTTTGGTTTCCAGGTGTATGAATTTTAAAAAATTAATTTTACTTTTTAGTACAGTTTTTTCAAATAAAAGCTTTTTCTTAGAAATATTTTTTTTAAATAATTTTTTTCAGTACAATTTCTTTATGACATCTTTCTCAGTCATCCTTATTTCCAAAAACAGATGATTTATAGCTATTTAATTGCAACCATCCTAATTTTTGTATTTGTTAGGGTCTCTCAAAATTAAAAAGTGGTAACACATCTATTAGATTTCATTTTGTTATGGACCCAGCTGCAGATTTTTAAAAATTGTTTAGTTTTCTCCATTAATAAAAAGAAAGTCAGCAGAAATTATGCAATATTACTCTTTTATAAAAAAACATATATTTATTTATATGTCTATACCAACAAATAAAACATGTCAGATTCTTGAGGTGCAAAAGTCCTGTTTGCCTCTTTTTCAAACATTCTTTTGATCACCGTAATACAGAATCCACACTTTTATTTACATACTACACTTATTCATCAAGCTGATGTAATTGCAGTTGTCCCAATCTGTATCGGTAATCTAGAGTGCCGTGGGCAGCATTGAATTGCAGGAACGACTCGGCAACTCTCACTGAGTGTCCTGCGATAGCAGGAATTGCGGTCGGACTTGGAAGACTTGCAGTCTGGTGGACGTTCATAAAAAGTTGCGATTCAGTTACGTATCAAGATAGCTCGTGTTCAGGACTTCAGTACGGAGCGGTGTGATTATCGTCGTAAGTGATCGATCTTTCAGTGAAGCCGTTATCTTGGTGGATTGTGTTGAGAACTTGATCGGCAGCCAAATTGTAAAGGTAAATATATTCTGAGTTTCAATTGTCCCCCAGGCGCAATGCAGAATTGTGTGTCATTGTTATCTGTGCATTCTAATTTTTTGAGATTGATTTTTGATTGATTGATAATGCCTATTTAGATAAACTATTCAAAAGTAAATACTGTATGTACTCACATAAGATGTGAATTTGGTAAATTTTTCATAATATTTTTAAATCTGTATAACTATGATATAATACTGTTATATTGCCTAACAAAATATTTAAAGGCTTAGTTTCATGTGGCGTAAGAGTATTTTATTATAATTTTTATATTATAGTAAAATAATCCAAGCTTCAACACCAACATATTAATAAAAAGTACTTAAACTCAACATATTTATACGACATATTAGGTCGTATCATATTTGTTTAATTGTGTAATTTAAAAAAAATAGTACTGCCTGATCTATTACAATTTTATAATAAAACATTACATGAGTGTTAGCTAAGGTAATGAGATTCTGTTTTCACTAATATGATGCAGTGTTGCCCTTCAGCATAAATTTTGTATTAGAATAAAGAATTTGGTATTTTTATTGAATTAATTGCAACAGTATAAAATGACATTGTATATAATTCGTTATTTGTAGTATATTAGTGATTTCTTATGTTTGTTTTGTATTTTGTCACTGTAAAAATATTTAAAAATTTTGATCTGCTGTTTTTTAATTTCTGTTTCAGTTTATATATTTTAAGGTGTGGGACATTTTATACTAGAAGTATTAAAAAACCTGATCCTTTTGGCTCGGAGGTTTTTCATCAAAATTTTTAAATATTTTAACAGTGGCAAAATACCCAGCAAACATAAGAAAACATACATTAATTTTTTAATGGTTTTCTTATACTCGGGAGTCTGAATGTATTATTATTTATGTATTATGTATGTATGGGTTAAATTTAGCGATTTAAATTTCACCCACTTCCCTTTATCCAGTCGAGCTGAAATTTTGCACCCAGCTTTGGTTCTGAGAGCAATACAATATAGTATATCTAATATCGTTCTAAATCCAACATGGCGGACGCTCCAAGATGGCGGCCTACCTTTTTCTTCACAACCCCCTTGACATGGGCATCAAATGAAAGTGATTGGCATGTAGAATACGATAAGCTACGCGATGTCATTCTGAACCCAATATGGCGGACGCTCTAAGATGGCGGATTAAGTTTTTCTTCACAACCCTCTTGACATGGGTATGAAATGAAATGGTTTGACAAGTAGAATACGATAAGCTACGAACTCAAGATTTAGAACTGTGGCAGTTGTATTGAATTTTTATATCAGAAAAAAATAGCATTTTTTCTGTTTTTTCCCGTTAAAGTTCAAAAGAATAAATATAATATACAATATAGACGTTACATTACAAACCTTAATTGGTACTAAGTTCAAGTTAATTGAAGTACTTGGAAGCATGAGTCACACCTAAGATTTCACACTTCTCAACTTTGGGAAATTTTATGGAAGTTAATAATTTTTGAAAAAGAAAAGGAAAATTATCCAATTTAGCAATATTAGGAAAAATAAGCTTTTTCAATTCAATTCTTTTGTCCGCATGTCACGTATGTGCCTCTCTGTTGGCACTATATTTCAACAACCGATGAAGAAAAACCTAATATATAAAAATCTCGTGTCACAGTGTTTGTTATCGAATTCCTCCGAAACGATTCCTTGACCGATTTTTATGAAATTTTTGGTGTATGTTTGGTAGGTCTGAGAATAGGTCGTAGGCTATTTTTATACCCCTAGGTGATAAGGGTGGCCCTATCCAGAAATTTTTTTTTTATTTCTTGGACAAAAATTTATAATTTATATGGCAAAACAACGTTTGCTGGGTCAGCTAGTAATATATAATAATATCAGGTAATTGACGGTATTGTCGAGGAAGAAACTTCGTACGGTTTTACTGAAATAGGTACAGACTAAACAACCTAAAAAAATAATAAATGAAAAAAGGTGACGGAGCATACTAATATTTAACATGTAATTGACATAACTGCCAATAAAAAACCTGTTCTGCTATTAGTCAATTGAAATGTTACATTTTTTGAGGCTAACCTTGCATTTTGGGTAGGACAAGGTTTTTTTTCTCGTTGTGTAGGAGGGGGGGGGGCGGTGTATGTTTAAAATGAGTTTTCGAAGTCGGCGGCCATCCCATTTGGTCGCCATCTTTGAAAAAAGTGCTGCTAACTTACAAAAAATTTATAGAGAGGTTTTCTGTTTAGAATCGAATTCTCTACAACTCTACAAGAAAAACCTTCTGTCGTAAATTGAATAATTAAAAAGTTATAACCTTTGGAAAATAGAAATTTGTCACAAAATTTTAACAAAAAAAATATTTTTTTATGGGGTTTTCATAATGAATAGTTTCCATTTATACTTTTTTTAATTTTCGCAATTATGAAGTGTTTTACAGCGCTGAAGGGATCAGGTGACAGATCATGGCTTACAAATTTAGAAGCCGGCGGTTCAATCCCTGCTCCCTCCGAATTTTTTCGTTAAAAATTTTATTAGTAATTCCGGAAAAATATAAACTTCGTTACCTGTGGCAATAAGCAATTACAGGCGGGTGCTCCGCCCCGAAAATGGGGCCCCATAGATCCCCGAAATGGCCCCCACGAAGCTTCGTCGCGGCCCCCCTCTAGGGCCACATTTTATTCTTTACTCAAGTACCCCTCTAGGCCACTTTTCCAGTGGGGCCAACAAAACCTCACTCTGCGTCAACCCATTTATCTCCTACAGCCGATGAGCCCTAGCTTCATCTAGTGATCAAACCTCAAACTCTGAATAATTATAAGCACCTAATATATAACGTAATTTAATCTTGTAACAATATTTATATTTTTTCGCATTTATTAATAAATCCGATATATGTAGAGATCGAACCGCCGATCTTTCGATTTGTGATCTGTCACTTTGATCCATTCGCAACGTTCAAAACTAGGGGAATTAAAAAAAGTATAAAGAAAATTGTTCGTCATGAAATCTACAAAAAACGTGACGTATTTCTTTGTTAACAAACTATTTTCTTTCTACTTTTTAATTATTCAATTTCCGACAAAAAGTTTCTGCAGTAAAGTTGTAGAGAATTCGATTCTAAACAAAAAACCTCTGTATAAATTTTTTGTAAGAAGTACACCGTTACAAAGATATAGCACAAAAACTGTTAGCACCCAAATGGGGTGGCCGCCGACCCTGAAAATTCAATTTTAAACTTACACCGGCCCCCCCTACACAACCCAAAAAAGGCTTGTCCTACCCAAAATATAAGGTTAACTGCAACATTTCAATGGACTATATACCTTATTCGGGAAAGGAGAGCAGTAGTAATACATGAACGTTGACCAGTGCTTGCAACCGAACATGTTGGCGTTTAAATTTGGAGATGTAATTCAGAATAATTTTTACAAATCAACGTCACTCAATGACATAGGTCACTTAACACTATTGACAGTTCAATTCATCAATAACCTCCTTTCCCGGCTAAGCTATAATACAAATTTTACAGGGTGTTGCCCTACAAAATCATTAGAAAATGATCGAGGAAACTAGGAAGAAAACTTGACATACTTTTAGTTAAAAAATACGGATGGTCACCTAAATGAAAATAATAATTAATAAATAAAGAGTCCCAAATAGAGAAGGAAATTTTGCGTATACGCTTTTACATATTTTCCGTAACTAAGTAATTAAGAACTGATTTATCAATGCAGGGTTAAATATGCGTGTTAGATAGCCCTGGGCCAACTTTAACCCCGGGTCAAAGCGAGTGTCACATCCTCTACAATTTTATGTGTGGGTTTGGAAACCCTTGAATCACCTGAGGTTGGAAACGCTTTCTTTAGAGTTGCCAGCTCTAGGTTGATTGTGATTGGCCGAGAAATTAGTGATTTTCTGTTTGTTAGTTTTTAAGTTTTTCTTACTTAGTTAAAAGCATTTGTCAGAAAGCAAATTTAGATTAGCTGACATTTATGCAATCTCCAGCAGTTAATAAAAAATTACTAGTTGCATAATATCTCAACGTTAAAAGCAATTGATTTATTGATGAAACTGAATGATTTCTACAATACAATAAAATCGATTTTAATATACCTGTGGGTTGGAAAGTTAAAATAATGATTTGTTCAAAAATAAATATTACTTAATTTATGCAAAAAATAACTTTTTTCTGAAATCGATCGGGAATGTCTACATTTTCGGCGCGATTTTAGAGCGAAACATGCACAATTCCAGTCCAAGCAACGATCAACAAAGCCGTACGGGAATGTTACTTCCCGGCCTAGGCCTGGTATTTATTGTGATTTCAGAAAAATAGTATGTGTACTTCGGTGTGAAAGCACATTCCCAGACTTCGATGCTTGTAACAATTGTATCGTCGTCCGGGAATGTATTGCTTTCACACCTAGATACACAATATACTATAACTTTTCACCAAACTGTCAACAACAAACGTAAAATTTGTAGGTTAACCTCGGGCTAACCGACAAACCCCCACCTTGAAGCTCGGGCTGAGTTACCTCTACCGACTTTTAAATTTCCATAAAAATTCCTGAGAACAAAAAAGTTTCAAAATCAAATTATGCACAACATGTAATAAAATTTTTGCTAAATAATGGACTGATCAATCACTTTTATGAAATTTTAGAGTCTTCCCCCTAGTGCAAAGTTTTATAGAGGAAAGTTCAACCTCATATTTCGACCTACACGTAATGGCTCTCCGCTCGCTTGCAAGCCATCCCTATATATTACATACGAAGTATGAAAGATAATTAAGTACATACTATACCGACATTAATGATTGTAGCGCAAATGTTTGCAAAAATATCATTTTGATTTATTTCCTACAACAATCCTGATTTAATTGGCATTGGTATTATTATTACGAATAATAAATCTTAATTAACACTAGAATCGTAAAAATTAATTATACAGCAATGACCCTGTATAACAAACTGTAATTGTTTAAGTTAAACAATGCGGGAAATATATTAGCGAGAATATTAGTTACGAGATGAGTAAGACTGGAAATATGTCAAGAAACATGTCGATCAATTGTTCAAACATCGAGTTTATTGTGTGTATCAAATGACAATTAGTGGAGCTAAGGAGTCGGGATTTTCTCGAAAAAAAGCAAAATCGTGCTAAAGTTATGAAACCTATTACACCCCTACTATTTTCGAGAACGCTGAACACGAATACAGAGTGAAAAAAGTTTTTAGTCATGCGCACCCTCTGAAGCGGCCAAAAACCACCCCTTTTTGCTTATTTCTCAATATGACAGCTTGGCATCAACTATTTTGCAGAGATTCTTTGTTTTTTCATGGGATATAACAGATGATGAAAGACGATGTCAGGCAGTAGACCGCAACCTTCCTCAGAGGTAGAATCTACGTTGTCAGGGGCTGTAAAACTGTTTCTTTTTTTTCTTGTTAACGGTTTACCACCCGTTTTCGAGGATGCCGATGATCAAGAAAAGAATGGTTTTACGCTGGTTCGACACTTCCTTCGCCCTTAAAGTGTCGGAAACCACCCCTTTCAGGTAGCAAATTGGCTGATATTTTATTTGTTTTATTTTTTTACGACGTAGCGTTTCTTGTAAGACCTGTCATATTTTGTGAGAATTGTGCGCTAGATGATGTAGATGATGAATCAAGCACAGAAACAAACGAATCCAGTGATAATAAATAAATAAAATAAATTCCTAAATTTTATATCCGAAGTGTATATTTCCGATCATGAATCGGAAACGGGCGATGTGTGCGATGAAGAAGGAGGCAATAGCATACATAGTGATGTCCATTTCGGGGAATATGAATCATGTAATTTTCTTCGTAAGCGCCCTAGGTTATACTAATATCTTGTAAAAAATATTATATTGTACTAAAATCGTACCGTGTGTATATAATTTATTAAAAACTTCCTTATATCCCGTTTTAAGGAACATGAATTTAAAATCCTTGCGAGAATAGATTCATTTTTTATGAAGATGCAAAATGGAAAATGGTGACATTGAAACCACTCCCACTCAATAGTCCCCTATCAAATCTACATCCGTGGGATCTTTGATGATGCAAGTATGGTAGTGATCCCAATCTCTTTGTTTGACCTTGGAGAAACATACTTTCGATGTTGGCACTCTCAAAAATGATGCGTTTGGTGCGTTTGAGTGCTGCGTGCTAAGAACAAAATGGCCGCCATCGCAAACACTTTCTCCAATTTATCTAAGTAACCATTGGGATTACGAAAAAATTTTTATATAAAAAATATTGCTAAATCAATTATACAGAGAAAAGGTTATTACAATTTTTTATGTAGAACTAACCGTTCTCTCAAAAAGTTTCATTTTATAGTTTCCAATAATAAAAATGTGTAAATATGTCTAATAATAAGAGATTTGTCAGTGCATATTAACATATTTGACACTATTTCTCAGGTCACTGGAAACAATAATTATAACTAAAACATTACAAACATAAGTAAATTAACAAATACCCCCATCTCCCCTATGTTTTACAGTATAGCATAGAAAATTGAAAGAAAAAGTACCTATATAATTTTAACGTTTTCCTTTTTACTTCCTTCTCTTTCCCCCATATGTGTAGCTGGTTGATGGAACCCATCCAACGCCAGAAAAGGAAAAAAAAATTAACGTTTAATGAAGAAACTTATAGAAATACAGTAGTTACAGATTTATATAGACAAAGTATAGACAAGCAGTACTTTTCACTTTTACAATGACATTTTTAATTAAAATCATCGTCACTTTCAATGCAAATCTCACTTAGCTACAAATCTTCATCATCGCCTTGCTCGCACTCTCCCATATTACCACATCGGTCGAGATTACCTTCGCACTTACAGATTTCGGTACACCGGAGTCCATTCAACTGACACGTACATGGAGGAGAGCAACGCCTTCGGGAGCATGAGCAGCGACAAAGTTCCAAGGTAAGCTCTGGAGCACAAGGTTTGGTACAAGCAACTGGCTCGTATGTGCTTCCTACTTTCTTCCATCCAAAATCTGATGGTGGTGGGTTATTGGAATGCTGAATGAGGTCCTGATTCCACTCAAAACACTGAAGGTGGGCCCTTAGCAAAGCCGGATCCAGTGCAGATCTTGTTGGAGGAAGGTTCTCATCTTGACATTGTTTCTGGGTGAACAACAACCATCTCACAGCTCCTATGTCGGTCAGTGTTGTTTTTGGGATATAAAGCTGACAAATGAACGCTTCCAAGTTAGCCCTGACATCTTCTGTGAGAGATAGTGTAGTCCCCAATGTAGCCAAAGCTTCTAGCAGCTTATCACTTGCAGAATTAAAAGTTTTCCACCACTTTATTTTACCTTTGCCAGCAAATGATCCTGTTACATCTGGTCCTGAAAGTGCGTGTAATCCAGGAAGTGCAGAGGCTTTCAGAGGTCCAAGTGCTCTGTAAATTGAACCTAGCTGAACAAACCTTTTCATGCCACGGCCAAGGAAAAATGCAAACTCTTTCGAAAGTTGGGGATATCGTTTTAGTGCCAAAATTAGGACATCAGTATCGGGGGAGAATATATGAGTAGTTTTAATTCCTTTCTGTGCTAAATATACTGCATGTAATATGATCTTTGTGTCCGCCTCCTCCTGCGTACTTGAAAGACTGGATACATCATCTCCATGTGCCGCGTTGCCCTCCACCTGGTTACAAACCTTTTATTGGTCACGCCAAATTGAAGAATCTGACCGGAAAGGAGTCAGTTCATCCTTCGTCTTATTGTGGGACAATAATTTATTCATTGCTATACTTCCAATTTTCGTTTCTGGACCGATTTTGTACTGGATTGGATCTGAGCCTTTTTGCCGAATCACTCTCATGGCGAGTTTTCTTTGTAAGAGTCGAAAACAACATGGACCTCACTGTAATTGCTGAATTTTGGCCCGATCCATTTGCTGAAGCTTAAACCGAGGTCACGGCATGTCTTCACTGTGCTAGGTTTGTGATGGGTGTGAAGAAGCGCCATGCCATCTATTATCGCAGCTTTTTCCTGTAGCTCCTCATTTTCTTCTATTTTCTTCTAAAACTGCAGGTGTGGTGGAAGCATGATCATCATCCTTTTCTTCGGCATTGCATTGATTCAAAAGCATCCATAAGTTTGTACTTAGCTAGACAATGGTGCATACTACCGTCAACTGCAAATAATGACTTCGGTAGTGCTGAGAACTCGTAGTTGCTCAAATAGTATCTCAAATCTACGTTTGGATGCTATCAATAATCTTGAAATAAGAGATAAATCTGTCTTTATGGCTATAGACTTGTCTTTGAGGATAATTTTAATTTTTTTCGCTGCCGTTTTACACGTTTTAATAACATTCTTTTTCAACGGATCCCATCAGAACTGAATGTTGTTAGTATGAACTCTTTGCTCTAAGAAGGAATTATACAGATCTTGGCCAGCTTCCGCCACAAGGGACCGTGACGTCGTTACATTTTGAGGGGAAAATTTTTTTTTTTTTTGAGTTTATAGTTAATATTCTATATCTTTTGTAATTTATTAGGTAACAGCTACTAAATCATATTAAGACGAAACTGTAAAATTTGATTTTTAAGGTATCTAAGCAACCTGGGACACGAAATGGCCCGTTAACATATTTTTACCCACTAGTAAATATAAAACCGTGAAATAATTTTAAAAGATAAGTTTCTGGGAAAATGGTTAGTCCTGCATGAAAACTTATAATGACCTTTTTTGTGTAAAATTGATTTACCAATATTTTTTCGTAATCCCAATGGTTACTTAGATAAATTGGAGAAAGTGTTTGCGATGGCGGCCATTTTGTTCTTCGCGCGCAGTACTCATGCGCATCATTTTTGAGAGTGCCAACATCGAAATTATGTTTCTTCAAGGCCTAACAAAGAGATTCAGACTACTTGCATCATCAAGGAACCCACGGGAGTCTATTTTTGCACATTTGGCAGGGGACTACAATATACAAATTGGAAAATAAAAAAAATAAAATTCCACCCCCTGGGGTAGAGTGGGACCAACAACTTGAGGTTGTCACAATTCACTCTTACCATTGTCCTTCATCAGCATCCTCGAAAAAGGAAAACAAGAAAAGAAAAGAAACAATTTTACACACTCTGACAGGGTAGATTTCACCCCCAAGAGCGGTTGCGGTCTACTACCTGACATCACCTTTCACCATCTGTTATATCCCCATGAAGAAAGAAAGACTTTCTGCAAAAATAGTCGATGCCAAGCTGCCATATGAGAAATAAGCAAAAAGGGGTGATTTTGACTAAAAACTTTTTCCACCCTGTTATTCGTGTTCAAAAACTGGGGGGGGGGGATACTCCTGCGACTCCTTATTCCACTAAATCACTTTTTAACCGATTTCATTACATTCAAAAAAGGAGGAGGTTTTTAATTCGATCCATATGTATTTTTTTTTTGTTTCAATCATTACTTAGAGATTCGCCTTAAGCTTCTATACAGTAAAATGAAATATTCTCAAATTGTACAAATTGTGAGGTATTGCTCGATGGTGGTCTCATATTAATTTCATCAAGCTACGCTTGGTATAAGGTGCGCAAAAATTGGAAAAATTTTTTTTTAGTAGAGAATATTCGAAAATATGGCGAAGTCGCTGGTCACAATTTAATTTCGCGACAAAAAATTACAATTCCATCGGAATTGTATTAAAATTGGTAGTTAAGTGTTTTAGAAGTAGCTGCTAATGTGAGAAGTTAAGAATTCAAGATCCAATATGGCTGAATTAATTACAATATTTTTGGAGATTTACATGAAATTTGATATATAGTGATTTCGTGAGGGGCAAACCGCGAAGGAAATCCGAGGAAATCAAATTGTTTTTATCAATGAGGAAATCTTTTCCCCTCCACTCTTCAATTTTTTTTTATCAAAGAGGAAATCTGGAGGAAATGCTACTCTAAATCCGAGGAAATCTGTGTAATCTTCGTCAAAGAGGAAATCTGGTGTACAAAATTTTGGGTGCGGTTGACCTCTCGTGATTTCGGGATTCTCTGATAATGAACTTAATATTAAAGCTGAAATAATCATAACGACGGATATTTTACTGTATAGAAGCTAAATAAAGAGGTCACTAAAAAGATTTAAAAATGTTATTATTGAAAAAAAAATTGAACCTTCCTTATAAAATTTCTCTAAAAATCAAATTTCACCGTCGCGTTATCCAGTTAATTGAATATTATTACCTAATATAGATATTGAAGTTACTTTAAAAATGAACAAATAACAAAGGCAAGCGCATTTTTAATCGATTTCACTCTCGATATTAGATAATAAGGTTCAATTAACTGGGTGACGCGACGCGACGGCGAGATTTTTTTCATAATTTTTAGCGAAATTTTTTGAAGGCAGTTGATTTTTTAAAAATTTTTAATTCATACTTTCTTTGGTCAAAAACTTCTTCTTCCTTTTAAATATGCATATACGCTGTGATTAATTTCAAATCAGAATATTCTGCTCGATTTCGACCAGTTCTTTTTAGCAATTAGAAAAATCTGAAACACCCTCTTAGACGGGTATGTATCAATTTAAAAAAAAATACTAAAGGTAAATAAATTAAGAATAACAATATTATCATTTTCATATTAACAACACTAAAGATAATCCTAAACAAATGTGGACTAACTTAAAGTCATGGGGTGTAGTTGAAGATAACATTCCACCAAACCTTTCTGAAGGTTTTTGTAATGCTGACGAGACCAACAATTATTTTATGGATCCCACACCAAATTTAAAATTGAATGAACGGCATAACGACACATCCCTAGAAACTAAAATTACGGATGACATATTGTTTACTTTCCAGGTGGTTATTGTACACAAAATTGTAGATTATATTGAAAAAGGAGCTGGCTGATTGGCCTTGGCCACCGCGACCCCTGTGGATCTATTGTGGCTCTCCTTGTCTAATTTTACTTAGAGCTCCTTATCCAGCTTTGTTTTTTGTATCAGACTCCACAGCCTTGATCGCTCCTTGGTATAGCTATATGCCCTTGGTTTCTCTTCGCCAAGTAGTTGGAACCTCAGTCTGGCTAGGCCTTCGCAATGACACAGCACATGTACTGAGGTTTCCTCTTCCTCTTGACGGAATCTGCATGTTGCATCCTCTGCCAGGCCCATTAGACTCATATGTCTATTAAACCTACAATGTCCAGTTAGAAGACCTACTATTATCCTAATGGTCTTTCTATTTTGGCGTAGCAGGTCTTCCGTGAATTTAGCCGATCGTTCTTTAATGAACTTTTTGGCCTGTCTCTGTTATGGGCCATTCTTCCACCACTCTAGAGATTTATTTTGTACCCGTTCGTTAATGGATGTTCGTATGCGTGGCTTAGCCACACCGCAAACGGGTTCGGGTCCTACTAGGGCCTTAGATGCATCTTCTCGGGCCAGTTCGTCAGCCTTCTCATTTCCCCTGTGTCCCTCGTGTCCTGGTGCCCATGCCACAGTCACTTTGTTCTGACTTCCTAGATCTGTAAGGGCATTTATATAATCCCATACAAGTCTTGAATCGACTTGCATGGAATCGAGCGCCTTTAGCGCTGTTTGGCTATCGGAAAAAATGGCAATTGACTGGTTTACAGTTCCTTGCCTCATTATTTCCTTTGCACACCACTGTATAGCGGCCACTTCAGCCTGAAATATTGTGGCGTGTATTCCTAGACTTATCGGGATTTTCGTTTTCGACCTTATCCCGTAAATCCCAGCTCCGACTCCTTATTCTGTCTTAGAGCCGTCCGTATACCAGATCGTTTGCGCCGATATTGGAGGACCGTTTTTCCAGTCCTCTCTGTCTGGTATTTTGATTTGAAAATTTTTGTAGAAGTTATACTTTGGGACCATAGTGTCCTTGAGCATTTACAAAATGGGATCTGCCTTCAGCTCTGAGTATAACTTTTGCTGTTCTGTTTCGTGTTGTTGCCTTATGGGCGTTGTGCCTTGCATTAGCCTATATACCCCTGAACTAGCTTTTCCTTGGATAAATATGTGTAGTGGTGTCAGGTCTAAAAGGACTTCAAATGCAACCGTGGGAGCAGTTTTTATGGCCCCACTGGCGCACAGGCAAGCAAGCCTTTGTACGCCACTTAATAGCCTTGCTGCTCCAAGCTGCAGTGTCTTGGTCCACCATACCACCGATCCATAGGTTATCATGGGTCTCACAACCCTAGTGTATAACCATAGGGTCATCTTGGGGTTTAACCCCCAGTTTTTTCCACACATCTGCCTGCACCTTCCCAGGGCAATTGTTGCTTTCTGTGTGACTTTTTGGATGTGGGAATTCCATGTCAGCTTTTGGTCAAAAATGACTCCTAGGTATTTAACCTCTCTGGCAAATGGAATTTCCACTCCATTGAGCCTCGGAGGTTTTAGGCCTCCCAAGACTCTTTTCCATGTAAAGGTGACGACTGTAGTTTTGTGAAGATTTATGGAAAGTCCTTCCTCACTACACCACCTGTCGACAATATTTAGGGCTCTTTGTGAACGCTCTGATATCGTGTTCGCAAATCGCCCCTTGACTACTATCGCTAGATCGTCAGCATATCCTAGGCAGTAAAAGCCTTCTGCGGAAATTTTTCGGAGGAGTTCGTCAACAAGAGTTGCCCACAGCAGTGGAGATAATACGTTCTTGAGGGTACCCTGTACTCACTTTTGCCTCAATGGTAGCCTCGCCTAAATTTGTAGATATAATAAATATTCAAAAATCTCACATCATAGTCCTGATGGACTATCAGCTAAAATGTTACAACTTGCTTTACAGTAGGTATCAGCTCCACTGACCCATATTATTCATGTATCATTAGAAATAGGTGCTCTCTCTCCTCAATGAAAAATGTCCTATACCCAAGAAAACAAATTCTGAACAACTTGGAGATCTACGCCCCTTTAGCCTGCTTTCGGTTCCTTTCAAAATTACAGACTCAGCTATATATGAACAACTTTCGGAATATGTCTTTCAAAAGCTTCAATACTTCAACAGTATAGTAACATAACTGATGAAATTTTGCAAGCCATCGACAACACGAATGTCACGTCTTTGACATTACTTGATATGACTAAAGATTTTGACTCTTTAGATATGAATTGCTTATTTGCAAAATTATGTTACTATGATATATCTGAAACTACTTCCTCCTGGTTTCAAAATTATCTCAATAGTAAACAACAATTCATCAGTGTTAATTCAGGAAACTCAATACTTTTACCACAAAATAGATCAGTTGTATCCGGTATACCGCAAGAATCTATTCTTGGACTACTTCTTTTTAATAAACATAACATAAACATAAACACACCACAGATAGTAGACAACCCCCAAATCCAAAGCCAAGGCTGTCCGGAAGGGGGTTACACATTCGGAAAAACGCAGACATACATCCACACCCACCGGTGTTGTCAATACCGGGGCTGGGGGTCGAACCCAGAGCACGGTAGCGAGTCGATCAGCGTATTCGCCACTCAATACGCCTTAACCGATTGAGCTACCGTACCGGTAATATATTCATTGCATTTATCTTGAGACTTTCGCTATTTTCAAAAATGTACATGTATGCTGACGACATTCAATTAATAAATATGTAGTTTTTCCCGTTCGGGATTTCAAATGGCAGAATTTTGCATCAATAATAACATAACATAACATAAACACAAACACACCACAGATAGTAGACAACCCCCAAATCCAAAGCCAAGGCTGTCCGGAAGGGGGTTACACATTCAGAAAAACGCAGACATACATCCACACCCACCGGTGTTGTCAATACCGGGGCCGGGGGGTCGAACCCAGAGCGCGGTAGCGAGTCGATCAGCGTATTCGCCACTCAATACGCCTTAACCGATTGAGCTACCGTGCCGTGCCTAATGATTTAAGTCTTTCTTATATACGAATGGACAATCCAAAATACTCTTGTACTAAATTCTAACAAAAGTCAAAATATTGTTTTTCGGCAGTTACTCAACTTTGGACAACCAAATATTCAAATAAATATTGAGGTCCTTACATCAACCAACAACATAAAGAATCTTGGTATTAATTTTGATTCTTTATTAAGCTTTTCTGGTCATGTTAATACTATTGGCAAAAAAAGCTTTTTACAGCTTAAAAAAAAGTCATAGTAGTGTATGCCTTTAAAAAATATTTGACTACAAATACTAAAATATTGCTTTCTGAAACTATTTTTCTATCCCATTTAAATTATGCAGATATTTTATACCGTCCCTGTCTTTCACAAAAAGATAAGTATCGCTTACAAAAAAAATTGAAAACTGCTGTGTTTGATATTTCACAACTGTACCCCAAGACGACCACATTACTCCACATTTACGTGCTTTCAATCTGTTAAATATGCTTGAAATTCACACACTTTGTAGGATTCATTCTAAATATTTTCAAAACATCAGAGTCTAATTATTTATTCAACAAGATACAAGGACGAACGGAAATTCATAACAGAGATCTGAGACATGTTGAAAATAAAGTTTGTATTCCCTCTAATAACAATTCATTTTTACGATCGCCCTCCTCCTTCATGGCAGCATATATTATTAATAATCTACCAATTCAGTATCACAATATGTCAGTGGCGACAGTAAAACGTAGACTAAAGGAAGACAATCTCATCAAGATTGGAAAATTTTAATGTACTGTCGTGCGCAAAAAAAATGGGACAAGTCTTATAACGTATTTTTGCTAAAATCTAGTTGTCTACATCTAACTTTAATTTTTGTGACATTGTCAGTTAATTGTCAAAATTCATTGCAAGTGTGCAAATAGAGACAGATTTTACATAAAAAAAATAGTTGTCCTATTTTTTTTGCTCAGGACAGTACAAACGTTCTAAATTAGGATTATGTATTTACTTGTATGCTTTTGATACTTATTATTATGTGTCTGCTAATTGTATTTATATGTATGTGCCTATACTTTTATATTTTAATGTTTGTACACAAAAGTGTTGAAAAACAACAGTGACTTTGACCTATCTGATAATAACTTGGTTATAATTCCAAATTATAGTGAAAATCACACTCTAAGTCGTTGCATTCTACTGCATTCCTTAGAAAATATATCTTATCAGATTACTCTGTATACGGATGCTTCTAAGTCTCATTTAGGCACAGGATGTGCATATTACAGCCCACAAGAAAATGCCCAAGCCTTGTATAAACTCCCTTCGGATATGTCGATTTTTTCTGCAGAAGCCTTTGCTATACTACAGGGCATAAAATATATTATGTCTAAAAATATACCGTTTTCCGTCATCCTCTCTGACTCACTCTCCGTTCTAACAGTCATCAAAAATAGCTATAGCCCAAGCACTATTTTAGACCCATTTGTTACAAAAATTAAATTACTCTTGGCCAAATGGAAAGCAAATGGTGGGCTTATCTCGTTTGTATGGACTAAAGATATTTCATATAATGAACTGGTTGATACATTAGCTAAAAATAGTATCTACTTTGGATCCGACATAACCGATGATATAAGTTTGAATGATTGCTTTAATGTTTTTAAGACAAATATGAAAAAAAAATGGGCTCACCTCTGGCGACAGTTTTGCTTTACATCTCCTACAAGATATTCATTTATTCATCCGGAAATACCGATAAAGTTTTGGCACGACGATCTAAATATTCCCCGTAAGTACATAACCATTATAAATAGATTAAAATTTGGACATGGATGTTATCCAGCACACCTTGCCAGACTCAATTTAATTCCATCCAGTTTATGTGAATATTGTAATACCGAGGGTAACTTAGATCATTTAATGTTTAACTGCCAAAAATATATGAATGAATGCAACACCCTGTATACAAATTTAATCATAAGCGGAGTCATGGCTCCATTCAACTTACTACATGTTTTGTGTCTAAACAAAGTAGAAATACTGAAATATATAATTACTTTTCTCAGTAGAACTGGAGTTAAAATATAGAAATATTTAGGCTGTGTAATACATCCTATCGTCTAACCTCATGTTGTTCTCCTTCCTTACCGAGGCCTTACCCTGTTTGTATAAGAACATTAAAAATGCCTTGATCGGCCCCTAGGCGAGAAACGTGTGTCCCTGTCTACTTTCCTTCAATTGTCTCAAGTTCCATTTAAATGTATTTTTCCACATCTGATGAAATCCATTTAACTACACCGCTTTGGTGTTTATACGGTCTATAATATTCATAGAACTAGTAAGCATATACAAATTAAATATCCATTCTAAATCTGTATTTAAGTATTGGTCTTACCTTCAATATTTTGTTTCTGGCTGATTGGACTAGCTCCACAGTGCCACAAAAAAAAAAAAAAAAAAAAAAACAACAGTGTTTAACACTTCCTTTTGGAAAAGTATGTAGTTGTACTGCTCATTTTTGAGTATTGTATTGTATTGTGTTGTGGTGTATAGTAATTTATTATTATTTATTATTATTAAACATGAAAAACTACTAACAAAATTAATTTTATTAATATCACTAATAAAGGAAAATATAAAGAGACTGATATCATTGGCATACAGTAATCGTAAAGTAAGCAAGAAAGCAAAAATTAACAATTGAGAAAAATTAATATTTTGTTATAAAAATACTACGTTATAAGAAGATAAAAATTATTCATATTTTTGCAACTTCCACCAAACCGCCGTTAATTCGAATACACTTTTCATATCGTTTTTGAATATTATTTGACATTCTTCTATAAATAAAACTTCCAGGTGTTCAGGCTTAAAATGGATCACACTATATACAAGAAAACGCAAAGGTGATTTAAACAGACTTTTTTGGCAATTTTTACAAAAATCGATTTGGATAGTTGTTTATAGACAATGTATCGAATTTTATGTTTTTGACGTCGTACTTGAAGAGGTGGTATTTATATTATTTTCCCTCAATCAAGAAGATCATTAAAAAGTTGTTTAATTTTGATGTAAACAAAGTCGAAGTTGTTGGGATGATATTAAAAACTGTTTGCTTTATTGCTTGTATATTAGGAAGAGAACGGTGCTATTGTAGGTAAGTCGAAAGAAAAACAAAAAATAATTTTAGTTCTGTAATCTATGATAAATTGTATGAGACACATTTTTTGTAATTTAATGTCATTTTAAATTTTCTTAGGATTACTTGCATTAATCATTGATGTTTGGCAAAATTACAAACATTTTTATATAAGTACGAACACGAAGTAATTTATGCAACGGCGTAGAAAAATAAATTTTTTGTTTCTAGTTTTATCAGCTATTTTTATTTCGATTTAAAGTAAAATCTAGAATTTGTTTGCTCCATCTACACATAGTTGCACAATTTCGTGACAAAAGTTACATTAACAATAAAAAGAAATGTCATTATTTGCATTTACTTACCTAGAGTTATTGTTATATTCATAGAATTTTCAAAAATCTGCATTTATTTCTCAGTTTTTTTTTCTGGGATTTTCTGCTGCATGTATTTTCTTCTAAAAATAATGGTCGTAAAATATACGAAATAATACAATTATTCTAGTGGAATTATTCTAGCGGAAAATAACTTCTACACCTATGACTTTTACGTCACAGGAACAATTTTTTAATAAAATTTCAAGAGAATGCCACGAACACTTAGACAATGTTTATATTCTTATCTCATATTTAGTCGATTTTAGCAAAAAGTTTTTTAAAGAGAATTTAACAAGATTCAAAAAAATATTAACCAAACTAACTTTAAATAAGTTTTCCATATAAGAAATAATGCTTGATTTTATTTATATTCATCGCTTACCGAAGTGATGTATTTTAATCGTGATTAATATATTCTTACTTTATTAACCAATCAAAACGCACATTTTCAAAAAAATCGACCAATAGAATTTTTTTAACGTGAGAAAAACGTCTATCGATCTGTGGAAAAAATCGAGAAAAATGTATGTTACTTTTTTCGTAGTAGCCTTGTGCCAAACTAAAAAAAGTCACTGAAATTGTTAAAATCTGATATTTCTCGTTTTCATCTTGATTTTTATACACAAAATGAATAAGAAAAAGCGATTTGGTGATGTTCCACAAAAAATATTAACGAAGCTATCAATTACCCAGTTAAAATGAGAAACACTAAAAATTCTATATGGAAACAATTTAAAGCTTTTTGCAAAGAGTAGTATTCCCTTGAAAAAGATAAGACTACTGATGAACTTGGAAATATTTTGACTGACTGGGGTTATAACATGACAAAAAACATTATAAAAAGTTTCAATTTTTTATTATAAGTTGTTATTTTTTAAACTTTAAATAAACTGTTTTGTTATTTTAATAATTATTTTAGATAATATTTTTTAATCATATATTAATCTTCTGTAATACACAGAAGGTTGATTTTCTACTTGGGTAAAATTTTTTTGAGTGAAAATTTGGCTCGAATTAAGGGACATAGGAAAAATCGCTCCACTTCATGTCACGATTTTTCCATGCCCTTAATTCTAGATAACAGACGTCTGTCTACTTTCCTAACGGTCAATGTCTTAGAGGCGGAAGAAAATCAAAATCAAAATATAATCTAGTTCCAGATCTCGTTAAAATACATACGTCTGTCAAATTTTAAGTCAATATCTTAAACGGTTCCAAAGTAATCGTGAGCACCAAAAAGTTATGAGGCCAATAGACAGACCGACACGACAGACAGAAATTTATTTCTCTCAAACTTAAAAACTTGACATTTCATGACATTCTAAGCCTATATAAACAGTGAAAATTTTCAATATTTCTTTGCGTTAGTTTACTTCCACTGGACGTGGGAGTAATACTCAAAAAATGGCATGACAAAGATATAAAAAATCATTATGTGCCGTGGACTACACGATAGAAGTAAAGCTTCTGCTTCAAGCATTTTCTTTGAAGAAACCTACTACGTAAAAACCTACTATTTGAAGTAACTGCGCATTCATTTTATTCGAAGAAACCCACTGCGCATCCAAAATACTCGAGGAAATCTACTGCGCATCCACAGTATTCGACGAAAGCCACTACGCATCCATAATGCTCAGGGAACCTACTGCACATCCATATTACTCGAGGAAACCCATTGCGCATCCATACTATTTGATGTAACCCACTTATTGTAAAATCAAGAAAGTAATAGAAGATCTATAAACGAAGTACAGGTTGCATGGTATTCTAATTTAAAATCGTACATACGCGATGACGCATTTCTGATGATGCTATCTCCTCATCTATCCTTGAAATATTGGTGTCAATTTAGCAACCTGCTAAACTTATTTTGAAAGGCTGATGTTCGTTTGATCATAGGACTCGAATTACAATGCAACCTGTAGGATGTTTATAAATCTTAAACTACTACACCTAGATTTTCTATCCAAGTCTCTCAGAACGAAAAATTTTGATACTATACAGGGTGTCCCGAAACTCCCGCCTTCCCCTTTAGGTGCTAATTCTCCATGCAAAAATAGTAAGAAAAGTTCCTATAAACATGTGTCCGGAAATGCTTCCTAAGGGAGCTACGGCCCTCTAAGAATGTCGCAAAAATAGAGGTTTTTACTAATTATCTCGGAAATGATTTAGGACAACTTTATGAAACTTGGTTAACTTTTTTCGATTATTAAAGGTTATTGTTTTACAGTATTAGCCAAAATTAATTTTATCCCATGGCGGAGAAACGAGGGGCCGGTGTTCTTTGTTCCTACATATTAATTTTTCCATTTGACATTTTTAGTATTTTATTCCCTGATTATGATTCCCTGGTTAATTCTGCATAAAAAAAGGCCTCTTTACAATTAGCCATATGGCAAGCCGTTTTCGAGTAAAAGCGGTCTAAACGAAATATTGCGTATTCGTTTGCTAAATGCGCATTATTTATTTTTCAAAGTAGGCATAAAACAATAACCTTTATTAATCGAAAAAAGTTAACCAAGTTTCATAAAGTTGTCCCAAATCATTTCCGAGATAATTAGTAAAAAACATTTTTGCGCCATCCTTAGAGGTCCATAGCTCCCTTAGGAAGCATTTTCGGACACATGTTTATAGGAACTTTTCTCACTATCTTTGCATGGAGAATTAGCACCTAAAGGGAAAGGCGGGAGTTTAGGGACACCCTGTATTTGCACTTCACTATGTGGAAATTATTGTTTATGGAACTTTAATAACATAATACTTGAAATCTTCTACCCCAAAAACCTATAAAACGATGTGCCACATCGGTAGTGGAGGTGGGGGTAGTAGTAGAGGGGTGGTAGTGGGGGTGGATGAAGTAAAAATGATGCATGATGTTGGTATGTTATCTGTATTACTTAATGTTATGCTCTAATGGTATAGTAAATATTTAACTTTTCGTGTAATAACCTATGGGTATGATGGATATTATTGTGGGCGGTACCTGGCCAACAAGCACTCATATACAGTTTTCTCGAAAACTGCTAATCCTAGAAAAAAAAAGTTTCAAATAAAAAAGTTGCGTCCATCCTTTATCTTCATTTCTTCTCGATATAATTGGTATCTATCTCGAACGATAAAAAAGTTTTTCACTTGCTCTATTTGTCGCTGCAACAGCCTGACACAATATTAGAAGAAAATCACATTCCCTAGTTTTTTTAAAATTTCATCTTCATATTACCATGTTAATAAATATGCAGTGATAATATGGTGAAAATTTGAGGACAACTCATTGGTCCACTTTTGAGTTAGAGTAAGTTCAAAGACAAAATAATTGTTTTATTTACCCAATAGACTCCAGAAATGCCAAGTGGTCGGCGAAAAATCGTATGACGATGTCAAATAATTATTTATAATAATTAAACTGCTTGACGGATCGTTATGAAATTCAATAGGGTTCTATTCTGACAATACACAAAGCGACTAAAAAAAAAAAACGTTCAAGTGGATATGTCAAAATTGTGGAGTGGTTCCATACGAACGTACGTGCATACGTACAGACCAACTGCCGGAGATGTATTTCAATTTTCAATGCAATTTTAGAACCTAATAAAAGTTCGAATCAATCTAAAAATGGTATCATTTTATAGAGTAGCATCTTCCCATTTCAAAAAGCTATAATTAAAATCGGTTGCTTGCAGAATTAAGCAAGTAAAAATACTTTTATCAGCGAAACTAAATGCTGGTTCGTTGGACAAGAATAGAGCATATTCCAAAGGGAAGTTCTAGCAATATTTAGAGGAGATTTATGCCAATTTCTATAAACGATCTCTATACTGATTTCTAATTAATATTTTAAAAATTGACTGCAACAGAACCTAATTAAAAACTAGTATTTACAAAATAATACATTCATATTTTCTTAAAGTCTCAGTAATGTCAAAAACTGGCATTACCTTAACTAAAACTTCGACTGCCATCGACCCTGGTCAAGAATGAACAATGTAACGATACATGTTCAAATTTTCAAAGGAACATTAACCTCAAAGCTGTTTCTAACGTAATTATACCTTCGAAATTCTTTGCGACTTAAATATTGCGCAAAAAATGGTACCGGTTATGGCACAAAAAAATGTGCTGATTAACAGTGTGATTATTCTACAATGGACTATCTACTTTGCGAGTAAAACCAGTAGCGTAACCGATAAATTTGGGCAGGCAAATCACGAGTTCTATTGTTTGACGTTATTGAACGCCTAAAGAATGATTAAAATTTAAAATAGTTTTTTCAGGCGTAAAGAAATCTGTGACTTGCAAATTTTGAATAAGGTATAGTATATAGGCAGTTTTGCTTCTAATTAAAATATACATGATGGTCCAAAATTGACATACAAGTGATTTTTTTTTCACTTCCGGTTTCGCCGGAAGTGACACTAACTTTCGATTTTTAAATGGAACACCCTTATTGCATTTCTGAATTCTGCACATTTTTTTGAATCCAAAGATACCAAATAAGTGTTCCGCTTTATTCTAAATAACCCGTGTAATGCTAGAAAAATCGAAACCCCGTCAAAAATATTAAATTACGTGATTTATGAACAAGTAAAGTTCATTAAAATGGTTTTTGGGGCAAAACTTAATTTTTTCAAATGGAACCATATTGGTACCGTGGTACTATTTGTTAGTATTATCATTAAGGAATTTATTCATATGTCGCATTAAAATGTGCGATAAATGCAAACAAAATTACAGCTAAAAGAAAATAAGAAAATACAATTTTGTTTTAATTAAGTGTTAAGAAGTAACTAAACTAAACAACTAAACTTTGAAAACAATGAAATATTTAGCTTGTCAAACATTTGTTGGTTTACCGGTATTTTTATTCTGTCTTTGAAAATTGCTTAAAATTCTTATTAATTGTGTTCAAAATGCAGCAAATTTATACAATAGATGAAAAAGTGGACATGTCAATTATTTATGGGGAATGTAGCCGTAGCGGCTAGACAACTTTATGCCGAACGATATCCTGATAGACAATGTCCAGCGAGAAATTATTTTAAACGTTTCGAAAATCAATTCCGAAGAGAGCCCAACAATGATCTCGAAGAACATTTCATTCTTGACGAAAGAACGGAAATAATGTTTTGGCTCGAATAGAAGTTGATAAGGCTGTTTCTTTAAGGCAAATTGGGTTTGAATTGGAAATCAGTCATCAAACAGTAATAGAATGTTGCACAAATACCACTAAAAATGTTTTATATACCAATTGTTCCGGCACTTGTACGAAAATAATTACGAACGTAGGATGGAATATTGCAATTGGATTTTGCAGAATAACGTGCAGCCAAACAATGATTTTTTGGGAGAGATTTTATTTTTGGACAAGTCTAGGTTTACAAATTTAGGATTAGTTAACCGACAAAATACAAAATATTGGTCACAAGAAAATCAACATTTATTGTGAGAGGGTAACTTTCAAGTACGGTTCGGTTTCAATGTTTGGCTTGGAATAATCGGTAGTAGAATTATTGGTCCAATAATATTTGAAGTACCTCTGACTGGTGCCAGATAATTGAGAATCCTGCAAAATGAGATTGAGGACATTTTAGATAAGTTACCTTTAGATTTAGGACAGGGAATATATTTTCAACAAGATGGCGCTCCTCCCCATAATTCAAGGATAATGATTACCTTCAACGGAGATTCGGAGAAAACCTCCAACGTCACCTGATTTAACACCCTTTGATTTCTTTGTTTGGAGTAATTTAAAAAATATGGTCTATGCAACCGCCGTTACAACCCGTGAAGATCTGGAGCTACGAGTAGGACGCGTAATTAATAGCATAACGGCCCAGCAATTGGCGAACTTTCTTCGAGAAACAGCTATGCGAATTCAGAAGTGCATTGACGTTAATGGACAGCATTTTGAACAATTGTAAAGTTTTGTGTCATTTTTTATATTCCAAAGCCACCTTATGTATAACAAGATGATTAGAAAAAATTGTATTTTCTTATTTTCTTTTACCTGTAATCTTGTTTGTATTTATCGCACATTTTAATACGACATATGAATAAATTCCTTATTAATAGTACTAATCTCCGATTAAAGAACTTATATCTAGATACATAACAGGCTATCTTTTCACTATATACCTTGTTTGCTCCCAACATAGTCACATTATCTGTCCATTAAAAAGAATAGATGAACATCACATCCCATAGGCAACAGTGGCTTTGTGTGTGTAGAAAATGTGTAGAATGGTTCTTTATACAACGTGATGTAGGCATACGATATAGCAGTAAGATAATACAGTAAGATAAATATGTATTGAAAGGATATTAAAATTAAATTGCTATTCACTTTATAACTGTAAACTGAACTTCATCATGTTACGACTATGGAACGATCGATTTTCTTCTTTTCTAAACTGCTTTCTGCAAACGGCACAGCACTTAACCATTTTGCACTAAATATATTGTCACTAAACTGTGTAAATATGAATAGAGAATATTATTTAGGTATTAAGCAAATCACAACTTAAAATAAAAAGACTTCTTCACCACAATTTGATCGAAAAACACAAAAACACTTATTAACATTAATGGCGGACACTGTCAAAAGTGTCAAATTGAGATTATGATAATCGAACTTACCGATCATGTCCGAATCGGGCGCGAATAAATCGACTAGCCAATCAAGAACTTATGGGAAGAGGTGCCTTAGATTGTAACCATTTCAGCAACATACAAATTAGTACAATTATGTATCTAGATTATAAGTTCTTTAATCGGAGGTACTAATATATGGTACCACGAAACCAATATCATTTGAAAAAAATGAGTTTTGCCCCAAAAACCATTTTGATGAACTTTATTTGGTCATAAATCACGTAATTTAGTAATTTAGTATTTTTGATGGGATTTCAATTTTTCTAGCATTACACGGGTCATTTGGAATAAATTGGAACCGTTTTGGCACACTTGAATGAAAAACTAAAAATTGTATTATAAAAAATATTTTCGTGTGAAATGTCACTTATTTGGTATCGTTGAATTCAGAATTCAAAAATGCAATAATATACAGGATGCTCCATTTAAAAATCGAAAGTTAGTGTCACTTCCGGCGAAACCGGAAGTGAAAAAGAAATCACTTGTATGTCAAAAAGTGCCGCTTATTATGTATATAGGATATCCCAAATTTCAATCTTCAAAACTAAAGGAGATAAGGAGGGTGACCATGATCCTGTTACACCCGGTATAAAATTATTTTTAATTTTATAATTTTAAAATGAGCATTCAATTAACGTTGCAATAGTTATCTTAATTATCCTACTTAAAATTAAACTAAATGTTTTTATGAACGATTCTACGTGCGAGCACATCATTTATGTAGGCACGTATTTCGTGATCGTATAAATCTTTAAATCAACTTAAGATAACCAAAGAGTATACAATACTGCTTCGAAGCGATTGGGAGTTTCGTACATAAAACGGTAGGTAATGAAACTACTTAAAAAAGCAATTTTTAAAATGTAAAACCAAAGCAAAAAATAATCTATTAATTCATTAAAAAACCTAGCTTATTACTTAGTAGAAATTAAATAAATCCCTGTGCGGGATATAAAAAGGAAAAGAGGTCTACAGACGATCCAGCCAACCAGCCAACCGTCCTTCTCGGTACACTTTGAAAATTGCCATAACCACTCTCAGAAAAGTGAACTGGTATGCTGGAATTCCAGGTCTTCAAAGCGTACCGACAATCGAGCAGACCACTTCAATCTAGTAGACCAGCTCACTTTTACGAGTTCGCATTGCAATCTTCAAAGTGTACCGTGTGTAGATCCCTTACAGTTCGTAAATAAACTAAGAGACTTTTGAAATAAAAAATAATTATGTAACAATAACAAAATTTATTGCGAAGATAAATGAATCGGTAGAGCAATGAGACAAATCAAGGTGCTTGCAAATAAACTTGTGCTGACGAAATTCAAGTTATACGCAACAACTTATACAAAATGAATATTACAGAGAGAGATATTCAGACGTGAAAAGTACTGGCATAAGGTAATCTAAAAATGTTAGACGCTAATGCTTGGCAAAAGGCCACAATACATAAAGACTTACAAGGCCAAAATCATAGATCCTTAGTTGACGAACGCAATATTCGTATAAGAAAACCTCAACTAAATCATTGCTAATAAGCAACATGTTTTGATTCTTTAAAATTAACAAAGCTTTGAATGTAAGTAAAGGTAATTACAAAGGAAATTAAATGAAATGCATAGTAGCATTTTACTTGAAGTGGACATTAACCAAAGTTTACAAATAAACAATATGTTGCGGTACTTTGAACCAACAAACAAATCTTTAAAATAAAGTAAAGGCATTAACAAATGAAATGAAATGCATAGTAGCATGCTCAACTAGAATTTACGTACATAAAGATAATGTGCTCTGGCACAATCTTACATTACAGGGACTAAATAAGAAATATCTACATAAGTTTTTTAATAGAAAGAAAAATGCACTCACGAAAACAATTTTGTTTGTCTGTTCAAACAACGGGATAGACACGAAAATTACAACGAAAACGCACAATATATATTGAATGATACAAAGTATGGCATTCACAGCTACCAAATTCGGAGGAAAGCAAGGGATATAGCCGTTAAATACAGCAAATCGTTGTTAGGCACAACGAAGAAATGTAATTGTTTTGTACTTACAGAAACTGCTGGAAACCGCCGGATACACTATACAATGGTTACAGAAACAAATTACAGGTTGATGAATTACAGCACGAGCCGCAGGCGAGAGTTATTACCTGCATTACTGCTCGTTGAATAATATGCTATTATTGCTCAATCATGGTTTGTTAAGATTTGATGATCCGGAGGAAACTGACTGGTTTTTATATTAAAAATTACTGATTCTGGAATTTTCGCGAATAGACTAGAAAAGTCAGAAAAGATCTCGGCGATAAACCAAAGTTAGGTATAATAGTTGACTTCAGATCTACTCTAACTCAAAAAATGGCGTCTTTGATCTTTACCGCACCGCCAAAGTTGCCGACATTTTTTACACGCATAATAAGTGTGTAGTCAACTATAACCGTTTAAACGGGTAGGAAGTACAAACGCAGAAGGGGAATGTTTCTAATTTATTTTAAAATTGAAAAAAAAAAAAAATGAAGGCTAATATTTTGTGAACTGATGTATTAATTATTTACTAAAGATTGCGAAATTATTAAATAAAAAACAGTTGACAAAAGGTACTTCAACAATATCGCGTTAGGAAATGTGCTTCTGTATTTATATGTATTTAAGAATCTACATCATACTAAAAATTATTTCTGTAATATTAAGTAACATGACATTTTCTCTGATGTATGAATAACCGTAATTTCATAAGCACTTAAGATATCCTAAATGTATCAATCATTATCAAAAAAAAACAAGCATGCAAATATGGGCAAGAATTTGCAAATCAAGTTTCTACATTTACACATATGGTCTGAATGACTAAGATTATGCGTGATAGTGTCTTATTTGTATACAAAAAAAAACTAAATGTGCCATATCTATAACGAGCAAGATATTCTATTAAATTAAATATAACAGATGTTCAGTGCATAATTTAAAGTTAACCATAAATCCGTTGAATATATTAGTTGGTATGTGAAATGTTCAACTTTGCAAAATTCTCCAGAATTAGTAGTAAATTACTTCCACATCCACGTAGTGTCGTAACGGTAAAAATATTGAAAATTTGATTCTTTCAAATAGGCTTAGAATGTCATGAAACGTCGAGACGTTAAGTTAGAGAGAGAAAAACTGTCGTTCTGTCTGTATCTTTTATTGACTGATATTGACTTGAAATTTGGGTACCTATTGTATCATAACGAGATCTGGAACCAGATTATATTTTTATTTTATTCTGTTGTAGAGTTTGGGAATAAATGGGGGCAATTGAGGGTAAATAGGAATCCATAACATTGGGATTTAGGGTAGGTACGAAAAATCAAGTTCTCGAAATTTTTTTGGCATCCGCCACCCTTACGAACTCTTCACCCCCACACCATTATTAAAAGGGACAAAAAATAAAATTCTGTGTGCAAGGATCAAGAAGAGCCACGGCAGCATTAGCAGTCCCTCTACTTCCTCCACCGTTATTAAAAGGGGTAAAATAATAAAATTGTTATTTGGTGTGTGTATAAGAACCAAAGGCTTCAATGTTTTTTTTTTGGAATCAACCGCTTCCTCTACTCTTCCCAACACTGCCGTGTGGCATATCATTTTATGAAGTTTTGGGATAGACTATTTCAAATATTATATTATTAAAATTCTATGAACAATTATTTCCATATAGTGGAATGCAAATATGGTATCAACATTTCTTTCGTTGTAAGAGACTTGGATAGGAAATCTAGATGTGGAAGTAATGATTCCTTAGGCAGCGTTTTTTTTTTAAATGGCGCAAAATTGTTAGTTTTAAAAGTAGTGTATACTTTTGAATTAAATCTGGGGCAGAATAAAACTAGAATAGGCAGTTTTTTTAACTTTTCATTAAACATTTTGACTTCTTGTGGTTCCATAGTTCCCGATTTTTTTGCAAAAAGTATTTACGGCCATTTTTCACAATGACAACTCGCACCTAGCCACCATGCATTTGACATAGTAAAAATATGTTACATTTTTTTTCTCTGTATATATGGCCTTACAAGCTCAGTGTTTTGGCCACGAACATATTAAAAAGCTAATATATAATATTTTGGGTAAAATGTAATTGACAAATAATGCGATAATAGATAAAGTTATTATTATGACAGATTATTATAATATATGAAAAAAAAAAGAAATAAATTTATGACTACACCTACATACAACTGAAACGTCATTCATACTCACTCACTCATGATTGGTAATAGGGAATTAAAGGAGAAGGACACACTTCTCGCCCAGGAGTCTTTCAAGGCAATTTTTTTATAAACATACAAGGTAGACCACGGTTCAGAGGGATTAATAAACAGTAGGAGAAAAACAAAGGTTTTGTAGGAGGTTAACTAGATGTCTATATTGTAATTAATAAAAAAGGAGGAAAGATGTTTCATACACTTAAGTTTAGAGAGGCTTAAGAGATATGGTAGCCATATAGGTGAAGAAAACCCATTTTCATTCAGATATTTGATAAGAATTTCAGAGTTTACATCCGTTAAAGGGCAATTGAAAATTAAGTGGTTAATGTCTCCAATTTCGCCGCAGAGGGAGAGTGGATCTTCTCGTATTCCGATTTTATGCAAATGGGCGGGGAATCTGCCATGGTTAAGTTTAATTCTGCTAATAGTAGAGATAGTTTTTCTACTAAGGTGACAATTTTTAAACCATTGTGAAGACGGGATACTTGGATGGATTTTAAAGTAATACGTATTGGATAGTTTTCCATATTCCATATTCTTGCCATTAAGATTCCATTTTTCTAAGAGTTTTTTTTTGACGACAGGATAAAAATCAGAGAAGACTGTAGAAGTGTTCCTTTCAGCCATAGTAACGTTGGTATTATCAGCTTTGTTATTTCCTGCTATATTTGAATGGGCTTTTACCCACAAAAAATGAAATTTGATATTTTGAGTCGATGCCATAGCCAATTTTTCCATGATATTTATAATAAAATGGTTGGGGTAAATGCAGTTAACTCCAGGAGAATTATTTAACTTTTTTAAAACTGATTGAGAATCGTTGCAAATGATGACTTGGTTATATTGTTTAGAGATTGCCCATTCTATAGTACAAGAAATAGCTGCTGACTCTGCCGAAAAAATACTGAGTATGGGATTTAGAATGAAGGAATATTCGAATTGAATGGAAAGAACATAGAAAGTTCCACTTAACATATCTGCAGTTTTCGAGTCGTCATGCGTCAGTATAAATTTTGATAAAGTTAGTTGGAAAGTTTGACAGAATCTCACAGAAAGTTTTACAAACAGATATATCATAAGGCAGGTTGGTAAATGAATATTTGGCTTAAAGAAGAGGGTATTATATTTCATTTCAAAAATGCTTTTTCTTTGGTGGAATTTACAGCCAGAAGATTGAGATCGTGACAAAGCCCATATACATTGCATAGTGGTGGGGAGTTTTTTTTCACCCAGTAGACTTTTAAGACTTTTAACAAAAATATTATGAATTTTTCCCATAATATATGTTACATTTATATTATTTATTTTGCTGGGTTATAAATTATTCATTTTTTATTTATAATTGCCTCGATTCTGAAGTAGCTTCTTTGATATAGAGTAATCTACAAATTGGCGACAGATAAAAATGATTAAATTTGAAATTTAGGTTAAGGTTTCTCAAATCATCTCACAAAATACCGATTATGGTAGGTTATGTAAATTGTATGTTTATCTTTTATCTAAATAACATTTATTTGTAAACGTAAGTACAAATAAATTGAAACTTGATGGCAATAAAACACAACAAAACCCAAGTTATTTATAAGTACTTCAAACTTTATATTTGCGTAGTTAGTAATGTTTTTTTACTTACCGTTAACATAATCCATATTTGGTCATAAACCGATAGTTTTATTGCCGTGAAATTATTTTTATTTTCTTAAGATGACTTTTTTAACAGCTAATAAATCTTTTTTTTCACTATTTATTTTATTTCTGGCGACTACTTGATCTTTGGAGATTTTTATGTCTGCTAAGTGATTGATTGCAACTTTTATGTAATAAATATAAGTGTTTGTAATTACATTGTTTTAATATAAACTTAAATAATTAGTCAAATTACGGAAAAAATAAATCACGTGGTCCAAGAACACGATTATAACAATTTATCAAATTAAAGAAACAGATTTTAAAATTTTCACATGTACATTAAATAAATTTCCCTTCTAAAGCAATAAAAACGCAAGACAAATGAGCAACAGCCAATAAAATTACACAAGCTACTGTATTAACTTCATGGAAAAGCTATTTAAAAAACCGCTGCCCAAGGAATCACTACTTCCACATCTGGATTTTCTATCCAAGTCACACAACGAAAAAATTTTGTATCTGGAAATAATTGTTTATGGAACTGTAATAATATAATATTTGAAATCGTCTACCCCAAAAACCCATAAAACGATACCCCACATCGGTAGTGGGGTGGGGGTGGTGACAGGGAGTGGGAGTGGGGGATGGATAAAGTAAAAAAAATATTTTGAGGTTTCTGGTTCTTGTACACACACTAAATCACATTTTTTTTTCATCCCCTTTAATAATGGGGTGGGGGTGGTAATGGGGGTGGCTAATGCCAAAATTTTTTTTGAGACCTTAGCTTCACTTGTCTATACTAAATATCACTTTTATGAACTCTTACCTGCTTGATTTACCTATTTACTCCAAATTTACCACAATTTACCCCCCAAGCCTTCGACGGAACAAGATGAAAATATAATCTAGTTCTAGATCTCATTAAAGTACATATGTGTACCAAATTTCAAGTCAATATCTCAAACGGTTCCAGAGTAAACGTGCGCACAAAAAAAGTTACAGACCGACAGACAGAAATTTTTTTTTCGCTCAAACTTGAAATCTCGACGTTTCATGACATTCTACGCCTATTTGAACAATAAAAATCCAAACAAGTAAATAAAAAGCTTAAATGAGCTGATCGCTATATTTATACGTAATTTGGGGCGCTGAAACTGAATATGAGGTCAGAATTAGCCGACCAGTTAGTAATTTTGACATAACCTCAAAAAAACACCTAAAAAACGCCAAAAAATCCAAAGCAAATAAATTAAAAGTTTAAACCAAGAACTTTAAAACTAACATAACCTAAGGCAAGAGCATTACACCAAGAACTTTGAACCAAGAACTCTAAACCTAACATAACCTAAGGCAACAGCTTTAAACCAAGAACTTTAAACTAAGATTAACTAGGATTAAAGCGAACAATATAGTTAAGTCCGGCTCTGCGTTATGCACCCCTTGCCTCTCAACAACATCGCCTAGATAGGCGGTACGTCAATCACTATTGCTATTGAAACATCTATACAACGACTCTGAATCAGGGGCGGATGGGCTGGCTGGGAGGACGGGAGAGTTTCCGAAGGGCCGGTCACTTTGGAGCCGGGCCAACCCTACGCGATAGTTAATGGGGCTAGTGTTAGTACATTGAGAAAATATCTTTTTTGGCATTGTAACGATACAGGTCCGGGCCAGTGCTGTTTGAAATCATCAACGGTATAATAGAATTCTATACCATTCCCATTATTTTTTCTAACAATATTATGTGACAATATAACAAATATAAGGTCATGGTTACTTTTTAAATATTCTAAGAGATAATAGAGCCAGTGACGAATTTCAAATTTTATTAACTAAAGTAGTTCCTGAAGGTATTTGAGAGTTCGAATTGTGCTTTCCGAGCGAACGGACGCTTCCGAAAAACGCTTCCATTTAAACGTGAAAACGCCCGCTAAAAGTCCGCTAAATTTGATAAAAATTAGGTGAATTTGTAGATTAAAGAATTCCCCGCAAATCGATATATCATAACAAAAGAACAAAATTGAAATAGAATTAATATTTGAAAATAACTAATACAGAGTATTTAGTGGCAGAACCGATAGTGCAGTGCTATGCATAAAGAAACAAGCTTAAAGGACCAGGCAATACACAAGAGGAATAGATAAGCTAAGTATCTTCTCATTTTTAATGTACCACCCAAGTTTATTTATCCAAGTTTATTTATGTCTTAACGAGTGTCTGCCGCATAAAACCATTGCAATGCTTTTTAGCCCCTAGCCTCAAGCCCCTAGCTAAATACAAAGTGTAAAAAATATAACTTTTGAGGTGTCAAGTGTATAATAGGTAATTTCGTACATAATTTATATCTGTATCAAAAAGAAGAATGTGTTTTGTGGTGTTGTATATTTTTTATGCAAATTTTTAAGGTGTCAAAAGTGAGTGATAGGTTTGGGGAATAATACATACCTGGGACGTGCGATTAGTGATTAATTTCGTACATAATTTGTGTTTGTATTAAAAAGAGTGTGATTTTGTGGTGTTGCGTATTTTTTTGCAAACTTTTAAGGTGTCAAGTAAGCGACAGGTTTGAGGAATAATACATATCTTGGGAAGTGCAATTAGTGATTAATTGCGTACAAAATTTGTATTTGTATTAAAAAGAGTGTGTTTTTGTGGTGTTGCATTCTGCATCATAAATGCTGTAATAAACTGGTGAGGGGCTGATTGAAACGACTTTCTTCGAAAATATGAGAAGCGATTATACATCGTCGACCGCTGTCACCGTAAATTTATATCAAGGCAATAATGGTGTTATTCCTTAAGAAAAACAGTTTCTTAGATAAACAAGCGTTGACTTGGGTAATAAATGGACAATCTGATCAGTGGCGAACTATTGGCTTAATACGGCGGGGGCTGAATTTCTTGCAGTTCAATGGAAATGCATATTTTTTCTCAGGAAATGGTATTTATACACAAGCATGATGAATCGAATACAGAACGTAGGACCACAAAATCAAAGAAACGGGGGAACGAGTCAGGGGCAGTAAAGCGGCGGCAGGGGGGCATACAGAAAAAATGATAACACATACACCACGGCAACAGTGGAGATAAACTGGAGGAAGAAGAGAAAGCAAAAAATGAATGAATCAAATTAATGCAAGAAGACCATTCAATAAGCCAATATCCAAGGAATAAATGCTAGAAATCACGGTAATGATAATAATTAAAATTAAACTCGAAATAATCAATGAGGTATTGTTGATATACTGCGTCAGAGCTGAGTTCGCACAGCACTTCAGCGGAGGTATGCCTAGTGAAGGTTTCTTTCAGAAAAATAGTGTTCTCTAAGAAAACTCACACATACGTCGATAATCTACTAATCGATGCAGAAGAAGAAGAGTTGGACCAGCGGAGAGGAACACAAAATAGATGAATATTCCCTAAGAACACCGAACAAATTGAAGTACCTAGGAACAGACCGGACGAACCAGTTGGAACGGAGAGAAACAGTAAAGGAGATAATCAAAACGGCACAAGGGTAACATACCGTTCATTGAGAAAAATCATGGGACCTTACCAAATGTATGTACATAGCGTCATATGGACAACGATGATATATGGAGTCAAAAACGCGACAACAACAAAAGCCAGCAGTAGACGTTTTTGAGAAGAGCAGAAAGGGCATCGTCCAACTAAAACAACAAGACGAAAACAGCGATACATTCCTTTACCATGCGTCATGCGGCTCTCGCTGCTGGCAACAAGCATGACCTTAGTCCAACCCAGCGTGGACGTAGCAGGCCCAGCTGTACACCTGGGAGTGGCAGCAATGCCTACCGCCCGCTGGTAAATCAATCAATCAATCAAAAAAGTAGTTCCTGAAGGTATTTCTTAATTTCTGTTAATAGAAATATACGCGTATTTACAACTGTTGTATAAGAAATGCAAATAATTTGTTTTGTATCGTAGTGACAATTATATAAATACATGTATGTAAATGTGAATATTTACATTTAGTGACACATTTAACCTATAAAAGTGAGACTAAATAAAAGCTGAGTTAATAAATCTTACTTCCAATAGGTTCTTACAAGCTAATATACAAGAAATTTCACATTGCCATATATAGAAAATGTAACATTAAATAGTAAATATTGTTTTAACGCTTCAAGTGGTGTAGCTAAATTACATGTTTCAGTGGTTTGGTAAGTAGGAAAATGGATTTATAATTAGAGAATAGAAGTTGGCATCGGTTGTTTCTGAGTTCACGTATTATTTACGAGATACATCTGACCAACAAATGTCTATTGAACAATTTCAGAAAAATCGTTATTCTATAAAATTTTGTAACAACTAACAAATGAATATGAAACAGGAAAATTGTGGCTAAATTTTGAAACATAATTTAAACGTTATTGAAATAATGAATAACGAGTGCTACGGATATTCTTTCCGAATTATTTTTGTGTAATATAAGGTAAACTGGAAACTTAAAATATAACAAAATTAATAAAATGTTTTATGTATTGATATAGGTCCAGTTCTTTAAAGGACCAAGGGAATTATAGTATTAGTGTCTCAAATAACAACACCTTTGCTACTTACTGTCGGCTTATTGCAATCTAAAAACAATCAGTGACAAATGGGAATAAAAAAGTGAAGATAAATACCCAAGGAACAATTTAAAAGTTATTTGGACTTGAGGAGGTTTTAAGAAAGGTCTGTCAGGATTAGGAAATAGTCTTGTGCTTTATTGATATTGTAGTTAGGCCTTTTAGGCTTCAAGTATACTTGCTCTTATATGGTAAGTTTTAAAGCATTCTGTAAGACCTAATTATAAAGCTAATTTGCTTCTAGGATAATATGTATTTGTAATGGGTTTACCCTACATATAACTTTCCGTAAAGCTAATTAGTTTTATTAACGTCTTAAATTCCATTTAGACTTAAAGTTTCTTTAAATTATTCTTTATGGTTTTAACATATTTGCAATAAATGCATTTTAAATCCTTTTTAAAACTAGACATTTTCAATGCCTATTAGTACTTATTAAAGGCCATTACAAAATTAGACTCTTAAAACATCCTTGACAAATGTTGTGATGAAAAAAAGGCCTCTATAAATCTAAAAGGCAAATTTTAATTTTATAAAACACTTTCCAAAACCTCAATAAAACATTTATTATAAAAATAATAAACAATATGTCCGCCTGAAGTGTCGTTGATGCATGTGTGTGTGTGTGTTAATGAAAAGCATTTCACAATTTACTGATGTGTAATTATGTCTTTTTTGGAAAGGTGGAAGCAAATTTTAAAAAATGGCCATTTTATAAAACTTAACACACAAATTATTTTGAAGTTAAGTTTTAAATTTTTTGTATCAAATATCAACGTCCCAAACGTTTTATTAAGGCTTTTATCAAGTCCATGTGATCTTCGCCAAGTGCATTTGCATTTATGTAAGGAAAGGATTATTTGTGATAGTATACAACCTCCCAGAAATGAAACTTCTGGCCCTGTGATGGCCCACTGGGGGGCCGACCTTTTGTGTTTGTAGGGAAAAAGACTAAAAGGACTTTATTTAGAGTAAATGTTCTAGGTCATTATCATTATTAGAATATATAGTTTAATGAGAGGACTATAAAATGACAATTAAGTTTTTAGTTGGCCAGCCATGTTTTCTTGTTATATAAAAATATTCAAGGTCAATCTCACAATTATATTATTAATAATTATTACTTTTTCTTTAGCAAATTAAGGTAGAATTACAAGAAACAACTGAAAATTACTGTGGGAACCGAGAAGCAGCCTACTTTTTTAAATTTGCTGATTACATGTCTATGCAAATTTTGTATGAATATTAAAATCATTATTATTTTTGAGGCGCCAAAAAAACGGGCCTTTCTTTTGTAGTTTTAACGATAAACTGCAGTTGGTTTTAATTTTTTTGTCACACCTGATGTCTTCTTACTACCTTTTAAATCGGCCTTAGAGAGGTTATACTGCTACTCTATGCTTTATAAATTTCAAATTCCATTTTATCTTCAATAAGTCTGATGGTGTGTTTACTTAAATCAGTTTAGAAAAAAATAAATGCAATAATAAAATCATTTGGATTTCTTCGTGGACATTTTTATAGCTTCTCAGTTCTAATATGGACTTAAGAGTTTTAAAAACAAGTTTTAAGGTAGCTTTCTAGGTGTTTTCTAGAAATGCAAGAAGCTAATAAAATAGCTTCCGACAGCTTTAAAATAGGTTTTAAGAAAGGTTTTAAAACGGTCCTAACAAGGTTTTCAAGAGCGGCACTATGCCTCACTAAGGAGTTTTATGATGGAATTTAAAAAGGCCTTAACAACCTTCATAAGAGTGAGCCCTTTTAGTCTACAAGTCGCTTTATGATGGTATTAAGGATATTGTTACAGCAAAATAGATTTTTCAAGGCATTTTATAAATAGTTTTATAGCAGCCTTGTATATATTTAAGAAACCAAAATTGTTCCTAGGGTAGTCTAGTGCTACGAATTTTGCAATACAATAATCCTGTTATGAGTTTGCAAAAATTTCGAAAATGGTCCTCGAAAACGGTTTCTTTAATAAACAAATTTTATTCTATCAGAATTTAGCAACCGCCTTGCATATTGTCAAGTGGTGAACGATTTCTTATTTGAATATTTACTTTAAATTTACTTTACTTTGATTTTTTTTTGGGAACTGTTTGTTTCCTAAAATACAGAAATACACAGGTTTTGTATAATCCGAAGTCTTACTTGTTCAACTTCTTACATTGCTCTATTTTTAAGTCTTCAATAATGTCCGATCTATCAACATACATTTTCGACTTCAAATATACCCATAAGAAGTAATCTAGTGGCGTCAAGTCAGGAGAACGAGCAGGCCACACTATTGCGCCGTCTCTACCAATCCACTTGCCAGGAGACACTGCATTTAAATGAGCTATAACTTTAACTGCAATATGCAAAGGAGTCACGGAACCAAATATTCATATTGGGGCATCTCAAATATAATTTTTTCGTTCGTCCTAGTTAGTCGAGTCAGTGAAGCCTAAAAATCGTCAAAACTTTTTAATTCTCAGCAACAGCTTCGATTTTGATCATTTTTTTTTAATGTGTGTTTTTTAATACTATTCAAAATTCAATAATTATTTATATTTTTTAAACAATAATAACAATATTTACAGGAAAAAATATTTTTAAATTTTTTTTCGCGATATTTATAAAACATTGAGTTGTTCTTATCGAACATTTAAGTTCAAAATTGTTTCTCACAGTCGGGGTTTATAATTATTTATATTGTTTAAACAATAATAACAACTTTTACACGAAAAATCTATTTTCTTATGCTTTCTCGCGATATTCATGAAAAAGTTAATTGTTTTTATTGAAAATTCAGTGTAATAAATATTTTGAAATATTTCGAAGCTAATAATTATTTATATTGTTTAAACAATAATAATGACATGGACAGCAAAAAAATTTTACATGCTCCGAAAATTTCACCGAAAAAATGTGACTGGTTTTTCAACGATAACTTCCTTAATTTTTAAGATATCCAATCGCTCCAAAAATCATGTCCTCGCACTCAAATGCAAACTTATAACGGTGATATCTCAATTAATTTTTATCCTAGAGAAATAAAAAAAAAAACAAAACTTTCAATAAAAAAAAATCTAAATTTTTGTACTCTAGCATTTTTTACGTATCTTTTTTAGTTTTTGAATTATTGTGAAAAAACGAAAAATTTTTAAGAAATTTGAAGAATTATTTCAAATTTGAATCAAACTTTTTTTCAAAACCGGCCAAACTTCTAGAACATATTGCCAGTACTTAAATAAAGTAAACTGCAAATGGATTACGTTCAATTTTAATTCTTGCGGTGAAGCCATTGGTTTCATTGCTGATTTTTTCTTCGAACAAGCGAGACAACCATTTTATTTTCATCATAACTCCGTTAGTTTTTGTGCTAACGATTTTTACCAAAGTACTTTTAAACTTTTTCCGTTATTTAACGTTGAAAGTTTCGAATTCAGTTTTCGGAGAACAAAAAGTCACTTTCAACGAGCCATAACTCGGTTCGTATTGCATCTAGAGAAATAACAAAAAACTAATCGATTTGTTATTTTATAAGTTTCATTTTTGCTTATAATATTTTTCTTGAAACGTAAAGTTTTCGAGTTATTCGTGAAAAATCGTTCTAAAACATCCATTTTTTAGAAGAAAAATCAACATCTTCAATCACGAATACCTCAGAAAGTATTGACTAATTGAAAAAACTTCATAGAACATTTTTTACTTAGAATTTATTCTTCTATCGCAGTTATTTCGAATGTATTAATTTCCACCCCCGAGACATTGACCTCCAAAGGTAAAAGCACACATCGCCAGTATATAACTTTTGTTTCTTGAATAATTCCCTAATTACTGTCCAAATGTCACGTCAATCGATTTTATCCGAAAAAATTCTGAGGGAAAAACCGTCAAGCACTGGACTAAATTCCACTTTTTCATGAATATCGTGAAAAAACATAAAAAAATATATTTTTCGTGTATAAGTCGTTATTATTCTCTAAACAATATAAATAATTATCAACCCCGACTGTGAGAAACATTTTTGAACTTAAATTTTCAATAAAAACTACTCAATGTTTTATAAATATCGCGAAAAAAATAATTAAAAAAAAATTTAAAAAATATTTTTATTGTTTAAACAATATAAATAATTATTTGCGCCTCTTAGGATGTTTCTGATTTTGAATAATATTTAAAAAAATTATCAAAATCGGAGCTGTTGCTGATAATTAAGAAAACCTTCATTGACTCGACTAAGTGAACAGAATCGAGAAAATTGTCATTGCTGTATAGAGAATCAAAATAGCTTTCAAGTGAGGCAGACAAGCCACATCTTCCAATTTGAAAATAGAGAGGTTGCAAGTGTCGCTCAAAGAAAGTTGAAGTGGGGGGTGAAAATTTTGAGACGCAAAATATAATTTTAAAATAAAAAATTGATCTGCTTCATGATTTCTAATGAATATTATTAATGAGGTTGAACATGATATATTCGCTACATATGAACCACAGTGTATAACTATATCTACGTAGGATTCACAGTTTTTTTAGATATTTCGAAAAGATCGTTCTTGAAGACCATTTTACAAGATCTTGGCCATAAAGTTCTTGACGTTATTTGGTGACCTGAAATCTATCAAACGCATCAGATCTTTTTTCGCATTTTTTTTTTAGGTGAAATTGCATTATGACTGGGACTATAATTAATTTGAAATTTTTTAGACCTAGGTCACGAGGTTTCCTAGATTGATTGAAATAAGTACCTTCTTTATGCGACAAAATCATGTCCAAAAATACTTCTTCAATTAGATAAAACTATTTTTATCCACACAGAGTCAAAAACCGTATTTATTAAATCAATAAACGTCTAGAAGTCTAAGGAGATCAAAAAAACAACTAAGTCTCAATATTTACTTAAAACTAATAAACTTTTTTAAATTTAAATGCTCCAAATATTAAATGAGCAATAAAAGATGACTTTTACAAATGAGTATACTACCCACTTCTATTATATGTCTGTTAATCTAGTTCCTTATTACTTTTACTTTTTTATTTTTGTGAATTAGTTTGCTAATTATGCCTTTTTGTTGGATTGTATGACCATCTGTCGCTCTATGTGCTCCTATGATGACACAAATTGTCCTGTAGAAAGTCATTTATATTTCTATTTAATATTTTCAATAACATTCTGGGTCTCATTAAATTTGGTGAATGCGGTACCATCAAAACTGATCAATGAAAGATATTTTCTAAGAACTATGGTTTAAAATGTATTGCATACATTTTAAATCATTTTAATATGTATGCATTGCATGCATATTAAGGTTGGCATGTATTTAAGGTAAATTTTAGAATATTTCTTGGACAAGTTTTTCCTTTTTGTTATAGTTTTTGGGATATATCTACAAAGACATTATTGCGCTAAAGGAATTTAGTACTAACATACTGAAAAAAAATCCATTAAAGTTTATATCGAGCAAACTAATTTTAAATACCTACATACTCTACTAGTGATTTGAGAAAAAATAACTAACATTCAGATTTCGGCCGAAAAGTAAGTTATAGTATACCTTTGCCAAAGGGAAGAACAGTACTGTCAAAGAGTAGAGAATTATAAAAAAGAGAATCGGCGAAATTTCTTTGATCTTTTGGTAACGGCGCCAATGACCTTGTCAGTTTAATTTGGAGTTATCGCGCTGTTGCCAAATGTAACTCAATTTCATATATCAGATCAGATACACATTTTTGATTTTATAATACGAACTTGGTTGGTGAAACACTCTGTATAAAATAAGATAAAAAAAATATATTCAAAATTTATGTGGCTTTCGATAGCAACATCTGTATCAACTCCACGTTAAAACTTTATGATGAAAATGTTCGTGTTTCTGATTATATTTCAAATTCTTGTTCATATCTGCTTTGAAAGCTGTCCATCTGGTTGTAAAGCATTTTCATTATTTTTGCATTATGAATTGCCGCTTTATGAACGTTAGCCTACATATTATAAAACTGATACTGATATAACAACAATTTAGTTGTGTTCGTTGCATATTTATAGAACATTTACATCTGTCATATCTACAGTGTGGCTCCAACAGGAATATACTTGTTACATTTATTTGCGAAAAAAGCAACTTTTTGCTTTTCAAGATTAGTACTATTGCTGCAATGAAATACAGCATGTGATATACACAGCATTTAAAAAATAGTAAAAATATGTAGGTACAACTCTATTTTTGACATTTTAAGTCAAGATGGATTTCACTTCTGTACTGGAGCGACATCCCCTTTTTACTTATCTCACTTACTGAAGGGAAATATTGTGAGAGTGAAGAAATAACCATTTCTTTGGATTTTCACTTTTCGCACTATATAAAATTACAGTCTTTTAATTTTGTCAGCCTCTCAGTCGATCCATCTGTCCGGTCAAAAATACTAAATTATGTGATTTATGAGCAAATAAAGTTCATCAAAATTTTGGTACCGTGGTACCATTTATTACTACTATTAATAAGGAATTTATTCATATGTCATATTAAAATGTGCGATAAATACAAACAAAATTACATCTAAAAGAAAATAAGAAAATACAATTTTGTTCTAAAGGTGGCTTTGGAAACAATGAAATATTTAGCTTGTCAAACATTTGTTGGTTTACCGGAGTCTTTATTGTGTCTTTAAAAATTATTTAAAATTCTTGTTAATTGTGTTCAAAATGCCACAAATTTATAGAAGAAATGAAAAAGAAAACATGTTAATTATTTATGGAGAATGTAGAGAAAATTCCATAGCGGCTAGACACCTTTATGCCGAACGATATCTTGATAGACAAATGTCCAGCGAGAAATTATTTTAAATGTCTTGAAAAGTTGATAAGATTGTTTCTTTAAGCCAAATATTGCAATTGGATTTTGCAGAATAACGTGCAGTCAACAAATGATTTTTTGGGAAGGATTTTATTTTCGGACAAGGTTCTAGGTTTACAAATTTGGGATTATTTAACCAACAAAATACGAAATATTGGTCACAAGAAAATCAACATTTATTACGGGAGGGTAACTTTCAAGTGCGGTTCGGTTTTAATGTTTGGCTTAGAATAATCGGTGGTAGAATCATCGATCCAATAATATTTGAAGGACTGACTGGTGCCAGATACTTGAGATTCCTGCAAAATGAGATTGAGGAAATTTTAGATGAGTACCTTTGGATTCAGGACAGGAAATGTATTTCCAACAAAATGGCGCTTCTCCCTGTAATTCAAGAATAGTAATTGATTACCTTCAACGAAGATTCAGGGAAAACGTAATTTCGACGAATGGTTCTGTCAGGTGGCCTCCAAGGTCAGCTGATTTAACACCCCCTGATTTCTTTGTTCGGGTTCATTTAAAAAATTTTGTCTACGCAACCGCCGTTACAACCCGTGAAGTACACACTGAGCGTTTTAGAGCGCGCGCTTTAAGAACCAAGGTGGCCTGCGAAGGTGTACACATTCAAGCGCGCGTTGTCAGATTATGGTTTGAACGCGCGTTGGCCGCGCGCTTCCAGATGCATACGCCGCCATTGTGTTGTACATTTGATCGCGCGCTTTCGTATCGAGTGGACACACTTCTCATAAAACGCTCATTGAACGCCTTTCTAAGCGCGCTGTGTGTACGCTGTCGACGCGTACCGAACGCCAACGCCAAGCACCCAGTGTGTACTCGCTCTAACGACCCAGCAATTGGCGAACGTTATTCGAGAAGCAGCTATGTGAGTTCAGAAGTGCATTGACGTTAATGGACAGCATTTTGAACAATTGTAATGTTTTGTGTTCATTTTTTATATTCCAAAGCCGCCTTATTTATAACAAGATAATTAGAACAAAATTGTATTTTCTTATTTTTGTATTTATCGCACATTTTAATACGACATATGAATAAATTCCTTATTAATAGTACTAATAAATGAAGAGCTAAGTGGATAAAGGTGTTATGTGACATTTTTGAAAATTTTGAGATTTTTACATAGACAACTATTCTAACTTATAATCTATCATTTCAATAAGTTTTTGGGATAATAAACCTTTCCTAAATGCGTTTTAATGTTTGATAAAGGTGTTATGTACATATGGTTTTTATATAATTTAATGGATAAAAGTGTCATGATCACATACCACCTTTATCCATTACTGTGCGATATTAAGTTGTTTTAATCCAAAACACTTTACTTTTAAAGTTATGTTATATTGACATTAATGTGACAAGTTGTGTTAAGTGTTTCTTACTATTATAGTGAAAATGACCAGTCGTAGTAAACTGATATTACAAATGGCAATGAATAAACGATTTCATGAATCATGTAAAATGTTTATAAATTGGCTGATATTTGGAAATAGTGCTTATAGTGTTTTGTTCCATATATTCATTTCGTTCAATTTCGAAATGGTATGAGATGGTACAAGAGTTGAGATGGTACTTGAGTATCAAATTGCTGTAAACACATTTATACCTTTTGGCAATTCAGCAGAAATCAGTCACATAGTGGCAATTTCTTCCCAGGCAAGTTTTAATAATATTTTAAAAACAAGACATTATCAATATAAAATGCAATAATAAAATACGAATTTACCAAATTAGTCTGTAAATCAGAAATACTGGAAAGTGACGCTTTGCGGTGTTGATTTTTGTACAAACATTTTTATGCTGACAAGAAGAAGAGGGCAGGACCGTAGAAATTTTTATGACAAGAGCACAACTGATATCTGGTATGGCTTCTGCCCACCCAATATTTTGAAAGAGCATTAAATTGTTTAAGGCAAATCTGGCGAATTCCGAAATTCTTGCGGAAAAAATAATAAGTATGATAATTACGCCAATCAAGTCAAAGGTCATTTGGGTTTGTAAGGTTATCGTTTAAGAATTACAGGGTTCGCTATGCTTACATCTATTGGGTTATCTGTGAAAAATCCCTGCCTACCCAATAAACATGCTGAAATTACGTCCATGGTATTCAAAATTGTTTAATTGAGATCATGAAATTACTCACATTTTTCCCAAATGTGATGCTGGAAATAATACTAAAGAATACGGAGAAAATTACAAACTAGCTTTCGAACAACAAAAGCGTGACGGAGCAAAAGTTACAGTAGATAGAACGATTTGCTTTCTTACTTTAGATCTTCAGCAAACCATGTCGCTGCCAAAATTAAGTACATCGAAAGCATTTTACCTTCGTCAAATGTGGTTTTACAACCTTGGCATACATACATTGAGGAATACTGAAAAAAAAAACGTTCTTTTTCACATGGAAGATATTGGCCAGCCGTGAAAGCCTAGAAATTGCTTACATACATACCTTTTCACAAATTTACAATGAATATTTCCAAGAAAAGATCGATCACATTATAATATGGCCCGACTCCTGTGGTGGACAAAATAAAAACTTCAATATCATTACACTTTACCAGTTGTTGATTTTAAAGAGAGAATTTAAACTTATCGACCATAAATTTTCGGAGGTGGGACATTAATATTTAGATTCAGACAGAGACTTTGGCAGAGTCGAGAAAATTTTAAGGAAACATCAAAACATCTACGTTCCGGACCAGTATCGAGAAATTTTAAGAACTCCCAAAGACGCCGTTGTCATAGATATGATGAATCATTTCAAGGATATTGATGGAATTGCCTCAAAACTTAATTTGTACAACAGGAAGAAAAACTTGAACAATGAAAAGGTTTATTTTCGCGACGGTATAAAATGGCACCTATGGGTGCTACTATTACATCACTAGATGAAATGACTCCATTTTACAAAGTCGATATTTTAAAGAAAAGGAATATGCATAAGATAAATTCCGATGGTATTGCTCTAACGGTGTTTAATGAAAACAAGGGCAGCCTAAGTGTAGGAAAACTGGCCAATCTTAAAGAACAATTACCATTCATAAACGAATGGTAAGGCCGTATTATCACAACATACTTGGAAATGACCAAACTGTGGCTCAAAACCGTAGAACTGTCCGACTACCTAAAAATTGTACAATGTTTTAATAATAATAAAATATGTTTATTTTCTTAACACTTTTATTCACTAATTCCTTATTAATTTCAGAGAAACTTATGAACGGATAAAGGTGTTATGTACATTAATTTTTTAAAATTTTCGAAAATAATGACAACTGACAATTTTAGTTATTTGTCTCTGAAAAGTACATCAAATGTCAATATCATCGCAAAATGCAAGTTATATAGTCGTTATAACAAAAAAGTTCTCGCCTAAAAACTTTCGAGTTAAATTACTCAATAACGTCTTTTTATGACATAACACCTTTATCCACTTGGCTCTTCAAATGGTACCGCGGTATCAATATGGTTCCATTTGAAAAAATTGAATTTTGCCCCAAAAACCGTTTTGATGAACTTTATTTGCTCATAAATAACGTAATTTAGTAGTTTTGATGGGATTTCGATTTTTCTAGCATTAAAATAAATCGGAACCGTCATGGCACACTTAAATGCAGAATTAAAAATTATATTATAGATAATATTGACGTTTGAAATGTCACTTATTTGGTATCATTGGATTCAGAAAATTATGCAGAATTCAAAAATGCAATAATATATAGGATGTTCCATTTAAAAATCGACAGTTAGTGTCATTTTCGGCGAAACCGGAAGTGAAAAAAATCACTTGTACGTCATAAAGTGCCGATTATTATGTATATAGGATATCCCAAATTTCAATCAATTATCTTTAAAACTAAAGGAGAAAAGGGGGCTGTACCTTGATCCTGTTACACCCGGTATTCAGAGAAAAATATACATGGTGGACATCCTTAAAAACAATAATTAACCAGAAAATGTGACGAAGGACAATAATATTTCTCATATAATTGATACAACTGACAGGGAACAAATCTGCCATACTATAATTAAAAAATACAGAGTGGTAATTGAAATAATATTTGGATTGTAGGTGACGGTATTACCAAAGATATACCCTATATAATTTTAGTAGAGCATATACAGAGTGGACACTGGACACGCTTAAAAAATAAATAACGAAGAAAATTTGACAGGACGAATAATATTTGGCATATTGTTAATAGAATTTTGAAGAAACACAAAAACACAAGGAAAAAATCTGCTATACTTTTAGTGAAAAATATTTAGTGTGGGTAACCTTAAGAAAATAATTTATATTAATTATTAATACTTTGCATGTATTTAAAGCAACAGTCAAGAAGGGACCCTGATGTACTTCAATGAAAATATATAGGGTGGTCACCCAAGAAATAATTAATCAACAAACCATGGTGGAAATAATATGTGGAATGTAGTAGACATTAATACCGAGGAGAGAACCTGATATACTTTTACAAATATACAGCGTAGTCACTTAAAGAAAATTGATAAAGACCCGATGAAACAAATAATATTTAGAATGTAGTTGTCACTATTGCCAGAACGAAAATATTATATACGTATAGTAAAAAAATTAACATAGTGGTCATCTAATAGAATATATAATTAAAAATAAAAGATGCCAAACAGGGAGGGAAGCTTTGTGTAAATAAATTTACAAATTTTTAAAAAAGAGCACAGATTAATAAACACTGGGATAAAAATATATTTGGCTGTAATATGTTATAATACTAAATTTCTTTAAATGGAGCAATAAAGTTAACGTTTGTAATTAAGTTATTAATTTTTTTGTCTGCCTGTACATGTACAACTTGGGCATTCAGAAGATATTAGTTTCTTAATTTACAACTATATACACATGGTGTTGTTTGGCAAAGACACATTTTTATTGATTGATAAATTAGATTAAATTATCTTTATCTGAACCCCAGACATCCAGTTAAATAGGTATCGTGACTTTGATTTCTAGGAGCTATCTGTTTACGTCTACTTGAAGATAAGAAACGGACATTCGACAAATTACAAAAGCAGAACAATAAAGGAGAGTATTTGATGCTTAGATATCAACGTGCAAGTTACTAAACCTATATATCACGTTTATTTAATTAGTAGTCCTCTGGTTCAACCAGAAATACGACGCGTAACATTTCTTATCTTTTCACTAAGCAACTCAATAAAATATGACCAGTAGGTCACAGTACATAAACCACACGGAAATGTTTGTAATAAGAAACATACTTTTAGTTTAATTTCAATGTTCAACTTTTATTTAGGTACGTCGATTTGAATTATAAATATATGCTGTTAAATTTTACTGGACCATAGTATACTTCGAAGTGTAAACGACGTAAACATAAAGCATAATGTTATCGTAGTAGTAACTATTTAGTGCATTTAACTTGTAAATGTGAATGAAAACATAATTTACTAAATAAAACAGAGTGATTTATGAGGTCTTGTTAATTTTATAAAATTGCTGTATTATGCTCCAAAATGTCAGCATATTTAAGATTTAAATATATTTCTTTAATATTTTGGGATGTACTTGAGAAGAAGGCCCGGCGAAGCGCCACCTATACTGGCCAAACAGTGCGAGAAGATCCCCAGTGTGAATTCTCTTCGTTGAGAGAGCAGGGCATAGCACATGCTCAGCAGTCTCATCATCCAGATTACATCCTCTACATTAGTAGTCCAATCAATGAATGCCCAAAAGGGAATTGTAGAGGACCTGGAGGGGGGGAGAATTTTCCTCTTTAGGAATATGTCGGGGGTGAACATACTAAAAGTCCCCGCTCCTAGCCCTGCCGCTTCAGCGGGGGAATGTAAAGGTCCCTTTTTTCGATTCTTCGCTTACATCTCGGAAATGATGCGTCGCACGAAAAAAGCATTCTATGCAAAATTGAACATAATTAAAGGCTATAGCGGAATAAGAAGATGAAAATTGCCCCCGCCTGGATTTTTATTTCGAATTGGTCATTCGGAAGGACGTATTTGAAAACCCCTTCGGCCAAATTTTCAGCCCCCTAGGTGGTAATAGGGTGCTCCTATCCTAAAAAACGTGTTTTTTCGAAAAAAGTTTCTCCTACTGTTTGCTCAAAAAAATCTGAAAAAATTCATGGACATGTGTTTTTGAGAAAGAAAACACTAATTTTTTCCAGATTTTTCGGATCAAAACTGGGGCCAGGGAAAATATTTGAATTTTTCAATAATTTTTTTAAGCAATGAAGGTCATATTTGGCTAACTTCTAAATAACAATTTTTTGTGTGCCTTTTCCCGTACTTTCGAATGCCGGTGTCAGAATTACCATTTTCAGACATGAACATGCTCAAAATTTTGAAAAACCGTTTTTTCCGCATTTTAACCTCCCCACAATAAAATTGTGGGAGGTTACTAAAATTGGTCCAAAATCGAAAATGAGATAACATCAAATCTTTACGTTTTGAGGTCCCAGGAATCCAAAAAAGTGATTTTTGAAAAATGTCTGTGTGTATGTATGTTAACACGATAGCGGCGAAACTACTAAACGGATTTGGATGAAACATTGCATTTGGTGCTCCAGAAGATCTGAAAAGGTTTTGGTTGAGATCGGATTACGTTTAGTGCCGTTTTGGCACAACAAGTTGTTTATTTTATGATTACTAACAATTTGTAATCGAACCATTCAAAAAGCAGTAAAAATTCCGATTTCAACTATATATCACACTTTCGATTTGGTTTTTGGTTTCTGCGAAAAAAATTAAAAAACAAAATAACACGCTTCTTGTGTAAGATATATTTTATAGTCTAACCTAACGTTCGGTAGACTAATGTGTTAAAGCGTGCAGACTGCCATACACATTTTTTTAAGAACGTCAAGCCAATTGTTGTTTTTTTTTCAAGAGAGAAGAGAAAGTTTAAAGCCGGTGGTAGCTGTGTGTAGCCTACATAACCCATAAGGAGCCCGTGTGATTACGGACAGCCCTTAACTGGGTCCAGAGTGAGTTTTTCATCAAATCATAATAAAAGTGACATTGACATTAAAAGTCCAAAAACTTTGAACCAATTTCCGACGCATCGCCGGAAACATTTCCGTTAATCATAACCTTAAAACTATATAAACAATCATAACTTAAAAACAAAGTGCAATACCAACCTAAAAATTTTTGGACACCTGTCAAAAAATAAATTTTCCCAGGAAAGTTTTGGAACTAGAATTTTGACAGCTGTCAAAGTGACATTCCCCCCCAATAAAGTTAGTGAGAAACATTTTTGACAGGTGTCAAAGTGACAGTTCTCCAACTAACAACTTTTAGACGCATTTTGTCTGACAGCTGTCAAAAAATCTTTCGCGCACGAAAGTAACTGACACCTGTCAAAAAAAGATTTTCAAAATATATGGTGACCAGCAGCGGAATTTAAGTCCCCAACCAACACAATTGGCTTGACGCTCTTAAAAAAACGTGTATGGCAGTCTGTATGCTTTAACACACTAGTCTACGTTAGGTTAGACTATAAAATATATCTTTCACAACAATCGTATTATTTTGTTTTTTAATTTTTTTCGCGGAAACCAAATCGAAAGCATGCAAGTGTGATATATCGTTGAAATCGTTCCTTTTCAACGGTTCGATTACAAATTGTTGGTAATCATAAAATAAACAACTTGTTGTGCCAAAACGGCACTAAACGTAATCCGACCTTAACCAAAACCTTTTCAGATCTTCTGGAGCACTAAATGCAAAGTTTCATCCAAATCCGTTTAGTAGCTTCACCGCTATACACACTACACACACGCATAAATAGACATTTTTCAGAAACCACTTTTTTGGATTCCTGGGACCTCAAAACTTAAAGATTTGATGTTATCTCAATTTTCGATTTTGGACCAATTTTAGTAACCTCCCACAATTTTATGGTGGGGAGGTTAAAATGCGGAAAAAACGATTTTTTCAAATTTTAAGCATGTTCCGGTCTAAAAATGGTGATTCTGACAAAGGCATTCGAAAGTACGGGAAAAGTACACAAAAAATTGTTTTTAGAAGTTAGCCAAATATGACCTTCATTGCTTAAAAAATCATTGAAAAATTCAAATATTTTTCCTGGCACCAGTTTTGATTCGAAAAATCTGAAAAAAATCAGGGTGATTTCTTTCTCAAAAGCACATGTCCATGAATTTTTTCAGATTTTTTGGAGCAAACAGTCGAGCAGGAGAAATTTTTTTCGAAAAAACACTTTTTTTACGATAGGAGCACCCTATTAGCACCTAGGGGGTTGAAAATTTGGCTGAAGGGGTTTTTAAATATGTCCTTTGGAATGGCCAATTCAAAATAAAAATCCAGGAGCACAGTGGGTCATTTTGAGAGATTTCTGGCCAAAACTCAAATGAACCAAATTTCACCAACTTCCGAGAAATGAGTAATAAACAAGCTTTTTGGTAAGGGTGGACGTTATTCTTGGGAGAACAAAAGGCCTTGATCCCCATATCTGCCCCATTTGCGTTCTACAGCTCGAGAAGGAAACACGTTTTCAAGTTTAAAATTGTGCAGTGAAAATTCAGCGTTTACACGACTGTGAATTTTTGTTCTTTTTTGTCTTCACTTGAACGAATCGGCCATGTCTAGTATAGAACAAGGCAATAGCTTTATTGTAAGCAGTTAGTTGATTTTATTTGCTATTTGATGTCCGAATTATAGCCTTTTAGCGAGTGAGCAGTTTCAGCCGTAAATTTTGATTAAAATGAAACTTTTTATTTTTGTTACACTTCACTTTCGCAAGCTTTACTCCTATATATTTTTTTTGTGATATTGAATACAGTGTTCTCTACATGTTCTGTGATGTGCAGCTGCCCATAGCTGCCGTTTTTTGAGTAAAGGTGTTTTGAATACGTTAATGCAGGTTAAAAATACCCAATTTTAGGAGTAATATAGTTACTGGTATTGCATGTACTGATTTATTTCAATTCATGAAATCGTTCAATGGAATTTTTTTACCATTTTTCCTCGAATTTGGAGGCAATATTCTAGTCGAATCCAAAGTTTTACAATTTTATCCAATTATTTCAATTTCCACCCCCTGAAACCCACCCTTATAGATCGGTGGAATATTTCAACCATTTTTTCTAGAATTTGGAGGCAATATTCTATTCGAATCCAAAGTTTTACAATTTCATTCAATTATTTTAATTTACACCCCTGAAACCCACCTCCATTTGTCGATGGGATTTTTTTCATTATTTTTCCTCTCAAAGCCAGCCAGAAGTAATATCTGAACCGGTTATTACATGGAACGATGAAATAGCATACAGTTATTTTTTCTGAAATATGTAAAAAGTCTAGATTTTGCAATTCCAGCCATCATGAAAATTCTTTGTTTAAAGTTATCAATAAGCAACAGAAGAACATCGATATCACGAGCTGATACAATTGTGGTTTATTAACTGTGGATGACATGCAGCATTATTCGGGTATCAGCCTTCTATTAGGACGATTCTAACAGGGTAATATCTGAAGATGAAGAACGATACACATGAAGTGTATCGTTCAATATTTTGATGATTGCGAAAACTATGTCAATGTCCGAGCTATTACCTAATTTCAAATGTAATGTAAATAATTTACGCTTTATTTGGCTTTGTCGCATATCACGCATCCTAAATTACCAATTTATTGTTAAATGATTACTCAAATATAGCCTTAAACAGAATTATTTTTATTAATCATATTCTCAGTTTTTAGTCGGAGAAAGTTCTTTCTATAATCGATACGTTCCTACCTATCCCACTAACTAACAGGTGCAAGCCATATCGAGATTTAAGGCGGGTCAAAAAAACGTGATACATCTGTTTTATTACCAAAAGCTAAGGAATATTTTATTAGGTGTTAGTAGTACACGCAAATTAGATTAAAAAACAGTGAATAGAAGAAATAATTTATAAAGTAATAATATTTAAGATACATACTCTAAATAGGATTAGAAATAGATATCCGAAAAGTTCTCCCAAATTTGGGGGAGGAACGTCCTTTTGTTTGCAAAAAACCACCCCAAACCGGGACTTAAAGCTGGTTTTTCTCTTTTATCTTGTAAACCGTTCGTCGGAAGAGAAAAACGCATAGAAAATAAAAAATTTGTCACTTAATTCTGCATAATATTCTATTAAACTTTGTAGCTTATCCTCACCTATTTCGTGCTAACAGCGTCTGAACAGAGAGGTAGTTTGGAGCGCACAGGTAAGAACCAATCCTGTTCGAAGTTTCACAGCGAATATCTTCAAACCGGATACCTGACGAGAAAAGTGCCCAGGAATGAGTTTATAGAGCAGAATTCACTCTATAAGATGCATGTTTATCGGGTTTCGACGCAAGTGGTTTTTATTTATTTTTTCCTTTTTTTCACACAGATGCGTTTATAATTATACGTAAAATATGTAATGTATAGTACGTAAAATATGCAATGTATAGTACCGACGTAGACATAAGACATAAGGATGGAAAGATTACAGCAATAAAAACTTCATGAATAAATTACCTTAAAACGTACATCGGGCGCCACAGGCTAGTGGCTCCCCCCTATATTTCCTTTATTTTTTAACTTATATATTTGAAATTTGGGGTGCGTAAACTACCTGTAAAAATGAATTTCTGGACATAAAAAACGTTATGAGACCATTTCCGGTTTACCCGGAAATGACCGCAACTTTCGAATTTTAAATAGAACACCCTGTATATTTTCACATATTTGGATTCAAGAGGACATTCTGAGTATACCATGAGATTTTCGCGATTTTCTGAGTCGATGTTCAGTTTTTTTAAGCATTTTAACATTCGTCTGGAGTACTTTGGAATCCAAAATTTGTTCTACGGCAAGTGAAGTCCAAGGGAAAAATATAATTTTTCGTTTAATTTCATTAATAACTATTTATGAAGCTTCCGAAATTGAACAAATCACTCTTTTACAGAAAACTTTTTTTTTTTAATGTTCAATAGTGTTCAATAAATTATAGATTTTTTCTGAATTCACTGATATCTATTTCAAATCTATGCTATTTGTTTTTCTATTTTATTAAATTTATTTAAAAATAAAAAATCACTTTCAAAATAATTTTTATTGATCCTTATACTTTGCACTAGTACTTATACCTATTAAGAAACAAAAAAGAGAACCAAAAGGCTATTGTTCACAAAAAGGGAGTTATTCACATTCCATTATTAGACATGATTTTTGCAAAGGCAACTACGTTAACGTTCAAGAAAAATAATATTGAAAGTGATTTTTTATTTTTAAATAAATTCAATAAAATAGAAAAGCAAACAGCATAGATTTGAAATGGATATCAATGAATTCAGAAAAAAATCTATAATTTATTGAACACTAGGAGCTCACCACCTTTCCATTTGAAAAAAAGTTTTCAATAAAAAAGTGGTTCGTTCAATTTTGGAGGCTTCGTAATTAGTTATTAATGAAATTAAACGAAAAATTATATTTTTCGCTTGGACTTCACCTGCCGTAGAACAAATTTTGGTATTCCAAAGCACTCTAGACGAATATCTTAAAATGCTCAAAAAAAAACTAAACATCGACTCAAAAATTCGCGAAAATCTCATGGTATACTCAGAGGTTGTTTTGAACTCAAATATGTAAAAATATACAGGGTGCTCTATTTAAAAATTGAAAGTTGCGGTCATTTCCGGGTAAACCGGAAATGGTTTCATACTGTTTCCATGTCAAATAATCCATTTTTACAGGTAGTTTGTGCACCCCAAATTTCAAATGGATAAGTTAAAAAATAAAGGAAATATAGAGGGGAGCCACTAGCCTGTGGCACCCGGTATATAGTATACTTAAAATTATATTGCATTTTCTGTATTATTTTATTTACTTCTCTCTCAAATCCTGATACTTTGAAAATTAAATATAAGTAAATAAACAGTCAGGTATTTATAATTTTTGGAGTCATGTTTCAACTTTGAGCTTGCTTCAATTCCTCCTCCTCTCTTCGATGAGAAAGGGTTAATGAGAAAAACCAAGAATTCGTCTCTGTATGATATTTTCAATGCTGTACGAGAGGCCAATAGATTTTTCTGATTGCCAGTTCATTGTTGATGGCAGCAATTTGATTCATCGAGTAGTATGGCCAATGACGATGTTTATACAGTCTACGTTCGCTTTATTCGTAATCATTACGGCAAAAGTAGTAGTGTAGTGTTTAACGGGTATACTGACAATGTCTGCAGTACGAAGAGCATCGAGAGAAAGCAGCGACTTTTGAAACACATTTCACCGGAAATTATTTTCAATGAGAACACGCCAATGACTGAAACGCAAAATAAAATGATAAAACAATCTCACAAATATTTCGCAATTGATGGAGAGATTTAAAAACGAGGAAATTAAAACAATTACTGCTGTAGACGATGCTGACGTACTCAGAGTTCAAACCGCCTTAAATGATACAGTTGTCATCGTCGGACAAGATATCGATCTTCTCGCATTGATTATCATTCGCACACCTGAAGATACAGACATCCGTTTCTTAAGAGAGGCTCAAGGAAAAATAGAAAATAAAGCGTACAGCTGTAAGGAGACAGTTTTGTTTGTCCACGCGTTCAGATGCGATATCACTTCAGCTTTCTTTGGTAAAGGAAAAGTGCAAACGGTGGAATGCGTCAATAAAAGAAAAGATCTCGAAGAGGTTGCCCGTATATTCAACAACCGTAGCTCAACGAAACAAGAAATTACAAGTGCTAGAGAGCAATTCGTGCCTGCATTATACAAAGACCCAAAGGTTCAGTATTTTCAATAAGTTGCTCGGTCAATCTAGTACTGCCGGGATTCTACCAAGACTGCCAACATCCGAGGCATTACGTCAACATTCTTATGGAGTATTTCTCCAAATTCAATCTTGGCGAGGAGAAAACTTGAAACCAACGAATTGTGGTTGCAAGAAAGTAGGCAACCTCTTAGCACTCATTTATACTACCGAGTTACCAGGACCAATCTTCACCCTACAGCTAATATTCTGCAGCTGCAAAAAATAACCCAAAAAGGGTTGCGGAAAACGATGCAGCTGTATTAAGGTTGGATTGCGCTGCTCAACAATGTGCTCTAATTACCATGGGCAAGGATGTTTAAATTCCGAATTTGAAGAAGATTTCGTCGATGAAGAACCCTGAATTAGTAAAATTGGACAGAATTTTAGTGGAATAGGCCCACAGGGAAAACCACTTTAAAAAAACGCACCGAGAGCTCTATCTCGAGTGTGGTGTGAAAAAGAGCTCAAATTAAAAAATACAGCTTGGTGGAAAAAAAGGCAAAATAAATAAAAATCTCTTGCGTCAAAACCGGCTATACATGCATCTTATAGAGAGAATTCCCCGCTATAAATTCATTCTTGGGCATTTTTCACATTGAAGTAACCCGTTTTAAGATATTCGCTGTGAAACTTCGAATAGGACCGATTTTTACCTGTTCGGAGGCTGTTAGCTCGAAATAGGTGAGGATAAGCTACAAGTTTAATAGGATATTTTTTATGCAGAATTTAAGGACAAATTATTTGTATTTCCCATTCTTTTCTCTCTTCCGACGAACGGTTTACAAGATAAAAGTGAAAAACCAGCTTTAAGTCCCCGCTAAGGGTGGTTTTTTGCAAAAAAGGGACTAAATGGGGGGGTAACTTTTCGGGTATCTATTTTTAATCCTATCTAGGGTACGGATCTCAAATATTATTACTTTATAAATAATTTATTCTAAAATGTCTAATTTGCGTGGACTGTTATAGGTTAATTAAACGAGACTAGCATGGGCAATAAATATGCACACTGCACATTTTGCTTGTCAATATAGGGCATTAAAGAAATTACAATGGCAATAAACAAACCGTTCTAGTAAAGATATTTCGGTAACATCTCAGTTAAATACGAGGTAAATAGCAGTTCATGGCCCAACACATACTGCCAAAGAGAACACATCGTGAGAACACAATTAGACCAAGGTTACAGTTTGCAATTTCACTAAACCCTACTTTATTTTGTATTTTATATTAGTAGACGTAATTCAACAACCGAATAAAGACAATGGAAAACTAAGAAATGTTTCATTGCTTTTAAAATGGTGAAAATTTAGTTGTTTAATATTATTTCGTAGATGATTACAAAAAGCGTAATATATTTACCAATACAACGTGATTTACCATATGCGGAAAATATAATAGTGTACTAGTCTTCAATGTGGGAAAGCCCCTGCAAAATTTTAAAGTGCTCGGAGGTAATTTAGTAATTAAAAATGATTAAAACTTACGAAGATACTCTACTGTTACGTGTCTGTGGTCAGTAATAGTTCGATGAACTTACTTGTGAAAGGACATATCGGAGATGTTTACATTTCCTTAATTGGCATAAAAAGTTAGGCTGGCGGGTGCGGTCAAAGTGCCGCGTTTTTTGCTTTCGGTCGAATAATCAGGACGCCGGTAGGTACAAAGCACCGCCGAAGCTTTGGTGTTTTTGTGTTATTGACGGGTTTAAGTAAATATCTCATATATCTACTTGTTGTAGAATTCACTAGCATATGGTCAATATTTTTTAGATTTATTTCGCTATTTTTGTAGTGTGATTTGATGAAAACCAAAAAGTCACTTATACCCTCTTCAGCTTTGCTGTCAATAGTGTCAGTCTCAAGTCTGCTAAAGTGATATGGTTGTACCGCGTCACGTCAGATTGGTTAAAGTTATTGGCGGCGTATTTCTACAAAAAAAATAAGGTATTTTTTTTTGGTAATTTTTAAAAAAATTTTCATTTTTGAACTCCTTTCGGTGGAGACAACCTACTGATAAATTTTCCGCATGTCATGGTAGATCACCCTGTATATACCTTATAAGTTTGATGAGGTTAGCATTAGGTTAGCTTTAGTGTCATAATTATGTGCACTTGATATTATTCTTATAGTTTGCTTTTGCAAACTAAATATTTTTATAGCTTGGGTCAAGTTGCCCCATAAAATTAGACCATAAGTGATATGTGATTGAAAAAAGTGATTAGTTATTAACACCTCAGAATTAAAACCTTTTTTAAATTACTTTAGCAAAAAAATTGCACTCGCTAATTTCTTAGGTAATAAATGGTTTACGTGACCTAACCAATTAATATTGCCGTCAAGAATAACCTCCCAGCCCAGCAGTGTCACATCTGCATTCTGCATTCCCATCATTTTGAGGAGTAGTGGAAACAGTGAGCTGCTGTGTCTTGATAGTATTTAAATTTAAGAACTCTGCAGTGAACCATTTTTCAGCTTCAGTTTCGTTGTTTAATGTTAAAGTGTTTAGGTTGTTTAAATCATTATAAATTAGTGTTGCATCATACACGAGTAATACACAAGAGTCAGAAAAAAGATATGTAAATATATCGTTGACGTGATTAGCAAAGAGTAGAGGCCCCAGGACAGAGCCTTGAAGTACACCATGTTTGACTAGAAGAGTATTTGAAGTTTGGTCATTTAAAGAAACACGCTCTGTTCGGTTATTAAGATAACTATTTAGAAGATCGTAGATAGTGACTTAACTTCTTCAATTACAACTTGTGGTTGGCACAGTCGAAGGGTTTGGCAAGGCCACACAACGTTATGGACGTATGCTCAAAGCACCGGACTGTATCAACCACAAATTAGATACTGTTTGAATTGTCGATTTATTTTTGCGGAAGCTAAATTAATTTTCATTTGGTAATGAGTTATTCTCAAAAAAGATAGACGTGTTTTAATAATGATTTCGAAAATTATTCCAAAAAAGGAGATTACAGAGATGGACCGGTAGTTGTCGACCAGATTTAAGTAATCCTTTTTGAAAACAGGGACCACTTTGACTAGTTTAAACGACTCAGGGAAACACTTCAGCAATGCAAGCATTAAACAGTTCTATGAGACGCAGAGCCAAAATGCCAATTGCCTCTTTCAAAATTTTGCTACTAATATTATAAATATCAAGCGAGTTAGTACTATTTAAAGACAGAATTGCACTTTCCATGTCTGTAACTAGAATAGGGTCGAAGAAGTAAGATTTAGAAATACTGGAATATTTTTTTAATAGTTTACAGGGTCTAAGTTATTTTCAGTTCAATTCAGAAGAGTTGTGATCAATCGGTTATAATTATGTTCGTAATTTACAAGCTTCTCACTGTCTTTTGTTTTATTGTTCGAGTTAACGAGAAAATTTTTATATGCTTCCTGTTTAGTGGACCTTATGACATTTGTGTAATCATATAACAAATTTCTGTATGCTAAATAGTCATATGGAACCTTGGTTACATCACAAGCAACTTTACTGCTTGGAAATGTATCCCTCATACTAGATATTTTTATTAAACCAGTAGACAGGTGGTCTATTTATATCTTGATATTTTCTTAATGGGAAATGTTTTTCAATCAAAAACTTGTAAGTACTACATAAGAAATGTATACTTTCTTTAGTAAAAACTGTGTCTTTAAAAAGATTCCAATTTACTTCGTTTAATGATTTACGAAGTTCTGTGTAACAGTGATTTGTGTATATTTTCTCCTGTAACACCTTAGGGATTTGTTTAATATATATAATAATTTCAGAATTGTCCACGGTGGTCAGATAAACAAGATCTCTCATCTACTTGTTTACTATCTTTACTTGAAATTTTGTATATGTAAAATAGCATAGCAAAACACTCCTTATTAAAATTGGGCCATATACGTCATATAAAGTTGTCGCTATGGCATATAAACCTTAATGTGTTCTATAAATTATGTTTCATTATAATTTTAGAGCAAAATAAAGTTACAGTCGTTGCCGACTACTATACCTATTTTAGTAATAAAAACAAAATATATTGGCAGTATAAAGTCAAGTAAAAGTGAATTGTGGAGTATTCGGGTAAAATATTAATCAAAGAGATATTCGTAGTCGGCCGTGACTGACCGCAAAATATTAACCCATGCTCATTACATGCATGCAAAAATAGATTAACATGTGTGCAGTACTTATTAAATTGTATACTATTTCATTGAAGGCGCCTTTTTGCATGGATAATGGACAATCTAAATTAGTGGGAAGAGGTACCTTTCACGTAAGATAGCGGTAATAAATTGTTCAGATGGCCAGCGTTAGTTTATTTGTTTTATTTACGTATATCAGATCTAGTAATTCCTATTTTCTTTAAATGTGTGACAAATCTAATGTCATTAATCTTAAGTCTAGATAATGCCAAGGAGAATCTTCTTGGAAAAATTTCATTAATCTTTTGTGGTAAAGCAGAATGCATGTTAGAGTTTTTTGATTATTTAGATTAAGTAAATGGTACGGCCATGCCGAGCTACTTTCTCGGGTGACTTAAAAATTGTATTCATCAGTAATTAGGCCTGTATGTGAATTTATTCACCTTTAATATCTCCTTGACGTAAGAGGGATTGAGGTGACATGAAAGGCGGTAAAAAAAAAAATTCCAATTTTTTCAAGAGGCCATTAAAAAGGTTGTGAGCAGTAGCTTTGTGTAATTATTTTCTTGAAGGATTGGCTCATACTGGTCGAACAATAAAACTACTAGAGGAAAATCATTTTAACTTCAAAATTATTAAACTATTAAAGCAAATACTTCTTCCCAGTATTTTCCACAACGTATTTAAAGAACGTTTTTTTTTTTGGCATAAAGGCAAAAGTCATACAGACACCTACAAGTAAAAAGGAATTACAAATCTAATTCTAAGCTAAACAATAAAATACATGACGTAGAGATCTCAGCCAAAAATCGAAAAGGATATACAGAGGTCACAAATTTCTCATCCAGGGGTCTTTCAGGACATTTTTCTAACACATAAAATCAGACCACCCATAATTTAATCTTCGCCTCTTCAAAAAAAAAAAAAATTATATACTTAGTCAATAATATTTTCTTATTTAAAGATAACAGATAAAATGTATTAAAGGTGTCGAGGTGTTGTCATATTTCATTATATTTTTATATAATTTATCAGATACTTCGACGTGCCTTATACATTAAAAAAATATATGATTCTGATTACCTCCGACATGAAAATATTCGCACATACCAGAGCTGTAAGTTTTTAATATAAACAAATGTGCAGGGTAACGTGCATGACCAAATTTCATGCGGATAATCGTTCTAATGTATTTCCTTGAGCAATTGTAATTTTTGTCAAAATTCATACGGCCATTCCGAGTGAATAAGTGAATATCTAAACGGTTTTATGAAGGCTGATTGTTTCCATGTGCAATTTCAATCATTCCTTAGTTTTGATCGAATTATATTTATTGTATTTGTCATACATAATTTATAATCAGAAATATTTCCTGCACCAATCTTGTTTTTGGCTAAATCATCCACGTGTTCGTTATCCTTCAATCCTATATGTGCCTTTACCCATATAAAATATACCTGTCTCCCTTCGCCAAAGATATCTTGTACTAAGTTTTTAATATATATAAGAAGTGAATTAGTTTTAATTTTAAAAGTAGTGGTATTTTTAAGGCCATAAGAACTGATAGGGAATCAGATAGAATAACAGTTTTTTGACATTTCGAAGTAAATACAAACTTGAGAGTTTCATGGCTGTCGCTTCTGCTGTAAAAATAAAATACTCTATTTTAAGTTTTATCTTATCTCAATATTTTGTGAAGGTATAATATGTTTATATAATATGCACATCCTATTTCACTTTAAGACATAGAAGCATGTATGTGTAATATACCAGCTCGGAATCTGGATATTTTTCGAGTGTTGTATTTCATCCTCAAATTTTCACTGCAATGTGGCTTAAGTCTAGATAATTTCAAGGAGAATCTTCTTGGATAAATTCCATTAATATGTAACATTTTTTGTAGTAAAGCAGGATGGATGTTATAGTTTTTTGATCATTCAGATTAAATAATTGGTACGGCCACGCCGAACTTACTTTCTCGAGTGACTTAAACATAGCCAAATACGTAAATAAAGGAGGAATATTTGTAGTTGTTAAAGCAGTTGTCGTCATATCCAATGTTTGAGGGCAACTGAAAAAATGCATTGAAGAACGGCCAATATAAAAGAAATAATTACTTTCTAAATATTTTCCTATTTTTGCTAGAGCAGTATTTTGTTTTGTTGATGCGGGAATTAAGTTAGTCAGATATTTTATTTAACAACAAATTAACACATATTTGGGGTAACTCTTAAATGATTTCTTATCTTCTTAATCGATCGCGTCTCTCGCGTTTTATTCACACCCTATTACACGTATAGATAGATAGGTATATGTGTATTCGTTATATATGTATGTATGCATAAATATATAGTAATATTTAACAATACCATCATTGGTACACACACAGGCTAGATATATAGTCTAGGTGTACCCTAAAGAGAGGAATAATAACATATTCATATGAGTTAGGTACAAATTTATATCGTTTTAATTTTTAAAGCGATTATACAATATATATGGTATGTGTAATTATTATTATTTGTGAACAAAAATGCAATAAATTTGACTTGATTTGATTTTGATTTGGTCTTTCTCCCTGATCGTTATGGAAGCTACAATAAAGCTGCACCTTACGAGTCATTGGATGTATGAGAAAAATGCAGTTGAACTTATAAGTAGCATAACGGGCCCACAATATAATTGGAAACGGTTTATGTACGAGTAATGTTCCAGCATTAAGTTCCGCATCTCAGGATATACGCAGGCGTACATTTTTAAATACACACACGACACACGACATAAACCGTTGAAGGGACTTTGTATTTTCTCTACAAACTTTATTTGAACTCATGTTAATTTAGTATTGATTAGAAGGATTTTTTATAAATGGCAAAATTATTAATTTTCTCGAAAGATAAGTTTACTCTACGTATTTGCTATTATGTCTAATTTACTGTGTTTATGAGAAGATTCTTGTATTAGTTTGTTATGAATTAGATACACAAAATGGTAGAATATTGAGTTTTTCTTGTAATTTAATAATTAATGTAGTCAAAATTTGGAATGTTATCTCTTACTGTTAATAATTTTAATAAAAATCATCTAATGGTGAGTTTGATGCAGTAAGCTTTTTTACGAATCTTCCAGTAGATCAAACATTAATAATAAATAATTAAAAATGAATTGCAATAAGATGGGAATTTGATGAATAGAACTAAATTAAACATAGAAACTATAATGAAATTACCTACTCTTTATATTAAAACTTACTTTCAGTTTTATATACGAAAGGAATCTTCAATTCATTTTACAATAAAAATAGAAACTAATAATGAATACCTTTCCTAGATATTTTAATTAAAAATTTAGATAACGCATGTGGAACTAGCTCAAACACACAAATTTCAATTCAAATCAACGTATTAGCGTTAAGAAAGGTATTGTAAAATGTTTATATGATAGAGCTAATATAATTTATTCAAATTCCAACAATTTATAAAACTGATCAATTAAACTATCAATACTCAGAGTCCTGTTCATAGTCAGTTGACAAACATTGAAGGTATAGTGAACATTCAACATTTACAACCTTTTAAATCTTTAGCGTTATTTCCATATATACATGGTTTATCGGAAGTTACAAAAACGGAAATAGGTATTCTGTACGAACGGTTTTTCAAATACATCAAGATCTGGTTCATTAAAAACTGGGTAAATATTGTTCAAAATTCCAAAAACCGTACTTATAGTGTTCCATGTTAGTGCGGTAAAGATTATGTAGGTGAGTCATCTAAACCTTTCAACGTAAGGCTAGATGAACATGATGAACAGTGACAATGGAACAAAGAAGTGGGGAGCATTAATCACTCTTGATGTCCGGAATACCTTCAACACTGCACCTTAGGGAAAAGTCATGCAGGAGTTAGCGAGAAGAGAAATCTCACTATACCTCGTTAACGAAAGAGTGGAAGTTCTCAATGTCACATTTGGGGTACCGCAGGGTTTAGTACTTGGTCCAACATTATGGAACACCTTATATGACGGCGTTCTGAAAGAAAAAATGCCGGAGGTGATCCAGGTCGTAGGATTTGCCGACGACATTGCTCTAGTGCTAGTAGCAGACGGAGCAAAAGGACTAGTCTCCAAAGTAGATGATGCTTTGGAGATCATAGACGTATGGATGAAACGCCATTACTTAGAGCTCGCTCCCAAAAAAACGGAGACTGTTATCCTCAAAGGGAAAAGGGAAAGAAGAAATATCAGTTTTCAACGAGAGACGTACAAATTGTTCCGAAGAAACCCGTGAAGTACCTAGGAATAAGAAGCGACAACAAGGGGACATTCGGGGAATACACCAAGCATACGATAAAGAAAGTAGACGCAAATATAGCATCCCTTTCGAGAACTAGGTCCAATATAAAAGAACCTGGCAGCAAAAAGAAGGAGGTTTTATAATACAACGTGACACAGTCAATACTGACGTATGGAGCTCCGATATGGTGCCCCGCTATGGGGAGAAGACGGCATAGACAAATACGAATAAGCACCCAAAGACCTATTAAGGGTCATAAGCAGGTATATGACGATATCTGCGAGCGCAACTCAAGTAGTGGCAGGGATACTTCCCATAGACCTCTTAATATATTAATATATGAAAGGAGAAGACTCTATGAAAGAGAAGACGGAGAGAGAGATCAGCCTGAAGAGATGGCTGATGTGGTGGACGGACACGCTGGGAGGAGCTCAGTGGGTCAATGTTCTAATACCCGACGTGAGGAAATGGGTCAATTTCCGACATAGCCATACGGACTATTTTACAACCCAGATGTTGACTGGACACGGATCCTTCAAGGTCTATACGCACAGGATAGGCAAGGTAGACGAGGAAATATGTGCTTACTGCGAACACAGAGACAGTAGCACATACAATGTTCCAGTGCATTAGATGTTAAGCCGAAAGACAGAGGATAAATTTGGAAGTAGGGGTCATATTAAACGAGAACAACATCATACAAGAAATGATGGAGAACAGTAAAAAATGGAGCTCGATAGAAAAATACACCAGAAAAGTAATGCAATCAAAAGAACAGGTAGAGAGAGACATGCAAAGGAGACATGAGAATTAAGACAAAATCTCCCACACCCAGATGTATGCTGCAGAGCGATTCCGGGGTGTGAGAGTGAAGAAGTGGATTTTTTAGTGGGTGGAAATCCTACACTACCACGGACCGTGGTGTTTTTGAAAGATTTTTCCCTACCGAAAAAAAAAGTAAAAAATTTTTAAACATAAGTGAAATAACAATCATAGGATCCAATAGGATTATGGGACTATTTTGTTTTAGTTTATATATTTTCTTCTTTCATTAAAATGTTTATATATTTTTACAGAAAGTAGCAAAGTGCTCAATAAAGAGTAAAAAATTATGAATCTGCCACAAATAGATAATTATAAATAATTTTTGGAATGTTATTTCGCCATGAAATAATTGAAATACAGGTTTTGGATATTGACATATCAAAATTGTTATTATTGAATCATGATTTCATAATAACCATCTCAACATTGATAAGCTCTATAATTTCCAAGACTCATTGTAAAGATGAATAATTTTTACACATAAGTATATTTCATTATTTCATAAAGCACAATATTCCTATTGTGAATATATTGTAAGCAAGTTATTTGCAAATCAAGTGCAAGCAAATTCTTATTAATGTTATAATTTGATAACGTATTGTACACATAGCGACACCTCAAAAGCCTTGCAAATAGATATTAAGTCATAATTATTTTTATCTGCAAATTTACAAAATCAAGGTGAATATAATTTTATCTTACTTTGAAGAGATTAGTGATATAGGTCATCTATTGCATTGATTGTATGAATTCAGCTTCTTGTTGTCATTTATCAGCAAATTCATTTTTATCTGGTAGCTAATCTGATACTCAAAATAAAATATATTAACTGCAGGAAGAATTTTAATTTACTTCTACGTATTTTTAGTTTAGTGAATTTGTGTTCTTCAGAATAATTTGTTACAGGTTTTTGATGTCTTAAGTGTTAGTGATAGCAATAAATACAGTGCCAAATTGAGAATGTCCTGACTAAGGTAAAACATACATTTATAATTAATGTTTCTGCTTATTGATTAATGCAATACCGGCTCGGTGGCGCAGTGCTTAGGATGCTAGGTTTGCGACCACAGAGTCCCAGGTTCGAATCCTGGCTAGGGTATGGATGTGTAGTGGCGTTTTCACGTGTTACCGAGATGGTAGCAGTGGGCTAGATTGCGGTTGTGTGAGAGACAACACGGTCTAGTCGCTCTCCTCTCCTGAGTTCGAGTCTCAGCTGCGGCAGATGGCAATGTCGCAGGGAATGGGTGTTGTGATGTTGTCTATGTGTGAGTGTCTGTCCTGGTAGAGTGGAAGATCAGCCTACGGCTGAACTCCGCCAGGACATTAATATAAACAAGGCTAATTAAAAAAACAAAATTAAAAAAAATACATAAATGTCAAACGAAAATTAATGTGATTTTAAGTTATGCTTTTGCTTTTTGTTATTTGAAATGGTATTTAGCACGTAGATTCTCTAACCAAAATTAACAGTTCGATATCAGCTTTTAGTTGTCAAAGGGCTTTTTGAAAATTGTTTATTTTTGAATAATTTAATAAACAAAATTTAGTAAATAATTAATACATTCCATTCACAAAAATAATCAGAAATATTCCCGCTCTCCACACATGCTTCCGTTCGAATCATATCACGCCGACATCTTTTCTGTTCTATTCGAGTACACATCGCAAAAATTCCAGCACTAGTAAATTTTAGTATAAATACAGATAGTTAAAGGCGCATGAAAGAGTAATTACAAAGTTGTCTTACAGCTCACTTCGAATCATTAAATCTAAACAAACAAACACCGGATCACAAAAAGGCAAATTTACACAGATGTGTTTTAATTAACAAGTGTAATCAACTACTGTAATTAATAAAATATTTAAAGTTTTCTTATGTTTGGAAATAAACGAAAATAAGGTTATTTTTCTTCCTAATTTAGTTCATTCAACGAAACGCGAGTAGTTCAGTCCCAAATCTAAGAAAAATAATATACAGGATGTTCAAAAATTGTGTGAACCTTCTGTAAAAAAGTCGGAAACGTTGTACGGTGCTTTTCAAGTGCACGATTGCCCCATCAGCAAAAAAGGCATCGTGTTTATAGCCAATTTTGGCGAGTTACACCTTCTCAGAACACTGCACCAAAAGCTAGTTTTATATTCTTGTCTTCAGAATGAGGTGAGGTACGGTACCAGTTTCAGTGAGTGGACCTCGATCGGCGAAGTTAAGCACGCCGGGCCGAGTCCATCACTTGGACTGGTGACCGTATCTCATCTCGCCGTCCTGGTTAAGTGGTAGAGTAGCATTAGCTAAACTTCGCCAGGACGTTAATATAAATAAAGGCATTAAAAAAAAAAATGAACTGAGAGAGGTAAAATATTATATACATATTCTACTGATAGAAGACCATTAACTGAAAATATTATTATATAAAAAATATATTATCACATCTCATCTTAATAGGGAGCAAGACGATCAAATCAGAGAGCAGCAGGCGGCAATGAGCCAATCTTAAGAGAGATCATCGTAATAAACAAATTTTACAGCACTACAATAGGACACCTGCATTATGTAACCAACTTAACCTTAAATTTTAAGTTTTTCAAGTTTATTCTCATTTTCAATGTTTGTATTTTAATGTATGCTTGGAGCCGTACTGGCTCCAAGCAAATATTTAAAAATTCACGTAAATAATTTTTCAATATTGTTGATTAATAAAAATAGACTGCTAATTATAGGTTAGATTTCCAACCTACCAAAGGAGTCCTATTTTATTAGGACAAAGTATTTAGAAATTCAGAAACATTACACTGAACTAGATTTTAGTTGAAAATGCGGGAACCAGGCAGAAATTTTAATAATAGCTGCGTAATTGTCTTAAATCTTAAGAGGCACATATTTTTGAGGTTAGCTGTGGAGATGCTCTGTAATAGCCACACTGCCTGTCCTTCGCCCCACTTCAACTTTAGCTTTACCGATGAAACTTTGTGATTGGCGTTGTCTCCTCTTAAGGAGATGAAACAAACCACAAACCTTATAGTACTTTGACAGGACTTTTGATAGATTATGATCAAGTACTTCACTAGAAAACTTGACTATTAAAACTATTTTGCAACGATATCGACAGGTCGGTGTAAAAAGAAATAAATAACAAGTTCAAACTTATTTTTAACCGACTTCAATATCCATATTAAGTAATAAGGTTCAATTTACTGAAGGACGGTGCACGATGGAACGGCAATGTGCCACCCAAATCACTGTACAGGTCGTCAAGTTGAAGTTATGAGAAACTTATTTTTTTAAATGTTCTTTTTTAAATTCTCTATCAATCTGTCGAACTGAATTTTTTTATTTTTAGCTACAATTTTTTATAATTTTGATCTAAAATTGAATTTTTACTAAGAAATGTGGTTTTTTTCAATTGAAATTAGTATACAGGTCACAAATATATAAATATTCGCATAATTTTAGTTTTAAATCTTTACTTTACAAATACATAATTGATCTGCCAAAGTAGATTTTTCATTTCCTTTTTTTTATTCCTGGGAGCTGCCAAAATCGCTGTCAAATTTAACAAATTTACGTCTGTCCTTCGTCATAGAAGTATTTTAAAACTTTATAGTTCCATAATTGATATTAAAATATCGTTTTCACTTTTGGCAGATGTCAAAATTTCTGTCAAATTAATAAAAATGCCATTCAATAACACAGGTCTACAAAAAAAACCCGGTTTTGTCCTAAAGTTTTCATCTAACTTTTCTGAAGTATTTCGATCCTTTTATCCCCTAAAAAGAAGGTTTTGTCCTAAGGTTCTGATCTAACTTTTCTCAAAGTATTTTGACGCGCTCAAGCCAATTTTGGACAAAAAATATTTTCTATCGTGTCAGTTTCCCTCTACCACACCCTTTCATACACTAAAAAAAGGCAAAAAAGGTCTTATTTGTCCAAAAGGTTCTAATCTAACTTTTCTGAAGAATTTTGACTCGCTGAAGCCAATCAGTTTCTCTCTACCGCCCATTTTATCAACTAAAACTAAAAAGTGAAGGGAAAAAGGTTTTTTTCCTAAGATTCTGATCTAACTTTTCTGAAATATTTTGATGCGCTGAAACCAATTTTGGACAAAAAAAATTCGATATCGTCAGTTTCACTCTATCACCCCTTTATATCCTATCCTGCGGTTTCTGAAATATTTTGATGCGCTGAAACCAATTTTGGACGAAAAAAAATTCGATATCGTCAGTTTCACTCTATCACCTTTATTCCTATCTTGCGGTTTCGTCCTATTGTGCGCCGGGTGTGCGCACAATGCGACCCAGTGCTACCCAAATCAGTCCACGAAAAATATAGGGGATAAAAGGGAAACTGACCCAACAGAGAAAAAAATTTGTGTCCGATATTGGCTTCAGCGTGTCAAAAGAAAAGTAAGATGAAAACCTTAGGACAAGTCCTTTCTTTTGCCCTTTTTAGGGGATGAAAGGGATGGTACAGGAAAACTGACAGGATAGAAACATTTTATTTGTCCAAACACGTTCAACGCGTCAAAATACTTTAGAAAAATTAGATCAGAATCTTAGGACAAGATCTTCTTTTTAGGAGATAAAAACTGTCAATTTCACTTTAGTGCGTCAAAAAACACAGAAAAGTTAGATGTTAGATAAGTTGAAAAGTTAGATGAGAACCTTAGGACAAGATCTTTTTTTCTTTTGTAAACCTGTGTTAGTAAATGGCCTTTTCATTAAGTTGACAGAAATTTTGACAACTGCCAAAAGTGAAAACTTTATTTTAATATCAATTATGGAACTAGGAAATTTTAATCTCTTCTTCTATGAAAACACATTATTTTCAAAATTACGAAAGACACTCTTGTAAATTTTTAAATTTGACAGCGATTTTGGCAGCTGTCAAGAATAAAAAAAAGGAAATGAAGAATCTACTTTGGCAGATCGATTATGTATTTGTAAAATAAAGATTTAAAACTAAAACTGTGCGATTTTTTTTATATATTTGTAACCTGTAGACTGATTTAATAATAATAAAAAAAATATACATATATATTTTTTTCTAGTAAAAATTCAATTTTAGATCAAAATTATAAAAAATTATAGCTAGCTATCAAAAGTCCGGCTCGACAAATTGATAGAGAATTTCAAAACGAACAGTGGAAGAAAAAAATTCTGATAACTTTAACTTGACGACCTGTAGACTTATTTGGGTGGCACAATGCGGCGATGAAATTTGATTTCATAGTCTTTAGCCATCTTTTTTTAAAGCATTTCAATTTTTTTCATTTTTTTTTAATAGGTATTTATACTCGAATACAAGTTCTACCAAAAAACATAGATTCGTGTGTTTTACCCTCATGAGAGCAGACTGCTGTTCCCAAATAAAAAGAAACATTCGAAAAACTATTTCACTTTTTCACCCAAGTGTGAAAATATTTTACATTAAATTCTTTCATTTTCAGCGTTAAACCAATTTTTAAATTAATATTAAAACACAATAGACATTTGTTGGCCGTCAGTTGGGTCTACTAAATCTTTAGTTTATAATTAAGCCTTTTTACCGCTGCAAGATTAATGATTTCAATTTCACAAAGGATGTGAAGTATTTAAACTGCATTTACTCACCATTTACCTTTTTGTTTTGTTGTGCGTCGATATTATTTTTTAGTCTCATTATTTTTCAAGACTGTGACAACATAAATTATCTGGAGTCCTTCAAACAGTAGAGGAATGTCCATTGAAATGTCTTTTTAAGTATAATTATCTTTTTCTCTTTGAAGCATTCTAGTGTGAGTAACAGCGAAGGTACGATGAAAATCTAAAGAAAATATTTTTACGACAGGAATATGTTAAAAGAATTTATGAAACGACGTAACTAACGCCAAGCTGTATTGTGAAAGTGGTTTAAATTATTCTCATTATCACGACTATTTCTTCTTTTCCAGATACTTCCACTTAATCGTATAATGTATAATTAGATTAAATATTGAGTCGGTGACTACAAAAACTTCACTTATTTATATTTGATGTAAATAGTTCGTAAACGGTTCAGTATAATCATAATTTGAAATTCGATTCCTTATTTTACTCCCAGCATCGCGTCGCCCAAGTATCCTAGCTCCCTTATATAAGATATTGAAATTTCTATCATGGATGCAAAGATGTTTTTTTTTAATATGCTTTATTATCTAACAAGGGCAAATTCTTATTGATAAAGCTATTATAATATGTATAAAATATAATACATGGTCATCAGAGTCAAAATAAGAAGATATTATATAAAGATGATATAAAATAATATATAGTATAGTATTCGACGTATGTACATACAGACATTGAATGAGCAGTAAGTTAACAATTACAACGTATAACATTTATAATATAAAACATAAAAAGTAGTATTTTAAAATAAGTTATCATAATATTCACGAGTATTATAATAGGTTTTCTCAACCAATACCGTTTTACTGCCTCTCTGTATGATTTTATTTGTGGTATTTCCTAATGGACAGTGGCAGATGATTGTATAATTTTTTACTCTCGTGTACAAGTAAGTGTTAATATTCTTTGGGGAAAAAAAGGTATTTGCAATGATTCCACTTGGCTTTGCTTTTCACATGTACCTTAACGCCCTTTTTTGTAATACAAACAGATTGTGTAGCAATTTCTGTTGACTGCACATTCCCTAAAAATGTATTCCATATTTTATGTACGATTCAACTAATGAAAAGTATGCAGTCTTTGCGGCCATGAAACCCAGTTCATTAGAAGTTATTCTAACTGCATAGCAGCGAGATGCCGATTATTTATATAAATTAATAATGTGTATATACAATTTTAATTTTTGATCGATATGTAGTCCAAGAAACTTAGCATTCATTTTATTTTCAATTGGTTGGCCATCAATGACAAGGTCGTCATAAGTAAACTTGAGGGTAAGCGTATTTGTTTTTTTTTTATATTGAAAACAAGTGAATTAGAATCACACCATTTTTTTACTTTGCAAATGTCTTGCTTTATAGTGTCTCGCAGACTATTTGCGTCCTTACTATGCCACGGTATAGTAGTAGTGTCATCCGCAAATAGCGTGAAAGTTCCTTGGATGTTAATAGTAGGTAAATTGTTAATATATATAAGAAATAAGACTGGCCCAAGCACAGATCCTTGAGGTACATCACAGTTATTCTCTGCTACATCCGATACCTCGCCGAGAGTTTTAATAACTTGACTGCGCTGTGAGAGGTAGGATTTAATCCAATTAAATACCATACCTAAAACCATAACACCATAGCTTCTCAAGCAGTACTTCATGATTTACGCTATCGAAGGCTTTAGCAAAATCGCAAAACACTGCTCCGACAGCCTCGCCTACGTTTAATTTAAGATACATTTTTTCTAAAAATGTATGAATGGCATCAGAGGTATTTTTTGAGTTTTGGAATCCGAACTGATTTTTTTTTAATGACAAAGTGCTACTATTCGAGATTTATTTAAAAAATGATCAATCCTCAATTGCTTTATGAATTCTTGCATAAATTCGTGTTTTGGCACGACTTTTCTCTCGACATTTTGCCTTGAAACCATTTATTATTTTAGTCTAGAACGAAAGTCCAGTGAATGGTGTTATTTATCGAAGCCTGGTCTGCGTTTGCACTTGAAACATTTGTAATGGTAAATAATTTCGAGTACAGTAAAATTAGTAGCTTTCTCAAAAAAAAAAAGGAAAATGGAAATCAGTGAATATTTGTTCCTAGCTGAAACCATTGACACTTTTTTTGGAAGGCGATGAGGTCAATATTGGTTTATTTTTAAATGTAAACGTCTTATTTAGCGATGAAGCTACTTTGGTGGGACAGTAAATCATTATAACAAGCATTATTATTGAAAATCAACCCTGAATAAGAACTACCATAGTGCAGGCAAATTAATACCATTATTTTCCAATTTTTTTTAATTGAAAAGAGCCGAAAATTCATACAGCAATTCAAGATTAATCGTAATGTTTTAATAAATTTCGAATTGCGCCAATTTGTCATTACACATCTTCACGCCCATTATATATATTATATATAGGTCAGTGCAACCTAATGTCAATGAAAAGCTTTTTCTAAGGGCTTTCATTGGGTGCCACAGCATATAGGGTGTTCCATTTGAAAAAAAAAAAAAAGAAAAAGTATATTTCGCGCATCCTGACTCACCCGGTATAAAATGCCCGATTTCGTTAGATCTGATAACAGTAGCGTAAACTAGAGGTTCCTTGCCGATTGTTAGCTCAAACCAGATCTGAAAATGCTGTTCCGCTACGTCACAGTGAGCTTACAAATTTGACATGTTTTTGTACAAATTTCCCCATATCATGGTACTAAACAATAGCAGACTTATCAAATGATATATCGCTTGAATGGAAAGGAATGAAAGGAAAATCAAAATATATAATATGTTCATGACGTCACACATGGATCATCTTGCATATGATGTATGATCTGAAAATATTTTAAAATATAAAATATTTTCAGATCATACATCTTTGTGACCACTGTCACCGCGTTTTTTTAAATTTTCGTTCTCCTTTATAAATGCGAGGCCGAGACACCCTCTATAAAAAAAGTTAAAAATATAATTTATACTGAATTTTTCAAACTTCTTTTACCTCCTAGGTTTTTTAACTTTTTTGAAAATTGAACAAAATAGTTCATTCCAGTTGGTCTTGTGGTATTAATTGTCAATAAACGCGTTTTTCAAAATATTCAAAATTACAATTTTTCAGTTCGGAAAATGTTGATTAATACGAACAGGCATACATTATATATTGTTTTTACACTTTTGGTACTTTAAACTCTGAAAATCTAGGTAGGTACGTGACAAGAGTTAAAAGTCCATTATAAGGAAATGGGCGATTATAGTTATGCCAATAATAATAATCAGCTTTTTCCTTGTTTTTTTAAACCGCAATTAATCTTATTAAAAAACTGCATATAAACATCCTTGAGCCATTAAGTGAATTTTAATTACAGCGTGGAAAAAGTGATGATGTTTACCGTTTACATTAAACTGAAAATAAAATCGTGATTCGTCGACATTTTTATGGGCTAGAATATAAATAAACTTAAATTTACTGGGAAAATAGGATCCAGTTACCTTTAATTATTAATAAAAAAAAGTTATTGGATGTGGCTAACTTATTAAGTACTTATATTGGAAAGTATTCAATATCACACCAATTATTTTTATCAGCTGGCCGTATATTTACATTTGTTTGTAACTCATTACTGATTACATATATTCAAAGTGTTAAGATTAGGATTCTGATCGTCCTGCTTAACGGTGATATTGTTAATGAAATTATCGTGATTATTTCACTCATTAAGGCTATAGCCAATGAGAGCCCGTTTTTTCACAACATTGCACCAATCAAACGTCATTATTAGTGGTAATTCAAGCTAGATCTGCTTTTGACAGGACCAACATGCAAAATTTATCGCTCTAATTTTTTAGGTCGCTGCAGCGGCAAATATTGCGAATATTTTTTGACGTTTTGCGTCGTGACATGCTTTCGGCAAATAGGACAAATCGTGCTTTTAAATGTTATCTATAAATATCTTCTCTAGCTTATTACTAATTGTTAACGTAAATTCTAGTATGGTATTGATAACCTAAAAAGCCAATGCTGTGTGGAACTTATATAGGTTCGGGACAAGTTATAGGTACACAGCTTTCAATGGCTTAATACCTAACATAATTACAAAATAATTTTCACAACTAAAATTAAATATGAATATCTACGGAGCACACAAATCAGTTATTTCATGATAAATACACAAATGTAGGTACTTACATATGGTAATTCATCAATCATAACAAAGCAGCTAACACTTATTTGGAAAATCAAAACTCTGCAGTATCACTATATACATTATAATTCGTTGTACTTAAAGTCTGTCTACTTAACTATTAAACTTCTCAAATTAGAAACAAGGATTAAATACATAAATATATATTAATAAACACTTTAATATAATAATTCAATTCACTGTTTAGGCCAGTTAAGTTAAGCTAGCGTTACTAGATGGCGGTACCATCACAGTAGAGAAAAGACCAGTAGTCCGACTCAGCCGGAACAGCTGTATAAGATTTTCAGTGCGCATGCGATGCGCGTGGGCTTAGACTATTCGATGCGCAGTGGGCGGCACGACGACAGTGGACGGCAGTGATGATATAGGGTGGGGCGGATGTTTATTTTTGTTTACGTTTACGTTTCCGAACAGTCGCCATTGTCGACGAAATGCGCGTGGGATACAAACGGTAGATGCGCAGTGGATTAAAAAAAATAAAATCGAGTACAACAAATATCAAAGGGACCGCTGCGAGTGAAACTACTGGTCTTTTCTCTACTGTGGTACCATACCATCTGAGCCGGCAGCCTTAGAACGTAAAAGGGATAGATTGGTAATATGCAATTTGTGCGATTTCACCGGTAATGTGATTGGTCGAAGCGTGCTTTGTTGTGATGACTAGTCTTATAAGTTACAGTACCTATGGTTTAACGTATATTGTTTTCTTGATTGTCATAATTTAAACCTACTTTGTTTTTTTATTAGATGAGTCGCTTTGGAAATGCATTTTTATGTAACGTAAATGATGAAATTGAAGATAAAGGTGAGTGAGTAATCTCTAAAAAGCAACAAGGAAACATCTGAAGGCAATTAATTACTGAACATAATATTGAAGATATACTTAATGAATTATTTATTCGTGAAATATTCTCCACAAATACCACTCGTGCTTTAAATTTTATCTAAAAATTTTTTCTCAAGCTAAGTCGCCCCTAGTTAATATAACTCGTGCAAATTGGCAGTTTATTATCAAAGATTAAATCCCTCCCGCTAAAGCGGTCGGGATTTAATCAGATAATAAACTGCCAATTTGCACTCTTTATATTACCAGGCAACACGCTTTCGAAAAAATTTTCGATAAAATTTTAAGCACTAGTGATATTACATACGATTATTTCACTCATTAACGCGCTAGCCAACGAGAGCCCGTTTTTTCACAACATTGCACCAATCAATCGTCATTATTAGTGGTAATCCAACCTAGATTGGTTCTTCACAGTACAAATACGAAAAATTGTCGCTCTAATTTTTTGTGTCGCCGCGTCGACAAATATTGCGAAAATTTTTTCACATATGTCATGTATTTTTGCCAAAATTAATGTCAGAATTGGCTAATTGCCTTTTATTTTCTTCAGAAACAGCATATTGTCTTTTTCTTAAAAACCATGTTGGAATCATCTGGAGACGATTAAATCTGCACACCGAAGATTTCAGCCCCCTTCAGGATTAAAAATTGTTAAACTATCATAACTGTAAATCTTACTTTATATTTTAAATTTGTGGGGGCTTCAAAATTACAAAAAATAATGTTTTTTTCAAGTAATTAAAAAATCACCGTCAAAAGAAACCACTAAATGCCTTGTATTAACAAAAAAGTTCAAATAAAAAGATATTTCTCAAACTAAGCTGCGTACTCGTACCCGTACATAGGTACATACAGTCCAACTAGAGATGTATTTCAATTTTCAATAGCAACTTTATTACTTAATAAATGTTCAAATCAATATGAACATGGTACCATATTTTAGAATACCCTTCCCTTGCAGAATTATGCAAGTAATAGCAGTGACGGATTAAAGTATTTGCCGTTTTACGCAACAAATTGTACCGCCACTCAAAGACGCTAACGTTTTTTATGTATACACGGTGTTTGGTACAACGGTAGAAAGTTTTCACTGGGTGATAGTTGAGGTCGTTTGGTACCTATATGATCATATTTACTCTTATGCAAAGTCTCACCGTTTTTGAGATATCGACATTTTTGGATATTTTTGCGAAATAGTTGAGCTGTTATTAATACATGTTATTTTTTACGATACTAAATACTTTCAGCTTTCTTAAATATTAGATATTCATAATATGCACTTTGTCAAAGCAGCACAAAGAGAAATGCCGAAGTATTGACATAAAAATTATGTAGGACAATTTATATGTTGAAATACATTAGTTCGATTTTTTTTTTATATTTTAAGCAAAATTTTCTCAAAAGCGGTACTACTTCAAGAGATTCAAATAGTTTTAAAAACTTCTCTATTGCATACTCTTTCCAATGGTATACCACGTTATGACAGAATTATAGTTCATTAAACTAAAAAAGAAACATATTTGTAGACATTACATTTCTAATAAGGTAAGGAAATTAAACAAAATCATAATAATTTTTTTCAGCCGCAAATCTGTGGTTTTATTCACTAATATTTAAATACAACTTTCTGTCTGTGACATACTGAAATAAAATCAAACGTATTTACACGTACAGTGAACAAGAGATGAAATAAACAAATGATAGATATCAGGCGATCAGACACAAAAAATTGTTTTGCTTGGATACCAGTGACACATTTGAACATTTGTGTCAAATGCTGTTTTGTTTAATTGTCCATAGTATTGTCATATTTTTGTCGAATATGCCGATATTCTCTTTACGTACGCAATAACCGACGGAAATGCAGCAGCAGCTAAAGATTTTTATCGGGAACGATTTCCATCAAGAAAATTCCCTATGTCTAAGTGTTTTATAACACACATCATAGGGAATGGGTGCATATTGTGCAACACGGTTCTGAAGTAGATGAGCAAATTTTGGAAGCTTTCGAAGCAGATCCTACCAGCAGTATTTAAAAAGTAGCTCGTTAGCTGAATTTATTCATATGGAAAGTTTGGACAACTCTTAGGTTTGAAGGGAAACATCCATTCCACTATGCGCCTGTTCAGGGACTCGAAGAAGGTGACCCAATACGGAGAACTGCTTTTTGCCGTTTTGTGTTGAACGCTGATCTGGAAGATTAACGTTTTCTTAAAAGCATTTTGTGGACAGTACTTCGACTCGAAGTACTCTCGAAGAATTTTCAAATTTCTTTTCAATCCAAGTTCAGTGTTAATGTATGGCATTGGCAGGAGTCATTGGCAGAACTTTCATTGGTCCGCACTATCGTCCAGACAGTTTAAATGGAGACAGTTATTTAGAGTTTTTACAGAATAATTTACCAGATATCTTATGACATATCTTCCTCTAAATGTAAAATACAGCCTAATATTTGAAAACGACAGATGTCATGCTCATTACCGAATTACTGGGAGGGAATTTTTAGACGAAACATTTCCTAATTGTTGGATTGGGGGAAATGGGCCAATATTGTGGCCAGCGAGGTCTCCAGAGTTGACGCCCCTTGATTTTCATGTCTAGGGTCGAATGAAAGAACTAGTTTATGACATTATACGAAGAATTGTACGAAGAATTAATGAAGCAGGTGCCACAGTAAGGGAAGAAATGAGGTTAGGCGTCACCACTACCCAAATACGAAAGAGGACACGTAAATGCGTTACAAATGGAGGTGCTCATTTCGAAAACGAAATGAATTAATTTATTAGTTTTAGTTACATTTGTTTTAGTTAGAACTGGAATAAAAGTATTAAAATGATCAATAATTATTTAATTGTTTTCCGTATTAAAAAAAAATGTATTGTCTGCAAATATGTTTCCTTTTTAGTTTAATGAACTATAATTCTGTCATAACTTGGTATACCACTGGAAAGAGTATACAATAGAGAAGGTTTTAAAACTATTTGAATCTCTTGAAGTAGTGCCGCCGCTTTTGAGAAAATGTTGCTTAAATTAGAAAAAAAATCGAACCAATGTATTTCAACACATAAATTGTCCTACATAATTTTTATACTAATACTTCGGCATTTCTTTTTGAAATGTTTTGACAAAGTGCATATTAAGAATATTTAAAAAAATATTTAAAAAAGCTAGAAGTATTTAGCTTCAAAAAAATAACATGTCTTAGTAACAACTCAATTATTCCGCAAAAATATCTAAAAATTCCGATATCTCAAAAACGGCGAGACTTTGCACAAGAGCAAATATGGTCATATAGGTTCCAACTATCACCCAGTGAAAACTTTCTATCGATGTACCAAATACCCTGTATAATATCACCCAGGACTGCGGAGAACGATACACTTATTAAAACTTATTATTTATTATTGTCAAATCCTAAAAATAATGTTAGGGAAACCGGAAACAAGCAGACAACTAACAATTAGGTCAAAAAAACTTACCGCGGCGCCGCCTTGATGGACGGTACCCGACAACCGATAGCGGCGTAATAAGTTATGTCCATTCATATGTTAAAGTAACCTCAGATTACCAAGCACTCAAAAAATGTCAGCATCTTTGCTTTGCGATGTGGCGTGTTTGATGTCAAAGGCGCCGACATGTTTTGAGTGCCTGAGGTTTACTATACAAGTTACAAAGTTATAAGTGCAAGATGTGCAGTCGAGCGAATTTTTGAAGTTAGAAAATTTGACTTTCAACACAATCGTAGAAAAAAATACTTTTATGAGTGAAACCGAGTGTTGGCCCGTTGTGCGAGAATAAAGCACAACCCAATGGAGTGTGTAATTAAAATCGATTCCGTTCAAAATTAATCAATTAAATATGATTCTACTGATTCCTGTGATTCGACTTAGTTGAATTTGAATACTTTATTAACGCTTAGTTTTCTTAATTACTATGAACATCAAATCATCGATCAAATTACCATATTATTAAAAACATGTGGAGCTTGACATATAAAAGCTAATCTAAATGGTGTAGGTAGATCTTACACTTTCAATTCCTCTTAATGATATCTCACGGACACTACTGCTCCATCTCAACTACTTATTAAATACGTAAGTAGGAGTTTTGTTCTTAATACATTTTCTATAACAGCTGCGTATTAAATTGAATGTCTTCTGTCGCCTCTGTTTTAATTTGATATATTCTAATCTGTTATCTTGCAGCTCTATCAGCTCTACCAGTTATATTTTGACTAGACATAATTGAATAGGACATTACGCAGCATTCGCAGAGGTTCAAATTTTTTTATTTTACCAAAGACGAGTAGAAGGTGCTATCGGGCGTTGTCGATTGTGAATAACTTCTTTAAAAATTTTGCCCGAATATGGTACACATCACTTTTAAATGGTGCCACTGAGATTAACTACACATCCGTCTGTATCTTTTTTTCTTTTGCACTCTCCAACACCCGACTGTAACTTCTACTCGTTTTGCTTATCAAAATTTTCTATAGTTTTTATAAGGATTATACGACATTTAGTTATTAAAGTGTTTTGAAAATACGTACCTCAATATGCTTATCAAAATTATAATATATGCCATATAACCCGACAGTAATAAGCTATTAGCTAGCTATCAGTAAAAAACAAAATTTTATAGGGTCGTTCACCATTTTTAAAAAATTTTATATTCAAATGTTTTATTAAATTTTATTTGACCCGTATTTTTGCAATTTAATGTCATTTTAATAGTGAAATTGATTATTTAAATTAAGAAATTTTGAATTCGTGCTCATCGCTACGTCAGATGTGAGAGCATGCGCAGTTCGATAAAGGAATAATCGACGGGCGTCGTTTGTTTTTGCTTATTTGCTGTTAGCATATAGCATATAGTCCAGTCAACGGGGGGGGGGGGGGGGGTGATTTGAGTGATAATGAATGGATTTTGATGAAATCTTGTGCAATGTGTTTGTAATGACGTTAATAAAGGAGTTGAAAACAGGGTAGGAAACACCTCTTTTATCGTGGGTTCCGTAACTTGTAGAATGAGGTCAAAAATGAAAGAGAAACAATAAATTTACCTTTTTTGGCTCAAAATAAGATGTTTTTACTTTTGGTAATTTTTTCGAAAAATCCATATTATATTTTTGGAGATATGGCCACTCGAAAATTCCTAAAAGCGGGGGAGGGGAAATGTAAAAGTTGAAAGAAAATATGAAAAAATTCAGGTGAATGTGTTATCGAAATAGACGGAAATAGGCTTTTTTATTTGCAACTTTTCTGTAAAGTGCGTTTTCACCGAGTTATTCGGGAAAAACATGAAAAACTATCCCTTTCTTTAAAGTTGTGACGCTTTAAAAATATGCACCTAGTTGAAAAATTTGAAAAAAGTCAGACGTATGCACTGAAGCCTTCTAAACATTTTTTGTCTCTTGGAATTTTTTTGTAACTTGCTAATTTTCCGAGTTACAGGCAGTTTCTCACGATAAGTAATGTACTACATTTTTTGCACAAAAAATACATGAAAATTCGAAAAATGAACGTCATTTATGTATATTATTATAAAAAATATGAAACCTATTAGACCGTGGGATAGTGACAGATTTTTTTAAACGTTTGGTTCCTATCTGGCCTTTTGGGAGCCTTTTGTGCCTGATTTTTACTAACCATTTTCGTGTTTATCAAACGGTTATCCAGGGCCCCTCAGCGGAAAACAGAAAAGAAAATTTCATGAAAATGAGCAATTTCAAACGTTTTGTTCCTATCTGGCGTCAAGTTAGACTTACGTTTTAAAGAAAAAAATCCGACTAAAGCTTATCGCCAGACAAATTCCGTGGGCCGGAAGGCCCGAAATTTCAATCCGAAGTTGTAAGAAAAATGGTCAAAATGAAACGATTTGGTTCTTATCTGGGAATTGTATATATAGGTAAATAGATTATAATTATCGCGATATAACAAACGCCAGACAAATTTCGAGGGCCCAACAGTGAAAAAATTATTATTCAAGTTGTCAACTATTCCGCGAAAATCAAACGATTGGTTCTCATGTGAAATGATTTTTTTTGTAAAAATTAACCAAAACGAAAATGTATTGTATCATTCACAGACTTTTTTAGTGGGCCAAACATATTTTAAATCTTAAAAGAAGTGCACGAAAAATAGCCATTTTTTCAAACGATTTATTCCTGTCTGGCATTTGGATTTTAAAAAGATATGGTAATAAATAAACCATATTCCAAGTCCCAGACAAAAAGCGTGGGCCAAACATATTTTAAATCTTAAAAGAAGTGCACGAAAAAAAGCCATTTTTTCAAACGATTTATTCCTGTCTGGCATTCTATTTATTCTATTTAAATTAGCTAGAGTAGTCTTTTGGCGTAGGAGCCAAGATTAAAAAGTTGCCAACTGTAGAACCTGAAAATTTGCGATATATCTACAGCTGCGCCCCAGATTTTTGTCAAGCACTTGAAATATGGTTTGTTTATTAACATATCTTTTTAAAAAACAAATCCCAGATGTGTGTAAATCGTTTGAAAATGCATTGATTTTTACACGACTGTTTTTTGATTTTTCGATAATTTCGCTCAACATATCTACGTCTGGGCCCAAGCTTTTTATCTGGGACTAGAAATATGGCTTATTTATTAACATATCTTTTTAAAATCCAAATGCCAGTCAGGAATAAATCGTTTGAAAAATGGCATTTTTTTCGCGCTTTTCTTTTTGTCTGGCTATCCAGTGGACCCAGCCAATTCGTCTGGGAATTTTAAATTGAAACTACTTATTGCCTAATATTAACAAAAAAAACAAATCCCAGACGAATGTAAATCGTTTGATTTTCGCGGAATAGTTGACAACTTGAACAATAATTTTTTCACTGTTGGGCCCTCGGAATTTGTCTGGCGTTTGTTATATCGCGATAATTATAATCTATTTACCTATATATACAATTCCCAGATAAGAACCAAATCGTTTGATTTTGGCCATTTTTTTTACAACTTCGCATTGAAATTTCGGGCCTTCCGGCCCACGGAATTTGTCTGGCGATAAGCTTCCGTCGGATGTTTTTCTTTAAAACGTGAGTCTAACTTGACGCCAGATAGGAACAAAACGTTTGAAATTGCTCATTTTCATGAAATTTTCTTTTCTGTTTTCCGCTGAGGGGCCCTGGATAACCGTTTGATAAACACGAAAATGGTTAGTACAAATCAGGCACAAAAGGCTCCCAAAAGGCCAGATAGGAACCAAACGTTTAAAAAAATCTGTCACTATCCCACGGTCTATATATAGTTATACCGTTTTTAAAAGTTTAATAAAATTTTTAAATTTTCATGTATTTTTTAATGTGCAAAAAATGTAGTACATTAGTTATCGTGAAAATCTGACTGTAAAATTAGCAAGTTACAAAAAAAGTCCAAGAGACAAAAAATGTTTGGAGGGCCTCAATGCATACGTCTGATTTTTGAAATTTTTAAATTACATATTTCTAAAGCGCTACAATTCCAAAGAAAGGGGTAGTTTTTCATGTTTTTCTGGAATAACTCCGGTGAAAACGCACTTTACAGAAAAGTTGCAAATAAAAAAAAATCTTGTATTTCGATGATACATTCACCTGAATTTTTTCAGATATTTTTTCAACTTTTACATTTCCCATCCCCCACTTTTAGGAATTTTCGAGTGACCGTATCTCCAAAAACATGCATTTCTCGGAAAAATGCACAAGAGTAAAAACATCCTATTTTGAGCAAAAAAAGACAAACTGTTTCTTTTTCATTTTTGACCTAATTCTATAGGTTACAGAACCCGTGATAAAAGAGTTTTCTACCCCTTCCGATCATTTCCTACCCTAATTCAACTTTTTAATTAACGTCATTACAAAGACATTGCACAGGGTTTTATCAAAATCCATTCATTAGCACTAAAATTTCAGATTTTGGTCATTTTAGCCCTCCGTTGACTGGACTAATAGATTAAAGAATATTATATGTAGCTGTTAGTGTTAGTATTGATGTGAGTCATTGTATTTTGAAGAAATACTAACCTCAAATTTTTAACATTTCTTGATTCTGCACTTAAATAGTTCAAATTGTTTACATAAAACTTGTGTAACATATAAAAATCCATTATGGGTAAATTCTCTGAAGTACCTTTCACAAAATTAGGTTCCATTATAAACAAATATTAAACACACAATGTAAACGTAAAAAGCAAATCAACAGAGCACTACCACCAACATGATAATGAAAACATGAAAATTCTCTAGAATTGAATTTTCATTATATACGTCATCATTTACCGCCTTTTTATTTTGAAAACCAATTTGTTCTTGCATGTGATGATTAAAATTTTTTTTTAATATGATATATACAACGTATATTTAATATACTTTTTGATCATATAACAATATTTTGTAAATTTTGTTGAAGAAAACAACCCAACCCTATTGTGTAATATATGCTGTGTATGAAATGAGAATTGTGGTGCAGCCCAAAAAGTTAAAAAGTATTCAGCTTTGTCCTTGTTAAGAACATTAATGTGACCGATAAAACAGACGATTTCAAACTTCTGGTTACTTCTATTTTAAATCGGAATTTCAATATTTTTAAAGCATCAATTTATGTCAGTATTTTCAGGATTTTGGCACAACATTCCAAAATAATAAATTTTATGATCGGCTAGACCAATATTTACATATAAGTTTTAATGATCCAAATTTAAATATTATTTTATATCAAAACTAAAATTTTCCAATGAAAATATATCTTATTATTCATCTTATTATTTCAGGTTTTCAGATTATTCTATTTTTTCTATTACTGGCCTATATGATTTAAAAAATAAATAGTTTTAATGAACAAGAAATGTATTTGTTAGTATGATATTATCCATTTTTTATATTGGTAGTTTAAAGTAGTTGTGGAAGGCTGATGCCTGGGTCATGGTTCACAAAATGGACATAATGCAGTATCGGAAAGTGTTTCTTTTGGGTACGGCAATAACAGCAAGTGAGAGCAGTAACTCTTAAGGGGTGTGTCACGATTGCTTCTACTAGAGTACTGGTAAACGTCTTTATTGTGGGCGGTCGGTTAATACCGCAATGCCAAACGAAGATACTGTATACCTACTCCTGTCATTCTTTCATCTGCGTACACCATTTGCTCCTTCTTCAAATTTTTTCCGATTATCAGATGATCGGGTTGTTTCTAACAGGCCGCTCTCAAAGCTGCCTGGCTGTTAGAGGCCTTTTTCCGCTACCAGGGCCTATCACCGACGCCAGGAGACGAGCTACCTCCCACCTGGAAATTTTGTCGAACCTCTTCTCGTAAGAAGAGTAGGGATCTTTCACTTGCCAAACATTTAATAGACAAGGGACCGCCTGCTTTACATCTCCTCCGAAGGATGGTGTATCCACTACTGAAATTACATAGCTTCCGCGTATACGCTGGTATACAAGCTGCTAGAAGCAGGGACGAGATCGCTGTGTTTCCCAAGATGGATTTCACCCATCCAAGTACTAACCGCGCTGCATGTTACTTCATTGGAGTATCGAAATACATACAAAGTCAAGACGCATCTACGCTCGCCCCATATTCAATATTTTTAGCCAGTATTTTACTACTTCTTTCCTGCGACTAGTGTTCTCTGCCAAGAACCAAGGTGTATGATCCTGAAGCCGCAATAAAAATAAATTACAGTCATATAATCTAGAATTAAGTTCAACAAAGAAAGAGAACGCTAACCAATGCCACTTACAATTTCTTTCCACACTAATCGAGTATGGAGGTTATCATCCGCAATTACTGTTTTAACCGATTTAAATTTTATAAGAAAGAGTTTGCGACCACTGTTTAAGGAATTTTCTGTTCCACCCCTTTACCCTTTACACTGGAATTTCAAATGGCACCTCCTACTTTCCGATAGGTTATTTGCTTGCAAAGTTGTATACTTTTACCAATAAACTGAAATTTTTTAATCTGTTTCTGAGATCTAAAGGACAGAATAATTTGCTGCCAGCACGGTAGCACAGCGGGCTAAAGCATGTATTCGGCGATCATGTTACGTCTTATATAAGGTGAACAAAAACTGAAAACGAGATTTCTTTAGTCATGATTGAAAATGATTGATGTATGACGTATACATGTGCCGGTTTTCGAGATATTTTCTATTATATTAACGGTAATGTTTAATGTCTTTAGTTTAAAATCCCTTTTTCGTAATCGAGTTTTTTGGTTATTTATAGTTATATCTTGTTCACAATAATATTCATTTCAGTAATACGATTACATAAGTAAAATGCTAAAATGTAATACTGAGACGCGATAAATTGTCATTTAGTCACACATCCCATATTTAGCTATATAGGGTATCAAATCAAAATAAAAAAAAAATACAACTAGAGATATGCCGCTGAGTACCATGATTAATCAGCGGTACTCAGCTAGAATATGGTAATAACAAATCATTTATAATTTGTGCCATAAATCAAGCCGTAAATGTTAATGGTAATCGACATATGGAAGTGAAATTACACTCCTACAGATATGGGCTGACGGTAAAATAATAGAAACTAAATTAAAAAGTTCCGATACGTCGGTCACAATAGTAATTTAACAGGGAGAAAAATCATTAGGAATAGATGGTTCTTTATTGATTTCTTTTGAACGGCTCATAAAACGAAAACATCTTCCACTATTGAACACACTAAATACGATATAATAGAAGTTAATTTAGTATTATTATGAAATGAATAACAGAGTTAATGATGTATGGAAAGAAAATTATGGTGCATTTCAGATTTTCGAAAGTTTCGAGAAATTAATTTACAAACGTTTGTAATATTATTTGTTCTTATTTTAAGATGTTTCAAAAATATATTTAAAATGCTCTACATATGTTCTAGATTGTTGGGGTTTTATCAAGAGTATTAGAGAATGAATACTAAAAAAGTTCAGTTGTTCTAATATTTATACGTAAAGCATATGATTAAATCATTAAAATTCCGGGAACTTGCAAGTTATATTCTAAATACATTGTTTTAACTCACAAATTTAGTCCGGAATGTTAGTTGTGGTCTACCTCAATATTTTCTCTTTCCTAGCTGGAATTACCATATATTTATTTATATCTTCTAAGAATACAGCTATAAAAAATTAGATAATTGTTTGTTTAAGTAAAAAAACCATGTGTCATACTCATCTACACATTAGATAAATATACCAGGTGACAACGGACTCGTTTTACAAAGCGCCACTTAACTGCCTTTTAAGGTAGAAGCTTGAAATTTGGTTTGTAGATATTGCTGATGGCGGCTTTCCATGAAAAAACAAATGATTACCACTTCTGATTTTTCCGGAAGTTGATCTAGGTCAAGAATTTTAAATAAAACCCCTCTATATTTTTTTATAAAGTTGAATAGAGATTTAGAGTTCCCTTTTTAACAGCATATCACATGTGGAAGTTATTAATGAAATTGATGCCAAACAACTTGTTAAGATAACAAACAAAATGTGTTTTCTTATTGTTTTTAATTAAATTTGCCGAACTTTTAATTTGTCACAAAATGGGATACGTTTTAGATATTGTTCAAAATGTCATTAATTTTCATAAATTTTCACTTATAATATCCCTAGAGCTTAAATTATTTCTGGAAATTTTTCGAGGTCATGAATATTTTGAAAATTATCCTGAGCCGCATTCGAGGGATAATTTTCTTAAAATATTCATGAACGAGGAAAAATTTCCGGATATTAATTTAAGCTCGTGGGATATTCGGTAAGAAAATTTCATACCTAAATAAATTAAATAAATACTAATTTCAACTGACATTAAGATTATTCTAAGATAAAACAAGGTATAAGGTTAGTAGGCCATAAATGGGTTTTGTTGACAAAATGACAGAAACGCATCGGAATTAGTATTGTTATGTCATAAGTCATAAGTATAAGAGTTAGAAAAATGTCGCGTTTTGGAAATAAAAGTAAAAAAAATATTTCCACCCATTTTAGTTGCAAAAACTACTACATGAAGGGTTAATTTATACAGGGTGATTCACAACTTATCCGTAAAAATTTAATGAGATACGCACCCTGAAAATTGAAGTCGATACCACCAAAAAAAGTATAATAAAAGTCTAACCGAACGGCCGCAATAAATTATTAAAGTTATGGTATTATAAACAATATTTATTTGGACGAATATAATAGAAACTGACCTACCGCTTACATTCCTACTTGACGTCACGCGTTGCGCACAATACACTCACTTGTAATTTGGACAGTAGTAGTCGTGGTTAGTAGTAGTATTGCCGGTGTTTTATAGTAAATGTGATCTGCCATCTTAGTTCAGTGTTTTCATTTTAGTGTATTATAAACTCAAACTTTCAATAATTCAAGATGCCACATATGTACAGTAACGCGGAGTACATGGACATAATTTTAATTTACGGCGAAGCTACGCAAAATGCATTAGCAGCTTCTAACTTGTATCGGGAACGTTTTCCCGGTAGGAATGTGCCAATCCCTGAAACTTTTGTGGCAGCTGTTCAACGTGGACGTGATACCGGAAACATACAACCCAATCGTGGGCGAGACGGGGGCCCCGAACGTCCACAACGTATTTTAGCGGCTGAGGAGGACATTTTACAAATTGTGGAAGAAAATCCGCGTGTAAGTACAAGGCAGCTCGCCCGGCAGGTACCTGGGGGGGTGTCACAGTGTGGCGCATATTGCACGATGCCCAATTGTACCCTACCATATACAGCGTGTTCAAGCATTGCTACTTGCAGATTACCCGTTACGAGTGACGTTTTGTGAATGGATGTTGCAACAAAATGCTGCAAATCCTCAATTTACAGCTGACGTATTAGCCACGGATGAAGCAATATTTACGCGGAATGGGATACATAATATCCACAACACACACATCTGGGAAGTTGAGAATCCGCATGCTATAAGACCTGGTCATTTTCAGCATCGCTTTTCTCTGAATGTTTGGGCAGGGATTGTCAATGATCGTCTAATTGGACCAATAATATTGCCAAATCGAATGGATGGTTTGCAATATCTAGATTTTCTCCGAAATAGTCTGCCTGAACTTCTAGAAGATATACCTTTAGCTGTCCGACTTCGAATGTGGTTCTTAGAAGTTCGATGGGTAGGGCGAGGTGGACCGGTAGCATGGCCCCCGCGATCTCCTGATTTAAACCCTCCTGATTTCTTTTTGTGGGGACATCTAAAAAATGAGGTTTACTGTTCTGAGGTGGAAACCATTGATGATTTGCGTGAGCGCATCACAGTTGCTGTTAATAATTTGCGACTACAAGAACAGCAAGAAGGAGGAACATTTGCTTTAGTGCGACAGAATTGGATCTGACGTGCTCAAATGTGCGTGCTGGCCGGCGGACAAAATTTCGAACAGTTGATGTAGCAACAACAGGTATGTATACGATTTTTATTCATTTTACCTTAAAGTAATAAGTTGAAAAAAATATTTATTTTAAAGATTACGTTAGGGCAGATTATTGCTTTTAATCTTGACGTTATTGATTTTCTTTATGCGAATTTTTTGTTCTCCGACTATGAATTCATTATCAGCGGTTTTATACGATTTTATTAAAGTATAGTCGACCAAATAAATACCAGTGGCGTACAAGTACATATTTTTAAATGGTTTTAAAAGTTTATTTTTTCATTTTTGCCTGGCGCTATCGTATTTGTATGGGTCCGTTGTACATCCCCTTAAATTTTTACGGATAAGTTCTGAATCACCCTGTATTCACTGAAATGTTTGATATTATGTTTTCTTCACTAAAATGTGTGGAATTCTGTTTTTCTTCTATTTTCTTAAGTTACAACAGTTTGGGTGAACCTGAATACCTATATTCGTATAATAAATAATATCTTTTTCACCCATTTTAGTTTAAAAAAATTACTGAAAATTGTTTAAGACAACTTTATTTGTGTGTTATGAAATAAGTTTTGTTCACTAAAATAGGTGGAACAATTGTTTCAAAATATTATATTTATCTAGTCAAGCGTAGACATTTAATTGATATAGATTCTTCACCGATGTATTCAACATTGAAACGCGACGAGTTTTTAAAGGATTCTCAATACATTTGAAATATTCAGTATCATAATTAAACATGAAATAAAATGTTGTTTCACGAGCTCAATAATTTTTTTTATAATTATCTCGTTTAACATGACAAATAAAATTCCATTTTTATGTAAAAGCAAATGTCAAATATAATCATATGTCAATAATTTGACAGATAAATTTCCACTTATTAATTTCGCCCAGGGTACCCTGGAGGATAAAAGTTTCCGGAATTTTTTTGGGTTGCTATGGTAACGAAACCAGGAACAAACTTCTGATTGGCTAAAAATTGAGGTATGAAATTTTCTCTAAAATTTTGAATGGGAGCCACTACCTATTAAATGCTGACATTAAAGTGTGTCTTATAACCTATAGAAAAATTTATAATACCCTTTAGTTTTAGGTTTAAAAAAAAAAAAGAGAAAACCTAGGTAGGTAAACTTTTCATTATAGAATAACTAGAAATGCGGTATACATGAGATATTGTGTCCCAATAAATTAATAAACTAATAATTTTTAGTAGTAAGTAAATTTCGCTATTTTCAAATTTCATGTTTCTCTGAATTTAGTTTAAAAACAAAGGAAATAAAAAAACTAGGGATTGCTTATTCATTATAACATAAGAAGACGTTGGAAACAAGGAAGCTAGTTTTATCATAAACGGCAAAATTTCTTGCATTTTCATTGCTAGTAACTTTGTGTTGTCATTCTTGACAAATTTCATTAATTATTAACAGTAAGTACTAGTAATAATAGCTGAGAAAATTATAATGGTTTATTCAAGAGAGCATCAAATTGACATTGCTCCCTATTTATGGGGTGTCGAAGAAATGCCAGAAACGCTGAAAGAGTTATACGAGAAACGCTTTCTAGATCGTGATGCTTCTTCATATGCATATTACCCTTGGCTGGTGCAGCATCTAAAAAATGAGAATAATGGCGATATTAATGTTAACAATAATGAACATTTCATTGTAAGAGAAGAAGTTGAAATAAACGTATCGTATATCGAATATGACCGCACTGCTTCCATTCGTGAACTATGTATGCAATGCAATACTTCCCGCGAAAGAGCTAGGAAAGTTTTAAGAAATACGGATTTAAACCATTCCAAATTCACCATCACTTATATGAAAATGACTTCCAAAGAAGACTTAATTACTGCAACTGGTTTTTAGAGAATTTAAACATAAATTCAGTATTCCATCTTAATATTATTTTTACGGGTGAGTCCAGGCTCACCAACCCAAGAATGTTTAACAGAAACAATACTCGTTATTGGGCTGCGGAAAATCAGAGATTAGTAAGAGAAGGTGCTTTTCAGGAACGACTTGGAGTAAACGTTGGGTTGGGCTTAATAGGACTTAATATGGACACCAGTTGCGGAGTTCGTTTTGGCAAATTCAAGCACACAAAAAGATTTCTGCTCTGCGTTTGCTGCAATCTTAGTTATATACTTGCTAACTGTTTTGTCGAAACTTCCTATGTTTAAAAGTGTGCGTCTTAGGGTGGTAATTATTTCTTAACTTTTCAAATCTGGTCGTCTCACTCGCACAAATCATTACGACATAAAAGAAGAAAAATTAAACCAAATTTAGGGTAACTATAGCAACTCTTCTCTGTAAAGCGGTAAATTTTGTAAAACTTCTGTTATTATTATTTTTTTTTGTATTTATTTTAAGCCCTGAAATTTGGCTAAAATGCATTTTTGTGATAAATGAAATGATTGCTGAAAGTATTTTTAAAAACCAAATGAAAATTTCTTGAATGAAAAATTTGGGTAAAATATGCGAATAAATATACTGGGTGACAACGATATCACTTCTATCTTCCCCTTGTGTCATATTTGATATAGACGCAAAATGTCATTTTGACGTATTTGAAGATTTTCTCGCATTTCCGGTTAAACCGGACGTGACACTAATTATTGATTTTTAAAAGCGTGCAGGATTTTAATATTAAAAAAAAGGCTTTTTTGCAAAAAACTAATTTCGAAAGATTAGAATGCACCTATTTCTTAAATTTGTTGGTTAAAAGTCAAATTTGTATTTTTCCATTATTTTTTGTGTCATTTATGATGATTTAAAGTTAATCGTAGCACCCTAGCTAGATTCAAAACAAAAACTTGGCTCTAAAAAAATCAAGTCGGCATTAAACCGTACCAAAATAGTTCAAACCTACTTAGAATTTTCCCAGGATTCTAAAAATATAATAATATACAAGGTATTCCATTTAAAAACCAAGAATTGGTGTCACTTCCGACTAAACCGGAAGTTCGAGAAAATACGTCAAAATATGGCATTTTTATCTATATTATCTATATTAACTATGCCGAGTTTCATTGTGAGCTTGAAGAACGAAGGGTAAAACGGTGCTAGTGATATCGTTATCACCCGGTATATATTTAACCACAAAAAGAATTGGATTGTTTTAATTATTCTATTACTTCAGTAAAGGACCAAACCTGGAACAAATTTGTAACAAGCTAATTTCTTCGGGATTGTATTCTATGGCCATCCAGGAGTCTCTGACTGAAAATCCCAAAAAATCCGCCGTGCAGAAATAAAGAAAAAATGCTCCGCCATATTGAAATTAGGCACTTTTTTGTTTAATCGGCAATAGCCCACACGGATTTAGGAAAAAAAGTAAACAGGCAAAATTTTAAGAGAAAGAGCTAACCTTCAATATGGTATAAATCGGTTAAATATTAACAAAGTTATGATTGTCAAAATGACAGATTCTTTTCAAAAAAGGGTATTTTTTGTATTTTAACACCGTAAGAATGTAACAATAGTCAACAAAAACTTTTGTTGGTAATACTAATTAAACATGGTTTATTTAAATATGAAATAAAACATATACCAGTTAGTTTATTTTACCATATTTCGTTTGGAAAAACAACAAAATAATTTCTTGTTTTCTTATTTTGATAAAAAACACACCAAGTCCAGCTTTGACTAAAAGTGCTAAACAATTAGAAAAGTTGTGTGGCAACGCCCGGCTCAATGTAAAGATATTTTATCTAACCCCGCTATGAAAAGTCAAATGTTAAATGCATTTTTGACGTTATGAAACGTCACATTTTTCATAACTGTCATTTTCATTACATAACTAGTTATGTAAAAAAAAATTTTACGTAACTGATTATTGAACCTATTTGTTGACACCAATTTTCTAATTTCTTATATTCTTCTTCATACCTGCTTTTTGATTTACCAGGGTTATTGAATTTACCGCTAAAGCCGATTGTTTTAAGTATATCAGATGGAATATCCATATCTGAATCAATCAATTTCAACTTAATTTGCTTCAAAAAATTCAGCAGATTTACAAGTAAAGTTTGTTTATACAAACGTCAATCCGTGCTAACGCTCAGGTAAAGTGATAAACATAATTTATTTGTACGGCTGTGCAAGCGGTAGCTATGATGAGAACCGAAAATTAGTATTCAAAATAAATTGTCATTTCTTTTCTAATTTAGAGCGGGATTAGATAAAATTTTGTACTTAACATGTTATGAAAACAGTAATTTTACTTGACTCATGTAATTTGCAAAACTCGCTCGCTTCTCTCGCTCGTTTGGCAAATATTACATTCGTCATGTAAAATTACTCTTTTCATAACTGGTTACGTAAATAACTAGTTCATTAGGGATTGCAATACCGGTTAACCGGTTATTAGGACAAAAACACATAACGATAATTACCGATTATTTTAAATTTTTACCGGTTATTTCGGTAAATTCTAAACTTACGATATGTCACGTATTCAACGTTTCTATTTATGTCAGTGACTAGTATTCACTAAATACAGAGTGACTGTCCCAACACTGAACACTTTTAACAATAAATAAATAATATTATAAAAAGTAAAACCCAGACACCAAGCCTTAAGAAATACAAGCAAGAGAGACATTGACAATATAGTGCGATAGGAAATTGAATATTTCACTGCGGCAAATATCCGTGGAATACATTTAGAAGTATGTTGTTACCAATTCTTATTAACTTATCGACCCACCAATATCGATTGAGGAAGGACATCTTCAGCTGGTGGTATTCTATGCACAAATATCAGTCGACTAACAGATATGGCTTTGAAACTAACCCTTTTAACAGGCCGTTTTTAAAAATATTGTATTTTTAGATTAGGTATTCAGTAAATGCCCTATTTGAGTTTATGTTTATAATTTTTGTTATTTAAATTGATATTGTTGTTATTTACAGAATAAATATTTATTTAAATTTATTTCATTTATATTTTTTCCTTTTGATAAAAAGCCTTTGGTTTGTTCATTATATTAAATATACGTATATAATAGTATATTATTCAACAAGCATATAATGATGGCTATTATTCACGAGGGTGAAGTTTAAGACACAAGCCGTAGATGAATGTCGTTAATCACCAGAGTAGCCATTATATGCGAGTAGAATACTATATTTTGTCGACGACTATTAGATATTTTTGTTAAATTGTTTACTGAAGAAAAGAAATTAATTAATGAATTATTTATATTATTCTTTTTGAGTAATATGTAAAATTATTGTAAATAACGCTGACGTTTAAATTTAATTTGACAAGCCGTTCTTTGACACATAACGGCCTACTCAATCAAATTTAAAAACGAAATTGTATGATAAAAGAAGGTCTGTTTCTGAAACGCTAAATAAAGTTATCTATTCATAAATTTAATAATAAAGTAAAATTATTTACACAGTTGTAGCTATGACAGTTAACGAATAATTGAAGACCTAAGTGAATAAAGGTGTTATGTCGCACTTTTAAAAAAAAATTTCTTTATGCAATTTTTGAACACCCCTGATATAGATTTAACACCCAATAAACGGTGAATTCTAAATTTGTAATATTTTATAGATAAACTTTTTAATTATAAAGGCGCCATATCATACATACAACCAGTAATTTTAGTGGACGTACACAGTTTTGGACACAAAAATCTAGTTTCATAACAGCTTGATATTGTTCTTTAATATTAGTGTAAACAAAAGAACATAACCCAAAATTATTTATTTTATGAGGTATTATTTATTTGAATCGAAAACAAAATAAATAAGTTCCAACTCAAAACTGTTTTGTTTAATTTACTCAAAACTTTAAAAGTGTGACATAACACCTTTATCCACTTAGGTCTTCAATTATATTTAAGGTTTCAGAAAGTAGCCATAAATTCTACTAAAAAGTTGCGAGATTGCACTCGAATTGAAAAAATATCTGCCCGTGACTTCTTATAAACAACCGACTGTCCTTATTATTCACTAGTGAATACTGAAATCATTATTCACTGCAGGGAATAATGGATAGCATTATCCTTGAGGGAACACATACATAATGAGTACATTATTTAATAGTCGTGGACAAAATTTTTTTTTGTCAAATTTAGATAATTTTGTACATGGAAAAAATAATTTTCGCCACCCTAATCATTCATTCTAAAAATTACCGGTAAATACCGGTTAACCGGTTATTTACATTTTTATTTACCGATTTACCGGTTATTAAAACTTCCGGTAAATTGCAATCCCTATAGTTCATCAGTGTGTTTCATTTGTTCGTTATCATTATTTTTTAAATTGTATTATTATTTTCGATGGCTATTCTAATGAAAGCACTTCCTTTATAGAATATCAAAGGCGAGCTAAAAATGCATTTCAGAAAGAAATTAATATTGACCCACAAAAAAGTAGTAGAGCTATTTCTAAACGAATTCTTAGCATCAGTGTCAAATAAAAATCAGTTAATTAAACTTCTAACATCAAATTTCAAATCAAAATAATATCACAGTCAAATGAGCGGATGCAGATACTGATTATTTAATTGTAAAAGCTGCTTGCTATTGATTGCTCAGCTGTTGCTGGTCAAGATACACACTTAATAACGTTACTTATTGAGCATTGCAAAACAAAAAATGTATACATAATGCAAGTTACGTTCAGAACTAAGTGAAAATGTAGTAAAAATACTCTATTTGCACATGCCATATTCGGATGCGATACCACCTCTGCATTCTATAAAAATGGCAAAAAACAGTATTTTCAATTTTAGAAAATAATACTGAACTAAGTAACAGCCTATTAAGTTTCAAAAGTTTTGCTGAAGAAAATCAGTCTGCAGTGATTGGGGAGGAATTTATTTTAAGATGGTATGGCAGTAAAAAAACTAATAGTTTAAATGATTACAGGTTCGTTAGAAATAATTTGATTTTTGCTAGGCAAGATATTTTCCAGCACTTCGATCTAACAGTTCTTCCGCCAACATCCGATGTCACTAAATATCATACTTTTAGAGTATATCGGTAAATTCAAGTCTGGTTAGGCGACAATCTTAATCCAGAGAACTGGGGTTGGAAAAACAGCGGTTATCTAGAACCAATAGAAACAGTACAAAAGTGTGTTCCCGATTTCATTTTGAATATTTTGTTCTGTGGTTGCAAGAAAAATTGCAAACAGTCTTGAAAATGTAAAAAATATAACCTTAAGTACAGTAGCAGCTGTGTAAATTGCATTGGACACGACTGTGACAATGCGTCAGAGGTATTACTTTCTGAGAATGAGGCTAGTTTTTAGTTAAAGCTCGTATTTGAGAGTTTTTTATGCTTATTTAATTTATTCATGCTTTTTAAAGAGTTTATAGTTTATTCTTTCACTATTTATGAGTTCTGTTATTGTGTTTGTTGTTACGTTCTTTTATTTTTAGAATGGAATTTATTTTACGAATGTATTACTTTAATTAATTAGTATTACCAGTAATAATTGTTGTTGCCTTTTGTTGCATTTTATGGTATTAAAATACAAGAAGTATTCTTTTTTTATACAAATCTCTCATTTTGACAACCGTAACTTTGCTAATATTTAACCGATTGCAAAAAAATTTCATATCACATTAAAACTTAACTCTTTCTCTCAAAATTTTGCCTCTTTACTTTTTTCCTAAAGTGTCATCGGTGCGGGCTATTACCGATTAAAGGAAAAAAGTGCCTAATTTCAACACGGCGGCATATTACTTCCACGTCCAGTGAAAGTATAGTAACGACAAAAAAATTTTAAAAATATTTATTGTTCAAATAGGCTTAGAATGTCATGAATCGTCGAGATTTTAAGTTTGAGTGAAAAAAAATTTCTATCTGTCGGTCTGTCTGCCGGTCTGTCTGTCGGTCTGTCAGTCTGTCTGTAACTTTTTTTTGTCCGCACGTTTACTCTGGAACCATTTTAGATATTGACATGAAATTTGGTACACGTATGTATTTTAACGAGATCTGGAACTACATTATATTTTCATCTTGTTCCGTCGAAGGGTTGGGAGGTAAATTGGGGTAAATGGGGGTAAATAGGTAAATGAAGCAGGTAAGAGTCCATAAAATTGGTATTTAGTATATACAAGAGAAGCCAAGCTCTCAAAAAGTTTTTTGTCATTAGCCACCCCCATCACCACCCCCACCTCATTATTAAAGGGGATGAGAAAAGATTATGATTTAGTGTGTATACTGTGTAGAAGAACCAGAAACCTTAAAATATTTTTTCACTTCTTCCACCCTCACACTATCCCCTATCACCACCCCCACCCCACTATCGATGTGAGGTATCGTTTTATGGGTTTTTGGGGCAGAGGATTTCAAATATTATATTATTAAAATTCCATAAACAATTATTTCCACATACAAAATTTTTTCGTTGTGAGAGACTTGGACAGAAAATCTGGATGTGGAAGTAGTGATTCCTTGGGCAGTGTTTTTTTTTCTTTATTTCTGCATGGCGGATTTTTTGGTATTTTGAGTCAGAGACTGGAGAGCGATAAAATACAATCCTGAAGAAATCAGCTTGTTACAAATTTGTTCCGGGTCAACTTTTAATTTTACTGTACTATATACATTTCTCTATTATTCTATACATTTTTTTTTCAGAATTCTGAAGATTGTCTCAATTCATCCCTTTATAGGCACAGTAAGGGGTTAAGCTAGGCATTAAAACATTTAGGGGATGCTTTCTTTCTTATATTATAACACAATAAGCGGGTAGGAAAACCTGATTTAAAAAAATGACCTCGATAGCTAAGGACTACCTCAGACTGTCCATAAAGTACAGTTTCTGGGATATATTTTCAAACATTCCCACTATCTTGAATCTTGATGGGGGTTAACCTTTAAAATGTGTAATGTGTAAACTCGAACAAACGAATGTATATAATTTAAACTTTACAATTAAATAAAATATTCCTAAAGTTGGAGATAATAATATTGAAATAGCAGATAATTTATAATGAAAAATTATTTAGTATTAAGCAGGGCTCGACCCGCATTGTTAGGTGCGCCTAGATCGTTGGCTAGATACACTAAATAAAACCAGTCAGCTGCTCAGAGTGATTTGATACACTATAAATTTAACAATTTATTTTTTAAATTATAATTACCGTACAAGTAATATGGTTTTGTCTGTTAACGTAAAGTATTTAATTATCCATTTATAAACACCGACATTTACAATTCTACTTAAATATCTACAGGGTGATCCTTAAATAATGATCCAGAGAGCCACAGTGGATTTCTGAGTTTAAAATGTTGCGATTTAGTTAAACTTACCTTAGGTCAAAAGTTGATATTAGCGGAGATACCGGGTGTTAAAGTCAATATTATATTTTTAATTTTCTCACAGAGCTTTTAATGTTTTTCTAATATTGGTATGTGAAAATTGGTGAATAGGAGTTTTTTTAAGATAAAAAATTCTGCTCCCATTTTTGGTGTAGTACCTAAATGGCTTCACATAAGCAATGTTTATGATGTTTTACACTTAACTTTTGTACCCGTAATGTTACGGCTATTTTAATTAAAAAATCTTAAACCAACCTCATTTTGGCGGGAAAAAAGTATACTTGTCATTAGCCTTGAAAATTGATCGTTTTTGAGATAATAGCATTTTAACAATCGTCCGCATAATTTACTACAAGAAATATTAACGTAGTAGGCGCCGATGCCAACAATACTTTTGATAATTAAATATTCTCCTTGTAACACTAACATAAAATTTTAATTTTATGTTAGTGTACCTACGTCAGAGTGTACACAAATTACACAGCCCCACAAAATAAAAAAAGTATGTTGTACCAGCATATCCTCACTTATTTTGGTGCGCTTGATCCGAATCTGACGTCCAAATTAACTTCTACCTTGTGATTTTTTTGTAAATCTCGTGTTTTTTTCGCATTTTATTTGTGGTGGTACCGAAAAATGGCTCAAATTGACAAGATATCGAAAAATTGTATTAACACGTTCAAGGACACGGCGGCCTTGATTCGATGGGGTACCTAGCGTGACACACTGCTAGAGCAGTCATGCCACATAAGGTACGACGGCGACGCGCGACGGTGACAGCTAGAGCAGCCATGCCGCAGTTGGCACGACGGCTACACCAGGTCTGTCCATGAGCGTGTTAAGAAAAGTGCATAGAATCCAACGAGGTAATTAATGGTAATTTTGAATAAGATCTTAGAAAAAATAAAAAGATACGTAATGGTCGGGGTAAAAATTTGTATTTTCATTTTTTTCTCAGATTTGGTTTAAAATTGAAATGTGGGATCCTCATAGGATTCTAAGCACTTTTTTTTAATAAAAATTTTCGATATCTTGTCAATTTGATCAATTTTTCGGTACCACCACAGAGAAATGGGAACAAAAACGCGATTTTCACATAAATTACAAGGTAGAAGTTAATTTGCACCTCAGATTCGGGTTCAGAGCGCCAAAATACGTGAGGGTTTGATGGTCTCTTTTCTGGTACCACTCTCAATTTTTTTGTGGAGCTGTGTTATCAGGTTAATAAATTACTTCCACATCCAGTGGTAGTGACGCAAAAAAAATTTTTGAAAATTTCTGTTGTTCAAATCTCGGTTCATATAGGCTGAAAATATCATGAAACGTAGAGATTTTAAGTTTGAGCAAAAAAAATTCTGTCTGTCGGTCTATCGGTAACTTTTTTGTGCGCACGTTTACTCTGGAACCGTTTAAAATATTGACTTGAAATTTGGTACACGTATGTCTTTTAACGAGATCTGGAACTGAATTATATTTTGATCTTATTCCGTTGAAGAGTTGGGGGGTAAATTGGGGTAAATGGAGGTAAATAAGTAAATCAAGTAAGAGTCCATAAAATTGTTATATGGTATATACAGTGTGTGCTATTTAATACCGCAACACCCCATTATTTTGGAACGCATTGGTCGATTTTAATTTTTTCTTTGAGACTTACTTTACCTTTTTAGTAAACCTAACCGACTTTTATACAGGGCCAGTCGAAAAGTGAGAAATTTTAAACTTGTCTGTTAAATAACAACACCCTGTATGAGATATCGAACTAAAATCACAGAAGAAGAAACAATCAGAATATAAAGTCGGCAAAAATCCTTTGATCTCTTGTTGTAAATTTCCGCCATACTATTGTTGGGCGAGTTCAGGTCAGTACTCGATATTTTTTACCCTTTTTAAACTTGTACAACTTTTCTAGAGTTGAAATAGAATGTAAGGTTCAATAATAATTGTTGTGAACGACTGAATTTCAATAAATAATTTAAGTATTTTCAATATATTTTTTTGCCTTAGAATACCAGGAATCCTATCATGTAATTCAATACTTCGTCAGTATTAGCTATAAGAGTAGTTGTTTTCGTTGGTTTTCCAATAATGAGTGTTTTAAAGTGTTTTCCTAAGTAGTATATTAGCGTAACCCGGTTAAGGTACCAATATACAGAAAGTAGATAATTTCATATTAAATAAAAAAAGTGTGAATGACTAAATGTAAATAAATGATTTAAGTATTTTCAATTTTTTTTTTTCTTTAAAATGCTAAGAATCCTATCATGTAATTCAATACTTCGTCAGTATTAGCTAGGAGAGTAGTTGTTTTGATTGGTTCTCCAATAATAAGTATTTACCTAACTAGTATATTAGCGTGCCCAGATTAGGGCAACAATATACAGAAAGTCGGTATTTTCATAATAAATAAAAAAGTGTGTAAGTTGTGATTTGCATAATACCTAAATAATATTCTCTAATCATGATAAAATTATAATTTAGTGTGTGTACAAGAACCAATGGCCTCAAAAATTTTTATTGCTTTATCCACCCCCACTGCCTTCCACCACCCCCACCTTCACTACCGATATCGTTTTGTGGGTTTCTGGAGTAGATGATTTCAAATATTATATTATTAAAGTCCCATAAACAATTATTCACACATACAATTTTTTTTCGTTGTAAGAGGAATGCTATTTCATAAAACGGCTGGTGCTGCACTGATTTCTTGCCAAAGTTGGGCGCTGGTATTTATGGTATTTTCTGTAAACGAGTTCTTTCATTGTGCCCCACATACCGAAATCTGGACTACGTGGCGGACAAGTAACAGGTTACCACGACCAATCCGGAGTTCATGAAAATGGGCGTTTAAATAGGTTCGCACTTGAATGAATGTTAAAATGTGGCGGGGCACTATCCTGCATGAACAACATATTTTGCCTCAAGTCAGTGCTAATGCATCCAGCATATCAATAAAATTGTTTTCTAAAAAATGTATATAATTATTACCATGTTGTTATCATTTAAATTTCTTGACAACTCATGTGGGCCTAGAAAATGGTTCCCAATGATCCAACACCAAACATTGATTTTGGACTCATGTAAAATGACGCTTTCGCATTGCATGAGGATTTTCAACTTTCCAAAAATGATTATTTCTTAAATTGAAGATACCTCGGCGGGTAAATGTAGCTGCATCCGTAAATAATATTCTGGTGACGAATGAGTGGTCAACGTCTTGTCTATTCGAGTATCACTTGCAAACTGATATCTTAACGGAAGATCGACATGCAATGATTTTGCACGTATTTTTTTTTTCATTTTTCAAATGGAAGTCTTGCTGCAGACAGTTGTCTTGAACTAGTTTGTGGATCATCTGCAATGCCTTAAATGAACCACGTTCGCTTATATTCCTGAGCAGATTCTGAAATAGTCGATGACCAAGTTGCAATCTGTTTGGAAATCTTCGTAAATATCCCATTGTAATTAAGCTGACAATAAATAAACCTATCTGTCTTTAATATCTGGTATATATGTTAATATCAACTTTTAGACTAAGATAAGTTTAGCTAAGTCGTAATATCTTAATGTCAGAAATTCACTATTGCTCTAGAGATCATTACTTAGGGACTACCCTGTATTGAAGTTTACATCCTGATATTCAATTTCAACACCGGAGAAATCTCCTTATAAGCATAATAGGGTTACACTTGTATTATCTTATTATGTGCAAATTAGTCATTACCTATTTTAATGTCTCCATTAAGATTTATAGCATCGTACAAGTTGAAATGCAGGTTACCACGAACCTCAATTAAATAAATAAGGTTATCTCATAATCTGGTTGTAGCGGTCTTATTCCAATGTGTAATTCCTTGGCTAGAGTTTATTACACATGTTTCAATTCGCGCTCACGCGTACACATTGCCAGCATTTCTTTTTATTTATATCATGTTTAATGTTGGGTGTTCAATTCAACACCCACCCAATGTAGGTAATGTCTGAATTCCTTCAGCACAAGTATCTATAGACCTTGGAATACTCAAAACAAAAATAGTTTCATTCATAAATCATAAACTGTCTGCTTAAAACAGTGGCTTGACAGAAATGAAGAGAGGAAAAGTTTGTATGTGTGGTCCCAGTGCTGAAAACAAACCTTTAATAATGAAATAAAAATGTATATACATCTGTTTCTTTTACCAGGACCACGCCGAATATCTCGATTAATATCCACTGTAGAACAAAAAAGTTTTAGTAAATAATCAATAATTATGTATTACACTATCACACTGAAAAGAACATATGTGTATTTATTCTATTAACTACAATGAATGCTCAAATTGTACACTGTGTATTCTAGTATACTAACATGCTCTACAGACACCTCGCTTATTTTGGAGCATTTCAGGGGTAATTGCCCCACACGCGTTTTAAATTCTGGTTTGGGGTCCTCAATATGTTCAGGGGTGGTTTGAAATATCTTGTCTTTAATGTAACTCTAGTGGGAGAAATCCAAGGGAGTAATATCTGGTAATTGTGGTGCCCATAGAATGGGTCCTATCCAGCTCTGGCATAACTTGATTTAAATAATTTGTACATATTACAGCAGTTTGAGGTGGAGCCCGATTGTTAAAATGTGAATCACTTACTCAATCTTGCCGCTAATGTGAATTCATAAAGAAAATCTTAATACCAGTTTCGTGCGAGATTAAGTTATTTACGAGCGGTTAATTTCTCATCATAAAAATAAGGTCTAATTACTCCCTAAAAGAACCACCCTGACTTGCGTAAAAAATCTTTCTTGGAAAGCAACCTCTCTGCACCAATGTCTATTCTCTTAGGTATACTTTAATGAATATTTCTACTGAAAAAAAAAACAGTATTCAGCGGGGCATTTCATTTCTTATTTAGCAACCATCTACAAAATCTTACTCAACTCGGCTTATCTTCTTCACACAAATGTTGAACTGTCTTCATTCTGTAGCATTGAAATCCGTTTTTTCTTGTATTTTTCTTGAACTTGCCTTTTTTTATTCGTCAGTTTCTCTGAATTTGTCTCAAGGAGGTTGCTTCATTTTAGTTAACATAAATCACTTTTCCTACATTACCCGTAACATTCCCTCGCCTTACTACTTTTTCGGGACTTTTTTGGAAAATGAACCATGTGTTTTTAGGGCGGGTACTTATATGCGCTCTATATCTGTATCTGTGTCATGTAACGAAACAGTTACTGTACCAGTTTGCTACATTTAGGCCTCTGTCAATAGTCGCCGTAACCAGCTACGATCAACTAGAACCGCAGTGTTCGAGGCAAGTTCGCAATCGCATTTACTTTTAAAGATGCCACCTCCAGAAGTACCCCGTCTGATGTTAGCAAGTGCCGCGTATATACTTGTACACAACATAATAGAAAGTTATAAACGCCCACGAAGATTTTGGAAACATACATTATACAAAGAAAGAAATGGCTCTGCTTTGATTTTGGATTTAAAATTCAATCAATCAGCGGTCATTACAAAAAATTTACTCGTATGAATCCTATGGATTTTGAAGGTTTAATAAATCTAATTGCACCAAAGATTCACAGAATAGATACGATGACGATACCATATAATTGGGGCATTCTTGTAAGCCTCGATTAAATAAATCGAAGCACTTCTCTTCGCTCCATTCCAAGATCGGACCGCCGAAACGTCTGAAGGTACACAGAATTGCGTTCTTCCTGCGAACCGTCCACAATATTGGAGCGCTCCCCTTTGTGAAGATTCGCGAACCTGGAGTGCAAGACGTATACGCTACAAAAATTAGTCACAGTATCCGTTACGACGCATGATGCAAATAGAGATACAGAGCGCATGTGAGTACCCGCCCTTAGATGTTGAACTATCGTAGTAGCATACGCGGATTATCTTCTAATCGTCACAGCAGAAGATCAGGATATTTTTAACTGCATAGAAAATAAAAAACCTCATAATTTTGAATAATTTTAATATTTATATATTTTACTAATATACATTTCATAATTTAATATCCAACCGTGGAAATACGATTTCAACTCATCGCTTATAATAATTTACATTTTTTCACGTGGTAGATGGTGGTGTAGTTCTTACGTTTTTAACTTGGAAACCCTATACCATAACCTATAATTTCCCCACCTTTAATCTTTATTTCAACTTTATTAAACTAACATTTTTTCAATCCTCTCTATTTGTTTAATCTTGTTCTTGTTTGTCCTTCTTGTCCTCTCTTGTTTTGAAAATCCCTTTTAGGCCGTTGAGTTTTGTTTTCCCGTGCCAACAAACCCAAATTTTTTAATGCGTGTATGCAACAATTAATTTTAAGAAGTTTTATTTCAATTATTTTTAAGAATATTATTTGTAAATTGTTTATTGTTAATGTTAAGTTTTTAATTTTTAAACAGGAGCATTGACTCAAAACTGTCGTCAAGTCGAACCGGACCTGCCCTGTCCAAATCCACGTTCACAAAGGCGCTGTGGGCCCTGGTTGTCTGGCTGGCTCCGAAAGAGGTTCCGGAAAGGCACATAATTGTAATCTAATATTAATAAATTCTTATTCTGTTCAGTTCAGACTTGGTAATCTAAGGTCCCCGGTTCGAAACACGTAGGTTTTGGATGTAGTTCTTTTTTTCACTTTAGTTTACATTGAGTGTTTCACCAACTAAGTTCATACGATAAAATTAAAATTATCTAAAACTAACACTTACAAAAAACTGCCAAGAGTGTCCTATAGAATGTGTAACAATTATATAAAAAGTTAAGTCCAGTAAATCGGCGAAGAGTATATTGCTTCCTCTAGTTTAAATCCTCATTAAACAGTTTAAGCCAGGTCAAATGCTTATTTGTCCCTATTTCGCACAACATCCAATTTAGAATAACAACGGATTGAGTTCACAGAAAAAAATAATTTAATAGCACAAGCCTAAAAAATTATACCTATTATACAGCCACAGGTAGTGGATTCCTAGTAAAGTGATTTGGAATAGAATTAAAGTTATTCTTGGAGAGAGCGGTCTTATTGTTTGCAAGAAGATATAACAAAAAAGTTGAAAGCATTACTCATTAATTATTTTTATACCCAACAAAATCATTGTTTGATTTTCCAAGAAGTAATCCTTTTATTCTATTACATTCTATAATTGTCTGTTATTTTCAACATCGTGCATCTCAGTGAATTTATTTAATCTTTATAGTTGATCTCAGTGCGTGTATGAATTTTAATAAACCACTTCTTTTTTATCACAGAAATATTTATCATTGTATTTTTGTTTATATTATACTTGCAAATATTACAGGTTTCTGTAAGTATTTTTCGACATAATAACCAAAGGACTCCCCCAAAACCTTATGGAAATTGGGTTTCGGCAAATTTGACTGAAACTTTGTGAAAGGTAGTTTAGGGAGTACTGATCAAAACTTCTCATGGGCCAAATCCTCTAAAATCTAATCTGCGCCTTCCACGGGACAGAGAATGTCAACAGATACGTCCATTAGCTTCGCTCCTATCTTTAAGCATATAAATCTAACTACAAATATGTACGTGCGTACGCATGTGTGTTTGTGCATGTATGGGGAGGGGTGTACTTATATTTTTTTACGACAAATGTCAAACGTTGCCGTCGGCATTAGCATTGATGGAAATCACTATATTAAAGTTGTCAAACAACTATAATAGTGACATAAGCCATTTATGGAGTTAAGACAGATAAATAAATCTTATGACATATATATCTAATACTGTATAGGCGTAAAATATTACATGAATACCGAAGAACAGGAAGATAGTTAGCTTCATATAATATTTTATAAGAAAAATCGGCCCTTTTATGGCCAAATAATGTGCAAAGTCTGTTAACGTAACTTCCCAATTTAATTCAATAACAATTTATTAAGTGATAAGGTGCAGTTATGCGCCTAGCCGGAGCCCGGACTGGAGCCACCCAGATAACCATGACACGCAACATCATGGTGAATGTGTTATTGGCCGAGGGGGATCTTGAAAAGAGGATAAAAAGGACAAAAGAACAGAAAATAACAAAAACGGACTAGTAGACGAGGAATAGAGAGGGGTTGAGAGTATGCGAAGCTAGGGTAAAGATAAAAGGTGGGGAAAAAGAAAAATTATGGTACAGGACCGTATGGCTAGGGAAGATGCCAAAAACTATTCAACGCCTGGTGTGGTAGAGGGTGTTTCAGGTCGAAAAGTATGACAATATGCTGTCTGATTCAGGTTATGTTGCGGGTTAGCTGACTATCGCCCAATTAATAGAATTTTTGTGAGATTTCCTGGACGTAGTCCGCTAGTGGAGTTATGTCGTGGCAACGTGCATAGAGATCCCTGAGGGAAGTGCACCTACCAGAGTCTGAAATGAGGCGCATCAATTTATGTTGCAATACTCGTTTCCGCATTGTCGTGGCCGAAATGCTCCACAGCACAGACTCCACGTATGTGATAGCCGGCCTGATTACTTACCATCGTGTACAACAATGTCTTATTCGTACTGTTGAGTCCGCTGGCCAGGAGCGGATACAGACTCCTGGGCATGGCGTACAGTCTTGTTTACGTAGATGTTGAACGTCAGTTCTAAGTTCAGTCTAAGTTCACCCCCCAGATATTTTACGCACCTTTTAAGTGGAATTTGGCGACCCCCGATCGAAATTGGTGTTAGAATGTGGTTCTCAGTGAACCGGTGTGTGGAGAGTATAGCCTCCGACTTTTTGGCGTTGATTCGAATCTTCCACTTGTCGCAATATACCGCGCGCGCCGTTGCATGGGCCACGTGCGCTTTCAGCAACATATTCGCTGCTTAGGCGTTGTGTGAATGTGCGTACATGGCCGTGTCGTCGGTGTACTTGGCAAGATTCATATTTGGAAACTCCGGAAAATCGGAGACGTAAAGGTTGTACAACTTTGGCGACAGGCACGACCTCTGGTGGACGCCCGCGTGAATGTCCCGTCGAGAGCGCAACCTTCCCGTGGTGCACATCGGGTAATGCTAATGCCGACAGCAACATTTGACATCTGCCATAAAAGAATCCCTCAACCCCACACCCCACACACACATATGGCTACGTACATACATATTTGTATTCAGATTTATATGTTTTAAGATAGCAGCGATGCTAATGGACGTGTCTGTTGACAGTCCCTGTCCGTGGCGGTCGTAGCCTAGATTTTGGAGGGTATGGACAATGAAAATTTTTCATCAGCACCCCCTAATCTACATTTTCACAAAATGGCAGCAAAATTAGACGAAACCCAATTTCCATAAGGATTTAGCACATCCAGTGGAAGTATAGTAAGGCCAAAAAAAATTTTTAAAAATTTTTGTTGAAATAGGCTTAGAATGTCATGAAACGTCGAGATTTTAAGTTTGAGCGAAAAAAAAATGTTCTGTCTGTCTGTCTGTCTGTAACTTTTTGTGCGCAGGTTTATTCTGGAACCGTTTAAGATATGAACTTGAAATTTAGTACACATGTGTACTTTAATGAGACCTGGAACTAGATTATATTTTCATCTTGTTCCGTCGAAGGGTTGGAGGGTAAATTGGGGTAAATTTGGGGTAAATAGGTAAATCAAGCAGGTAAGAGTTCATAAAATTGATATTTAGTATATGCAAGAGAAGCTAAGGTCTCTTCCATTTTTGGAATCCATTCCACCCCCACCCCATTATTAAGGGGGATGAAAAAATTGTGATTTAGTGTGTGTACAAGAACCAGAAACCTCAAAATATTTTTTACTCCATCCACCCCCACTACCACCCACCTATCACCGCCCCCCATCAAACTACCGATGTGGGGTATCGTTTTATGGGTTTTTGGGGTAGAGATTACAAATATTATATTATTAAAGTTCCATAAACAATTATTTCCACATACAAATTTTTTTCGTTGTGAGTGACTTGGATAGAAAATCTGGATGTGGAAGTAGGGATCCTTTGGGCAGCGGTTTTTGTTTTTCTTGTTGAGGTCTTCTGCCACATGCATTTTTTCCTAAAACGATGTCCGTAAAATCTACAAAATAATGCATTTGTCCAGTATTTTACTTGAAGAAACCTTTACATCTGTGAATTTTATGTCAAAAGATGAATAAGGACAGATATATAAAAATAATGCATTTTGCTGATGTTTCGGAAACCGAATCTGTTTCCTTTATCAATGGTTTATTACGGGAATGTTTGGGTAGTTATCAATATTCACTGGTGGGTACACCGAACTCAGTCGGTTCCTCACCGAGCCGTTTCAAAATTAACCGGTCACAAAAAATAAGTTGTTCCTTTTACCAGTGTGATCGGCTATTTCAACAGTGAGGTACTACATCAACTAGGGCTTTGAGTGGAAATTTCGGTAGAATGTCGGTGTTTTTAATAACCTCACTTTTATTTTATGTTATTTTAGTTGTAGCTTGTTTATTTATTTATTTATGACTTATTTATAAAAAGTTTAAACGCTCTTAAGATAGAGTGCTGGAAACCTGCATTAAACGAAAAATCGCCGCCCAAGGAATCACTACATCCACATCCACCTAAAAAATTTTGTATGTGGAAATAATTGTTTATGGAACTTTAATAATATAATATTTGAAATCCTCTACCCCAATAACTCATAAAACTATACCCCACATCGGTAGTGTGGTGGGAGTGGTGATAGTGGGTGATAGTGAGGTAAAAAAATATTTTGTGGTTTCTGGTTCTTGTATACACACTAAATCACAATTTTTTTCATCCCCTTTAATAATGGGGTGGGGGTGGTAAGGGAGGTGGCTAACTCCAAAATTTTTTTTGAGACCTTAGCTTCTCTTGTATATACTAAATACCAATTTTATGGACTCTTACCTGCTTTATTTACCTATTTACTCCAAATTTACCCGAATTTACCCCCCAACCCTTCGACGGAACAAGATGAAAATATAATCTAGTTCTAGATCTCGTTAAAGTACATATATGTACCAAATTTCAAGTCAATATCTCAAACGGTTCCAGAGTAAACGTGCGCACAAAAAAAAGTTACTGACAGACTGACAGACAGACAGAAATTTTTTTCGCTCAAACTTAAATTCTCGACGTGTCATGACATTCTAAGCCTATTTGAACAATAAAAATTTTTAACATTTTTTTTGTCGTTACTATACTTCCACTGGATGTGGAAGTAAAATGAATAGCGATTGTAAATGAAAGTCAACAACCAAAACAAATACCAAGGTTCTAAAAAAAAAACGGAAAAATCAACCGAAGCATTTTATAGCGTTATCGCTATAAATAAAATTAAAATCGAAGTAAATATACGTATATTTGTTTTTAATACATGTTCATATTTTATGTGATTTTGGTATTTTAAAGTATATTGATATTATATTTTTTTTATCGAATGTTTTTTATTTTTCTTAGCGACTCCATGGAAACTTCTCCATTATGGATCGAGTTTTAATTTTTGTTTCTTAGCGACTCCATGGAAACTTCTCGCTTTTGGAACTTCTCGATTTCCAGTGACTGAGTCGCTATAGTCGCTATACATTTCATAATTTTTAACCGCTGCGCTGATAGCCTGGATATCTTTCTAACCGGTTTCTTCTACCGCTGGATATAGGGGTGAATATTGAAAAGTGCCCTTTATGAGCTGTGTATATTAAATACACAGCTTTAAGAAAATATTTGTGTTACTCAATATTCATAGATACTTACTACTTGCACAGAATGTTGATATAGTTTACCGGGTCAAAGTTTATTCTATGTCCATTCTCCCAAGCGTGTTCATAAATCTTCAATTTCTGAATTTCATTCTTCCCAATCCTTGTGCTCACCCAATCTTATTCTAAATAGGTGGCCGCATCATTATACATATGTGTTAAAGAAGAGTTGTGACAGAAGGCAGCCCCGCCTGCTGCCTTTTTCAACTTTGCATTTGTGGAATATAATTTCGAATTTCACCAAAGCAGAGTTTTTCTTTCTTCAATACATATTCTAAAACTTTTGAGACATTAGATCATGACATATTGTTACAAATATTGACCAGTTTCGGCGTTACCTTAAAAAAAAAAAAACTCCAATAGAATTTACATACACGTTTTGAGTGATATTCATCCATCTAGATGTAGTCAATTTAAAGATAGGGTAGTCTTTGACAGTAGGTTAACTAAACCTTTTGCCGTTCATAAACTTTGCAAAATATTGATGCAACGAATATTCAGTAAATATCTTTGGTGTAAGAACGGCGACATATATTCAGCCTCAATGTGATTTGTTAAGCAGATATCAAATACATTATTTAGCCAGTTGACACTTGGTATTATCATAGACATAAAAAAAAATGAAAACCTTACAAAATTTTTTAAATAAACATTGACAGAGATAATAATGATTTTTTTCCTATGTTAAAGGAAGACTAATGTAAACAAATTTGCACAGAATATTTGTCTTCGCTATGTAGAAGCTGAATAAGAAGATCTGTAAAAGTAAGAATAGAATTTTAAAATCAAACACATCTTTGAAATTATTCTCCATCAACTTCAAGTTGATATTAGCTTATAGCGTCTAATTCTTTGTTACCATTTGTAAAACTGTAAAATTTTATGTCATACTTCTTCTTAGAGGTTTCTTTTCATTCTTTGAAATGTTGATATTCAATTTATTTTTAAAGTATATGTTCCTTTATTCTTTCAAAATTATTGTACATATATAGCAATTAAATTTCCTATTTATATTTTAGTTTACTTGAAACTTTTATATTGTGTTGTTAAAAATATTAAAAATTATGAACTGTTTTATGTCTAAATGCATTTTATGCGTAACCATATAACGAATAAATTTTTTACGAGATTAAAATGTCTATATACAGTAGAAGGGACATTATTTTCAATTTTACGATCGTCTGCAAGATCGCTAATAAAAAAAAATAATTGAAGATACTGGCCTTGGCTACCAAATTGAAGTCTGCTATATAGTCGTTAGCATTTTTAAATTTATAAAACGTATAGACGCTTGGATATATTCAACAATAGTAAGCTCTGTATTTAGTTTCATTTGCTAATTTTTACAGGAAAACAAAAATCATTCAATCTTATTTTGTTAATTATTAATCCTGTTATTTTTTTCGTTGTTGTTTCTATAATAGTAATAAAATATGTATTTTTATTCTTTAAACTGAGAACAAGTGCGAGAGGTAGGAAAAAATTCGATCACCTCATCTCTCACTTTTGCTTTCGGTTACTATCACTGCATCTTGTTCACGCTCTCATCTTCGTTCTCGGCGTGAGTTTGGGAGAGATAAAACGAGAAAACACTCGTTTCTCGCGAAACACTAATTAAAGTGAAAAACATTTTTTTTACCGAAAATTTGAATTTAAAACACATCTGTTCTATTGCTAGATCCTACTCTAGAACTTAACATACCTAATTCACTAAATTATATCATCTATGGAATCCCAAGACCTTGCCGGTCATGCAAGAGGATCTTCGGGTCCAATACATCTGTTTGGATATATATCATTTAAATGGTTTCTAATTTGGTTGGAGAAATGCGGTAAGAGTATTAAATTAGTCACAACTGGGTTTTTATTGACCTTAAGGTGCCGAGTTGGATCTAAAAATCCTAACCGTAATAACAATGACAATTTGGTTCAAACAGCATTTTCGTAAATAATGTATTTTAAGAACCTTTTCTAATGGATCAATAAAAATAATAAAAATTGTAACTTTTTCATATTTGTATATTGTAATAAAATCAGTTTAAATAATACAATATTAAATATTAGTAAACACATTCTTCATCATCATCGTTCATCCATTAAATAGTTTTATAAATAAAAGATAAAAAAATTCCTAAGCTTTTTGAACGAACACACTACTTTAAGGTAAATATTTAGTTAACTTGACAAATAAAGTTTTTCACATCTAACATATCATTTTTTTTAATTGAAGGTAAAACGTGTATTGTTTAAAAATATATATTGTACTTTTGTAAAAACCAATCAATTATCAATTAAGATTGATAATAATTAAAAAACTGTATGAATTCCTTGTTAAAATAATAATATAACCTTCGACACACATGAACAATGTGCAGTTTATATTCAATAGATTTTCAAGCACCAACTAATTGCACGCACTTAATTATGTGAGAAATATCCTGTACTTAATTTTTAAGCATAGTAAACAAAGTTATTTAATTAATGATATAAATAAAATTTGAGAATCTCGAAATTGGAAGACTCCGATATGAAGAAGCAACAGCTGACGCTTTCTTTCAGGCACACAAGCAAAACAATAATACCCACATAAGACGCGCATAGCGCCACAGTAGTGGAATTGGAGTAGAGTATAGAAACATTCATTCATTATTTACAAGCCTATTCTTGATTTATTTTTACAATTAATTATTTTTCATTTATTTGCTTTAATTATGATTAGAGAATATTATCTAGGTATTATACAAATCACAACTTACACACTACTGATGAGAACTAACGAGTTCGAAAAAACTTGTACAACTTTTCTAGAGTTGAAATAGAATGTAAGGTTCAATAATTGTTGTGAATGACTGAATTGCAATAAATGATTTAGGTATTTTTAATATATTTTTTGCCTTAAAATGCCAGGAATCATATCATGTAATTCAATGCTTCGTCAGTATTAGCTAGAAGAGTAGTTGTTTTGGTTAGTTTTGCAGTGTTTTAAAGTGTTTTCATAAGTATATTAACGTGACCTGATTAAGGTACCAATATACAGAAAGTAGATAATTTCATATTGAATAAAAATGTTTGAATGAGTGAATTTAAATAAATGGATTTAAGGATTTCTAATATATATTTTTTCCCTTAAAATGCTAAGAATCGTATCATGTAATTCCATATTAGTATTAGCTAGAAGAGTAGTTATTTTGATAGGTTCTCCAATAATGAGTGTTTTAAAGTATTTACCTAACTAGTATATTAGCGTGCTCAGATTAGGGCATACAGAAGGTAGGTATTTTCATAATAAATAAAAAAGCGTGTAAGTTGTGATTCGCATAATACCTAAAAAATATTCTCTAATCATAATGAAAGCAAATGCATAAAAAATAATTAATAATAAAAATAAATCACGAACTATATGAAAAAGAAAACTGGATCACCTGTTTCGACTATTATTTATTACTATTATTTCGTACGTTAAGTTTTGAAAATTTTACGGCATTTTCAGCGAGATTTTTAGTTCATAATTACCGAAGAATTGAGAAATTATAACGGTAAAAAAATTAAGTAGCTACAGTATTTTTCATGAGATTTTTTGAAATAGGTTTTTCACACACCAGTACATTGTTTAGCAATGAAGTGGAGTGTACAAGTCGCTTCTTATTTAGTTTTAGCAGCTTCAGCTCTCTAATATAAGGTTCAATTCGATTCAATACGAATTTATGAATATTAATCTAATAGTGCGGCAGCAAATGTAATCCCGTATGCTGTCTGATGTTACAAGCAAAGAGTCAATTGTATTGTTATGTGTTTACACCCCTTAGTAAACACTCTGTATCGTAAATCCGGAAATTATAACACCAGGGTAACACTAAACACTAATTTAATAACTTACGTACTAACTACAACAATTGATTACTTTACTAATATTACACTGTGTACTATAATTCAGTCACTTTACTTTACTACTTTGTTCATTACTATATCTTTCTGAACTCGTTATCTGTACTGAACTGAACTGCCTACTGAACTGTACTGTACAGTATGGCCACTCACTCTCTATTTATACTCTTGGGTAATTGACTCTGGACCTTTCTACAATGTTCCAGAAGATGTCGGCACTTTTTTCTACGTTTCTAGACTATGACAACGAGCGCGCCATCTCTGGGACGATTGCTAAATTAACTAACTTAGTTTTCTATTAGTTATACATGAACCTTAGAGGGAATTCCTATAGATAGGGTACAAAGCCATAACATTATTTTATTTTCTGATCCCCCTGGAACGTGAAACAAGTTGTTGGACATCTGGAAATCATGTCTGATTTATGAAATGCTTCATCATCATAATCACTCTAGTAAGGGAGATTATCTTATAACCGTAATCCATAAAATGAGTATAGAGGTTCTAAAATTACATTAGAACCAGAAAGGAACTTAAAATGGTCATCAGAAAATATGCCGGGGGGGTTGGGGAGGTTTTGGGTTTTCAATTTTATTTGACAAAAATTGGCATTTCTATACAAATACAACACCAAATTGGCCCAGCACCACATAGCGACTTATTTGCTCACTTCACCTGCTCCCCCCTCTCTGGGAACACTAACGCATACTAAGGTACATAAACTAGCTAATTCTTAATACTAAATATAAGGAAACAAAATTCTGGCTGAAAATTTTTTAATACAAGGAAATTTTGATATGACTATATTGATTAAATAGTTTTATGGAATATATCGCTCACTTGACGAATTTGTCAGTTCTAGAAGGCTTCCTTAATATAAATACAATATAAATAATGTCCTCAAGCTTTTTAGTGTTTTTAGGTGCTAACAGTACGTTATCCTGAAGTTGACAAAATATCTTCTAACAAGACACTTCTTTCCTTGAAAAAAATTTTGTTATAGCATGAAATCTGAGAGCAGAAGATTATTTTTTTTGAATTTATTGATGAGATAGGTGAGATTAATTGGCAGGAACCTAACAGTTTTTCCAGGAACCTATATAACGGTTCCTGGAAAAACTGTTAGGTTTTCACCACACTTAGTGACAGAGGTGTGGTGGAAACGTCCTTATGTAAGCTTGAGAGATAGTCAATATTCATTTGAAGTAAAACATTTGAACAGTTTCTTAGAGCCCTATGGAAATATAAAAACACGTAGTAATAACAATAAAAATGTATTTTCAATATGCTTTGGATCTGTATTAGAAACAAAAAATACAGCACATCTAATATATAAAAATCTCGTGTCACAGTATTTGTTATCGAACTCCTCCGAAACGGTTTGACCGATTTTTATGAAATTCTTGGTGTATATCTGGTAGCTCTGAGAATAGGTCGTAGGCTATTTTTTATACCCCTAGGTGATAAGGGTGGCCCTATCCAGAAATTTTCTTTTTATTTTTTGGACAAAAATTTATAATTTATATGGCAAAACAACGATTGCTGGGTCAGCTAGTAATTAAATAAAATTCCCTGTAACAATTAATTATTGTTTGAAAGATTGGTTGTTTGATAGATACTTTTTGTTTTTATGCATACTTGATAAATATGTCTCTTTTTTATACTGATAATGCTGCCTTCTTTTAAAAATTGTTATTTCAAAAGGCTATTAAAAAAGTTGAAAGAATTTTTCATTTATACTTTTGTACGGTTGTATTGGGAGACTTGAAACAAGTATACCTCATAGATTAAAAAATGATAGAATACAATTTTTATGTAAAATGTGCCACAACGATGTGGATAAAAAAAGTTAAGGCACTTTTAACACATTAAAAGTGGCGTATATATGAGCTAGACCAAAATTGAAGATACATTATAATTTTCCACCCCAAATAATTCTCACCCATCAATTTTCAAAAGAGAATTTTACAAACTCATTAATTTACAAAGGAAAATAAAAAATAAAATTTAAAATAGGTTTTTACTTATCAACATTTCATTAAGGCATGATTAACTAAATCTGAATATTTTGACTCCTACTATGCACAGTCAAATTGTACCATTACTTATAGACGGAGAGCTAGGCACGAAATTTCGATATGACTCGGGTCATGACAAGTTTCCATAATAATACGTTATACACTAAGGGAGAACCCTGATTCAGGAATTTGCTGACAGCTCCAGAGGGGAGGGGCACGATTGACTTTTCTTTTTTTTTTTTAACAAAAATCATCCCGGTTACTCTTAAAAATTTATAGAATAAGACATTATGAATTACAATTGAAATGTAAAGTTGCTGACAGGTAGGTAAGGGATATGTACGCTGCTGACGGGTGTCAACTTGCCAAAGATTTATAAAAAAAATTATTGAGGTTATAATACAGCGGTGAGAGCATAAAACATGGGGTTTAGCCCTAATAAGTACAGGAGTTTTGAAACTTTTGGAATTTGTAAATTCCGATGCCCTGAATGAAATAAGAAAAAATGCAAAATGTGATCTCAGCCGCCGGCGCCGCCATATTGTAAAAATGGCGCACAAAAACAGTTTCTTTGAAATATATCGCTTCAGGTGCCTCATGCGGCAAAAAATGTTCTTATGAAAATTAGAGAGCATCACATTTTCTACAAAATATGTCCTATACATTTTTTTGTTTAACTGAATAGTTTCGGTGCAGCAGCCGATCGAAGTCAAGAATTCTTGACAAAACTATGATTTTTGTAATTTCTTAATTTAGTGCGACTTTTATGAAGGAGTATTTTTGTGTTGAGACAAAATTTGTTTTCACACCTGAAAATCTTCAAATATAGTTGATTTTACTTGTCTGCTACGCATAGCTCAATGTTCAATGCTCATCTCCACACCACCTTGAGGTAGAGTATATGGCGCGTTTTTTTTATAGGCTGTCCCCTATACACTGTAAAAAATGGATGTAAAAATACTTTATGGGTGTAAAAATACTTTGAAAATTAGGTTAAAATTAGATCAAGTTTCTATGAAATTATAAATAATTATTTTATATTTACACGAACAATTCAAAAAAACTTAAACTCTCAGGTAAAGTTAAACATATTTATGGTTATTACATAAAGTAAATTAAAACTGTACGCATTCATCTTTTGTGTACGACGTATTCTTACGGAAACTTTTTATGACCATAGTCATATCAAAATATCGTGTCCAGCTCTTAGACTATTATGAACCTCTATATTATGGTATGGCATTACCAGACTGAAGGAAGAGTTAACTCGAAAACTGGCCACTTTTTAACGTTGTGTCCTTTGAGATATTTGACCAGAACGTCAATATCTACAGCATGCTGCAACTTCAGCCAATTCAGCCAATTCCACCGAAAGCCATTTTCCATAATATATTTGTTTAAGAGAACAAACATAACTTCTACAAATTTCAGAGATATGAGAAATAAAGTTTAAAATTTTTAAGAACTAACTCTAGATTTTTAACTTCTTTCACTTTCACGATAATAATACTATTGACTGAAAGTTGAAAATTAACATGAAGTTTTAATTTATAAGTATAAGTACCAATAACATTATTTTTCCTTGTGTTTGGATTTAATAGTAACGTTTAGACAATATTAATAGTAATGAGTTTTGAAGGATCCAATCCTTTATTTTCATTTAACTCGTAATATAATAATAAATAAGTGTAACTGAAGTTAGAAGTTTTCAATTGTATATTTCTATGAGTAGTAGCTGACAAATTATTGCATTTCTGTACCGGACCTATTTAGTACAACATTAATAACTTAAAATATGGCCCACAAAAAGATTTTAAAATTTCTTATGCAGAAGGCCAAATAAATACAAGGCGACATATATTTTAACTTTACCTATTAGAGTACTGAAAAATATCTTTTGTTAGAAGATGATAAATATGAGGAGTATTTATTCAGCTAGTAATCACTACTATCTTTTCCTGTATACTTATTTAAATCTAATTAACGTTATGAATTAACACACACGTGTCATAATTTTGAACACATATGTTGTGATTGTTGTGAACACATTTAAAAATATGTATTGATGTTAATATTTTAATTAACTATGCATATATAGTTTCTGAATATTTTAGTAGAAAAAAGCGTACACTAAAAAAACTAGACAACCAGCAACATCAAATTTTGTAAGCGTGTTTTCTGTGTGTAATTTGATATGGTATATATATTAGTAAAACTTGTTTTAAAATTCCGTCTTAATATTTGGAAAAAACAACACGCTCGGAGAAAATTGTAATTAACATTACCATATTCAAACCGTTGACCTTTTTTGCTAGACACAATTCATATTATTTTCATCAGTTCTTAGATATTAATTGATTAAGACTGATAGTTTATTACGTGTATCCTTAATTAATGTTATTTTATAGCCACTTGAGAAGCCGACTTGACTTTAATTATCAGCTATACACAACAATTAATTAAGTAAATAAAACTAGTACATAGAACAAATAATATACAGACTGTCTATTTTTCCAGGGCCAAGTATCTCACTTAGTATCTGTTATAGAAGAAAAAAGTTTTAGGAAAAGTTATGCTAATTTTTGTGAGTTTATTTCAATGAAAATAAATTCGAAATTCAAAGTCTACTTTGTAAGATATAGTACAAAATCATGAAAAATAGGAAAACTCCAAACGTTTATATTTTTCTTATTTGAGGAGATACGAAAAAATTAGGAATGAAAGTTGAAGGCAAAGAGTATAAGAATAATAATACATAAGTATTAATTTACAAAGGAAAATAAAAAATAAAATTTAAAATAGGTTTTTACTTATCAACATTTCATTAAGGCATGATTAACTAAATCTGAATATTTTGACTCCTACTATGCACAGTCAAATTGTACCATTACTTATAGACGGAGAGCTAGGCACGAAATTTCGATATGACTCGGGTCATGACAAGTTTCCATAATAATACGTTATACACTAAGGGAGAACCCTGATTCAGGAATTTGCTGACAGCTCCAGAGGGGAGGGGCACGATTGACTTTTCTTTTTTTTTTTTAACAAAAATCATCCCGGTTACTCTTAAAAATTTATAGAATAAGACATTATGAATTACAATTGAAATGTAAAGTTGCTGACAGGTAGGTAAGGGATATGTACGCTGCTGACGGGTGTCAACTTGCCAAAGATTTATAAAAAAAATTATTGAGGTTATAATACAGCGGTGAGAGCATAAAACATGGGGTTTAGCCCTAATAAGTACAGGAGTTTTGAAACTTTTGGAATTTGTAAATTCCGATGCCCTGAATGAAATAAGAAAAAATGCAAAATGTGATCTCAGCCGCCGGCGCCGCCATATTGTAAAAATGGCGCACAAAAACAGTTTCTTTGAAATATATCGCTTCAGGTGCCTCATGCGGCAAAAAATGTTCTTATGAAAATTAGAGAGCATCACATTTTCTACAAAATATGTCCTATACATTTTTTTGTTTAACTGAATAGTTTCGGTGCAGCAGCCGATCGAAGTCAAGAATTCTTGACAAAACTATGATTTTTGTAATTTCTTAATTTAGTGCGACTTTTATGAAGGAGTATTTTTGTGTTGAGACAAAATTTGTTTTCACACCTGAAAATCTTCAAATATAGTTGATTTTACTTGTCTGCTACGCATAGCTCAATGTTCAATGCTCATCTCCACACCACCTTGAGGTAGAGTATATGGCGCGTTTTTTTTATAGGCTGTCCCCTATACACTGTAAAAAATGGATGTAAAAATACTTTATGGGTGTAAAAATACTTTGAAAATTAGGTTAAAATTAGATCAAGTTTCTATGAAATTATAAATAATTATTTTATATTTACACGAACAATTCAAAAAAACTTAAACTCTCAGGTAAAGTTAAACATATTTATGGTTATTACATAAAGTAAATTAAAACTGTACGCATTCATCTTTTGTGTACGACGTATTCTTACGGAAACTTTTTATGACCATAGTCATATCAAAATATCGTGTCCAGCTCTTAGACTATTATGAACCTCTATATTATGGTATGGCATTACCAGACTGAAGGAAGAGTTAACTCGAAAACTGGCCACTTTTTAACGTTGTGCCCTTTGAGATATTTGACCAGAACGTCAATATCTACAGCATGCTGCAACTTCAGCCAATTCAGCCAATTCCACCGAAAGCCATTTTCCATAATATATTTGTTTAAGAGAACAAACATAACTTCTACAAATTTCAGAGATATGAGAAATAAAGTTTAAAATTTTTAAGAACTAACTCTAGATTTTTAACTTCTTTCACTTTCACGATAATAATACTATTGACTGAAAGTTGAAAATTAACATGAAGTTTTAATTTATAAGTATAAGTACCAATAACATTATTTTTCCTTGTGTTTGGATTTAATAGTAACGTTTAGACAATATTAATAGTAATGAGTTTTGAAGGATCCAATCCTTTATTTTCATTTAACTCGTAATATAATAATAAATAAGTGTAACTGAAGTTAGAAGTTTTCAATTGTATATTTCTATGAGTAGTAGCTGACAAATTATTGCATTTCTGTACCGGACCTATTTAGTACAACATTAATAACTTAAAATATGGCCCACAAAAAGATTTTAAAATTTCTTATGCAGAAGGCCAAATAAATACAAGGCGACATATATTTTAACTTTACCTATTAGAGTACTGAAAAATATCTTTTGTTAGAAGATGATAAATATGAGGAGTATTTATTCAGCTAGTAATCACTACTATCTTTTCCTGTATACTTATTTAAATCTAATTAACGTTATGAATTAACACACACGTGTCATAATTTTGAACACATATGTTGTGATTGTTGTGAACACATTTAAAAATATGTATTGATGTTAATATTTTAATTAACTATGCATATATAGTTTCTGAATATTTTAGTAGAAAAAAGCGTACACTAAAAAAACTAGACAACCAGCAACATCAAATTTTGTAAGCGTGTTTTCTGTGTGTAATTTGATATGGTATATATATTAGTAAAACTTGTTTTAAAATTCCGTCTTAATATTTGGAAAAAACAACACGCTCGGAGAAAATTGTAATTAACATTACCATATTCAAACCGTTGACCTTTTTTGCTAGACACAATTCATATTATTTTCATCAGTTCTTAGATATTAATTGATTAAGACTGATAGTTTATTACGTGTATCCTTAATTAATGTTATTTTATAGCCACTTGAGAAGCCGACTTGACTTTAATTATCAGCTATACAAAACAATTAATTAAGTAAATAAAACTAGTACATAGAACAAATAATATACAGACTGTCTATTTTTCCAGGGCCAAGTATCTCACTTAGTATCTGTTATAGAAGAAAAAAGTTTTAGGAAAAGTTATGCTAATTTTTGTGAGTTTATTTCAATGAAAATAAATTCGAAATTCAAAGTCTACTTTGTAAGATATAGTACAAAATCATGAAAAATAGGAAAACTCCAAACGTTTATATTTTTCTTATTTGAGGAGATACGAAAAAATTAGGAATGAAAGTTGAAGGCAAAGAGTATAAGAATAATAATACATAAGTATAAAAAATTTCGAAAAACGCAGTTGCTCTGTGTCCGTTGCTTCTAGGCGGTAATTAGTTATTATCAATATTGTAGGATATAAAATTTCTTAATACTTTTGTTTAAATAATTTTCTTCCACGGTGACCTGTTCTAAAATTACAGAAGTTGGTAATTTGAAAAATAAAGAAATTTTCTAGTTAATTTGTAAACAAATTGACAATTGAAGAAAATTGTTTAAACAAAAGTTATGAGAAATTGTATAATATAAAATAATGATAATAACTAATTACTACGCAGGAGTAACAGAAGCAGAGATAATTTCTAAAATCTGCAGCGAAGTACAAAATTTCACCATTCTGATAGCTGTAAATTGTAAAATATTAATAATGGGTTAAAATAGTTTTAATAGAAATTATGGGTCTTTTAGATTCTACAATGTTGGTAATACCTAATTTTATGGTAGAACCAACAGAAAAGGCCACAATTAAGAAAAACCTATTTTGATCGTCATTTTTTCAACATGGCGGCCGTAGCATTTTGACAAATCGCTCTCTATATTACACAAAACATAAAATTCCTTGTAGGAACGTTCATATGACACATTGGCTGTACTACTTATGGAGTAGTATAAAGAATCGTCTTCCATATTTAATTAAAAATAATAACTTTTATTTTTTGAGTAATGGTCAAAACTTAATTTTAAAGTTTACTAAAAATTTAGGCAAATGCTAAAAAATAAAAACAATTAAGGAACGTTTTCAAATAATTGAGAATGTAACCAAAAGATTGCAAATGAATGCCTACCTATGGAGACTTTAACGATGGCACAGACAACAAACCTGTCTGCTTTCTTAGCAAATAAGGCTTTGTGTATAAAGTCTAGATGAAGGGTTACATCCTTTCTTCTCTTACAACTATATCGTGACCATTTGTACCATTTCGCATAAAAAAATACCGTATTTTATGTTGGCGACAAGTATGACCCAAATCCAACCCAGCCTAGGCGTAGCTGGTGTTTTCCGGGAGTGACTGCAATGCCTACATCGAATAATATAATAATAATTTTAATTCAAACATGCACCAATACAAATAAATTTTTGAACAAGAATATTTTGTACAGTGTGACCCATTTCAAGTGGAAACACCTTCATAACTTAGTTATTGGTCATCCAATTTCAACCAAATTTGGATCGGTATCAAAGATCTTTAATATTTCTTTTTCGGTAAAACAAAACTTATTTCAGTCAGTGGTGTGCATTTTTATTAAGAAAAAAAGGGTCGATTTTTCGAGAAATCATATTAAGCATTTTTTTGTTGAAAAAATAATGCAATATTGTTGACCAGCATGCATATTCACATTTTAACAACATTTTGATTTTCGGTTTTTAAATTACGGCCCACTTAAAATTGCCTATTTTAAACATTAAATAATCAATAAATTGGTAACGAATCTTTTTTCGAAAGAAAGTCATTCTTTATTTTTTCTTTAAATTCATTTTTTCTACCACCTCATATCATTGATACTTCCAAATTCGGTAATACTTAATGCTTGAACAATTTACAGATCTGATGACCCAAAATTTTTCAATGAAAATTCTTGGCCTTAAAAATTTAAAAGTTTCGATGATATGGCATAGTAGAAAAAGTGAATTTAAAGAGAAAATGAAGAGTGACTTTTTTCGAAAAAAATTTCGTTACCAATTTATTGATTATTTAATGTTTAAAATAGGTAATTTTAAGGGAACCGTAATTCGAAAACCAAAGAATAAAATGTTGTCAAATTCTGGATATAGTGGTTCTACAGCATGCTGATTAATAATATTGCATTAGTTTTTCAACAAAAGAATGCCTAAAATGATTTCTCGAAAAATCGACCCTTTTTTTCTTAATAAAAATGCACTCCACTGACGGAAATAAGTTTTGTTTTACTCAAAAAAGAAGTATTAAAGATCTTTGATATCGATTCAAATTTGGTTGAAATTGGATGACCAATAACTGAGTTACGAAGGTGTTCCCACTTGAAATGGGTCACACTGTGTATACATGCAGACATATAAATTTTTCACATAAAACAAATACTCTCGTGGCAAGAAATATATTTGTCGTACATAAGCTTATTTATTACAAATTTATTATTTTCTTGGCATCAAATTGTTAGTTTAAAGTGAAACATTTATTTATTTACGTATATATGAAACAAAAGATTCTTGTTCAAAACATTACGTTATCCATGTGCCAAGTTTTAACTAAAAAATGATTGATAAACGGCACGAGAATTTTGTAATCCTTGCACTTGAGCTCATATTTTGAAATTCGAATTTCTCATGTTTCTCATGACAATGACCGAGAAATTTGCTAACGTTTTCATTTTGAAAACAACTTACCCGCTGGAAGAAAACCTGATATTTTTATAATTCTTAGATAGTCTTATTTTAGCTATCCATGCTTCAATCACAATATATTATGATTATTAATAAACATGTATTTATTGCAATATTTATAATAGGTAATAAAATGTTTTGACCATGCGGATTCCGCCAAATTTAGTAATTTGTATTTACAGGGAGTCCCACTTAAAACTCCCGGAATAGTTTTTTCGATAACTGTTGGTTTGATAATAACTAAGTTGTTTGAATACCGCAAAAGCTATTCACTGGAATATATAAATGATTTCAGTTTTTTGTAAAAAGGGCCAATTTACAAATCGAAGTATAGATGGCGTTGCGATGCAGAATAATTGTTCGGTCCCAGGAATCTTGAAATGAGGTGCATATGATGAGACATCATATTCTAAGCAATTTTCATAATACGAATAATTTTAGAAAAATCACTGGTTATCGAAATATTTGATTTTCCTTTAAATATAAAAATCGCCGTAACTTTTTTAAAATTAGTTTTAGACCATAAGTTCTTTGGGACATTTTTCATAGTAAATCAGGCTGATTTAGATAGTAAGGAAACAAATTTATTTTAAAACATTTTTTTCAAGTAAGTAAATTAAGAATTTTGACATCTCCGTTTATTGGGTTTTATCTAGTTTCTGTATTATGTTTATGTTGTATGTTCGACTGAATTTTATACTGTAAATTGTAGAAACGGGAAAGATGCTATAATTATATTGAAGTTCAAATATCTCGAGAACCAGTGATGTTTCGAAAATTGTTCATATCATACAAGTTGCTTAGAACATAATGCCCCTTCACATGCATCTCTTTCAAAAGTGTCTTTAATCGAATAATTTTTTGCATACCAGCTCCATCTATACCCCAATTTGTAAAATGATCGTTTTTACTCAAAACTGAAATCATTTCTGCATTCCAGTGGACACCTTTTACAGACTTCAAATAACTTTTTTAGTTATCGAAAAAATGGCCCCGGTAATTTTAAGTGGGGCACCCTGTATATGTTAATTTTGCAATCAGTATGTACTTGTTTCAAAGATATAACCATTTAAATGTAATCAAATAAATCTACTCTATTCAACTCTATTTTATCTACATAAGTCATCTTCTTCTTCTGGGTTTGGACAGTGGACGTTGATCTTTTTGTGATTACGACTCTAGACGTCATATTTTACATTTTGAAGCCACGAGGTTTGTTTTTTCGTAAGCCCTTTTTTTCGTTTATCTAGTTTTATCCACTCCTTTCTCAAGGAGCCGCTACACCAAGGAATGCAGCTCTGTTGGAGCCTGTTCCAGGTTTTTGGGTATGTGCGTAGACACTGGAATTTTTTTCATATAGCTATTATTAACAATTTCTCTTCCAGTGCGATTTCAGTATGTTGGCATTAATGGAACTACATTTTTTTATATATTTAGAAATCTTCTTTTGTAGGTAAATCGCAATATTTCCATAAGTCAATTATACAATAAAAATATACAAATTATAACGACGTATATCTTTATTCGTAAGTTAAAAGTGAGGGTTGAGAGTGAGCCAACAAAGTTAATTAGTAGAATACTTAAATTAGAAATTTGGCGTCTTCCTCACTAATCCTTACACTATTATCACAGCTGTGTGCTGTTGCTTTTTGAGCTCATATTCCAAGATATAAATGTTTATATTCTCTATATATTCGTAATAAAGTCTCGCCTTATGTATGTAGAGACGGTCACTTAGTCCTTTTACTGCGATAAGATTGAAATAAAATAGTGTTATATGTTTTAATTGCATGAAAACTTGTTTTCAGTTTTACGCACTACCGCAGTCCAATATTAACGTTTTTATTAGCTAGGGCATGGAGTCATAAATATGGAATTATTCCCATATGTGTTTTCTTTGAAGTAAAGGCGACTTTGTCGTAAAATTTAATTGTTTTTTGCTATTCGGGCAAAAATAACTTACCACGTGTCTGTTATGTGTATACTTAAAACTTATGCGTTTCCGTATGAAATGCTATTTTTATAAATAGGAAACTGTTATATTTTGAATAATATTCGATATCAACCAAAGATACATTTTACGTGTAGTAGGAAATAAAAAAAAGAGTTGTATAGCAGTTATGTATGTACACTGCCGGCCATATAAAATGAGCTACTAAAATATTGTATAACTTTAGTTGTAACAAACACTATTTGTCGGAAATCAATTTAAAACTAGCTATAGTTGAAGCAATCGCATTTATGAGCGACGTTGAGTGGCAAAGGGTGCAGAACGCAGAGCCGGATTTAACTATATTGTTCGCTCGTTTACCTTTTCAATGTAGGTATTGTGAAATTTAGATTGGTAGTATCTTAGTATTGAGTCATGGGACCCAAGCCATATTTTGTGACATGACTACTAAAATAAAATAAAGCAGTTTTTCGAAAAAAAGTCACATCGAAAGTCTTTTTACAAAAACCCATTTAAGTATCTTCAATATATATATACAATGTGTCCCACTTTTCATGGAGCCACCCTCATATCTCGCTCTCCTGATATCCGAATATTTTGAAATTTTGGTGGTGAATGTATACCTATAAAGTGAGCCTTTAAACGTAACCACATTTGACTGAAGTTAGAGAAAAATTAGTAAGATATTCTTAATCAGCACCTCTGTACAAAATTACATCGTTGTGGGTTCAAAGGTGTTTGAGATATGAGCCGTCAAAAAAAAAAAATTTTTCAACTTAAAATAATTTGTATCTGTAAAACGGATTCTCATATGAAAAAAATGTATTCTTTATTTTTTGTTCAGAATAATGTATTGTACTAGTATGAAATGATTCTATAACAAAATTACTATTTATTTAATAAGACAAAAATTCTAATTTGTACATACCTACCATGTTTCTAACAAATAATCTTCAATAAAGACCTCAGTAAGCCATGAAAACAAAAGTTATTGCAAGTGTCAATGTATTATTGAACGTCAATAAGTTAATACGTTAAAAATTTAATGAATGCTGGTTTAATGTTACATGATAAGTGAACTGAAATTTTTTATGATAATGGCTCGGCGTTTAACAATGCAAGAAAAAGTGGAATTGGTTCGTTTAGTCGGAGATAATGCCAGATCATATAGAAAAGCTGCTGATGAATTTAATTTACGGCCATTAGCATCCCATTCGCCATAAATTTTTAGCAACCATCAATAAAAATTTTGACAATACAGAAAATGTATGTAAGTTAAGACCAAAGAATTATAATTTACAAAATCGCCAAAATCAAAACGAGGAACGCATTTTACAATATTTTAGAGAATATCCAAGATATAGTATAAGGCAAGTAGCATTAAATCTAAATATTAGTAAGAACATCGTTTGGCGTTGCTTGAAAAAACATAGAAAAAGAGCATTCAAGCCAAAATTTCTACATACCCTAGAAGAAGGTGATACTTACAGAAGATTGGATTTCTGTTTTTGGGCCCAGGGTGAATTTTTAAACAATGTAAATTTTCTGAAAAACGTCATATTTACTGATGAAGCAACATTCACTACCAATGGGGTAGTATGCTCTCAGAATTGCCGTTTTTGGGTTGACGAAAATCCCCACTGGTTTATCAGTACTAAAAGACAATACGTGTCAAAAGTTAACGTTTCGTGTGGTTTATGGAAAGACCAGATTATTGGGCCTTTTTTCATTCCGTGATTGAATGGAGAAGCTTATTTAAATTTGTTGCAAAGAGAAATTCAACCCTTTCTCAATAATCTGCCTCAAGATGTCAGAAGGGACTTGTATTATCAACTTGATGGTGCCCCGGCTCATAACGTTGCAAGGGATTGGCTAGAAGATAATTTTCCAGGTAGATGGATAGGTTTAAGATAGATTTAAGAAGTCAAGTGCATGAGTTTCCCCCGACCACGTAGCCAAGATGAGTTAATGATCAAAATTAGACAGGCATGTGTTGAAATCACTCCAGCCGAGATTAGGAAAGTTGTACTCCATGTAAGAACACGGATTGAGCAATGTATTCGGAATGATGGTGGTTACATAGAAACGCAAAGAATTATATAATAAAATTATTTGTGTAGATTATTTGTTAGAAACATGGTAGGTATGTACAAATTAGAATTTTTGCCTTATTAAATAAATAGTAATTTTGTTATAGAATCATTTCATACTAGTACAATACATTATTCTGAACAAAAAATAAAGAATACATTTTTTTCATATGAGAATCCGTTTTACAGATACAAATTATTTTAAATTGAAAATTTTTTTTTTTTGACGGCTCATATCTCAAACACCTTTGAACCCACAACGATGTAATTTTGTACAAAGGGGTTTCTGAAGGTGTTGATTAAAAATATCTTACTAATTTTTCTCTAAAAAAATCGCTAATACTTTTTTTCAAAAATCGACCTCTTTTTTCCATCATAGAATCGAACGCCTCTGACTTCAGTCGAATGTGGTTACGTTTAAAGACTCACTTTATAGGTATATATTCACCACCAAAATTTCAAAATATTCGGATATCAGGTAAGGGAGATATGAGGGTGGCTCCATGAAAAGTGGGACTCATTGTATATTTTATTGCCTTAAAATGCCAGAAATCCTATCATGTAATTCAATACTAAGAGAGTAGTTGTTTTGATTGGTTTTCCAATAATGAGTGTTTTCCTAAGTAGCATATTAGCGTGACCCGATTAAGGTACCAATATACAGAAAGTAGATAATTTCATATTAAATAAAAAAAGTGTGAATGACTAAATGTAAATGAATTATTTAAGTATTATCAATATATTTTTTCTTTAAAATGCTAAGAATCCTATCATGTAATTCAATACTTCGTCAGTATTAGCTAGAAGAGTAGTTGTTTTGATTGGTTCTCCAATAATGAGTGTTTTAACGTATTTACCTATCTAGTATATTAGCGTGCCCAGATTAGAGCAACAATATACAGAAAGTAGGTATTTTCATAATAAATAAAAAAGTGTGTGAGTTGTGATTTGCATAATACCTAAATAATATTCTCTAGCCCATGGTGTTCAATTAATTTTTAAAACATTTTTTTGCAAAATTCGATGATTTCTTTTTTGCAAAACTGCTTCGTTTTATCATGGTAGTAGTGCCATAAAGTATGGCTTGGGTCTCTATGAGTCAATACTAAGATATGACCAATCTAAATTTCACAAGTCGCCGTTGTGCTCAGTTTAGCTAGCAACAATGTACAAAAGACGTATTAACTTGAAATAAAAGTAGTGACTACACCTATAGTAGTTACAGTTCGCTTAATATAAATTGTTACTACCTACCTACTAAAGAGATTATTTAAAAAGTAACAAAAAACCTTTAAAAACGAAATAAAAACAAAAAGTATACGCTAAAAATAGTAACAAAAACAAATATTTCTCTCAATAAATAAACTAAAAATAAATTGTAATAGTAAAGTTATTACTACAATAACTAGTATATTAGCGTGCCCAGATTAGGGCAACAATATACAGAAAGTAGGTATTTTAATAATAAATAAAAAGTGTGTAAGTTGTGATTTGCATAATACCTAAATAATATTCTCTAACAACGGAAAGATGAATCAATGAAAAAATTTAAAAAAAAATATAACATTAATAAATAACAACATACTGAAAAATAATATTTCTGAAGCACTGAACTACGAAAGCACAAAAACGGAAATACGATTAGATGTAGATGTAGATGCCACACACGGTCGAAACATTTTTATATAAAATATATTTTATATTAAAAAATAAATAGATATAAAATAATAATTTATAATATTACACTTACAATATCCTCCAAAGCACTACTATGAATTGGTAACAAAACTTACGAAAATTATTTTCAAGAAAACACATTGCCAAATAAAGAAACATAAAGTGATTATCGAATTATATCTTCACCACGATAGTATAAGCTCGACTGCGGTGTCTCTAACTGCGGTCCTGGATTAAACAACACACTTATAATGTATACTCCCACAGGCTACGCCAGATAGTCGACAACGAATGGCCGGTATCTTCTCTCTTACTTAATGTAAAAGTGGAGTAAAGACGAGAGATGAGTTGCCACCTTTTTTTATTCCCCTTGCCACTCACACACTTCTCACTAATACGATTACTTCAACTATATCAATCTGAGAAGTGGTCAATTTATGGTGTGCTGTCCGGCACACTTCAAAGAACAAGCCCGTTTCAAACCACTTGAATTTGGCCAAAGTAAAATCGAAAATGTGGCTCATTTTATTTGGCTGGCAGTGTACAAAACAAACCAACTCTTTGAAACACATTTTATGTATAACTGATGTATTATTGTTGAAGTATCAATTAAAACAACTACCTTCTATCTGCCACTAAGAAGTATTGAATAACTTAATAAAATTCATAATAGTTTAGAACAAAACAAATTAAACACAAGATATCTGAAAAATATATTGAGTTATCAGCCATTTGTAACACTGTAAGCACTGCGCCGACTCAATGACGCAGTGCTTATAGACTGGCGGTACATGACCAGTCAGGTGCAACGTTTTTAAAATGCATGCCAATCATATATATTAATGAAATTACCATGAATATGCCAGAAATGCAAATTTTAGGCAGTCGTCGCGTGCACAAGTGGGTGCAAATCGGTTTTTTTTGTGTCTTTTTTTTGGGTTTTATTTTTTTATTTTTTTTAATGGATGCCAATAGTGCCAAACGAAAAGCCGTGAAAAAAAATCCAGCAGAAATTCATTAGCATGCAGTTTCCGCGCTCAAAACAACTGTTAATGTGCACATTAAATCGTAAAATTTTTTGGTGTTCTTGATTTTGGATGATTTTGATTTTGGATTTTTTTTTAAGGCTTTTCGTTTGGCACTATTGGCATCCATTAAAAAAAATAAAAAAATAAAACCCAAAAAAAAGACACAAAAAAAAACCGATTTGCACCCCCTTGTGCATGCGACGACTGCCTAAAATTTGCATTTCTGGCATATTCATGGTAATTTCATTCATATATATGATTGGCATGCATTTTAAAAACGTTGCACCTGACTGGTCATGTACCGCCAGTCTATTATGGTATTAGACTTGCGACCACGAAACCGTAAGTTTGAATCCTGGATGTGCAATGGCGTTTTTCACCAATATTCTTGCCTAAAGATGTCGGTCTCGGATGACTGGGGCCGGGCAGGACTATTGCCCTTTACCCCAATACATCGCTGTAGACCAGGGATCAGCCTCGTGCAGGGCAGGCGAGATTACTTTGCATCGGCCCCACTCACAAATGTAAGCGGTGCAGACGATTTCGGCCCACCTCCCTGGGTCCTGGCTCGTTGGACCTTGCTGGCTAAGGCCTCTTCTGGCGTTCTTCTGTCTTGATCTTCTTTTCTTCGCCAGCTTGTCCCCCCCGGGGGGTAGTCATCGGTCCGTTGGGTGTTTTGGGTTTTTGGCAGGAGTGACTGCCGGTACACAGAATGCCAATTGGCATCCTGTCATCCGGATCATCAGTAGGGTAAGGATGAGCTGTGTAGCTCGAGGAAGGGCAGACCTAACTGCTTTGGTAGCATTTTCGGTCTGCCCGGATCTAGGGGGACTACAGGTACTGGACGGTTGTCCGGTACCTGCAGGGTCTTGGGTGGGTGGTTGGGTGATCGTCCTGTCTCTTCCGTGAGGTGTCTTCATCGGACGGTGGTATGTTTTATACTCACCCGTTATCCAATATCTGCACCTTCGGCCGCTTGTGCCTCGGAGCGTCTGCTGGGTCATAGTCAGTAACCTCTCTGACCAGTAGGTTCCCATGCTCCTCGGCAAGGGCGTAGATCTTCTTGGCTCTCTCCTTGATGATTTCAGTGACTTTGGTGTACTCCAAGTCCCTGAAGATGTCCTCGTTGCGCACGAACCAGGGTGCGTTGACTGCTGTCCGGAGGGCGACGTTCTTCACTCTCTGGATCTGTTGAAGGTATCTCTTTGCTTGGTAGCCCCATGCTACCGAAGCGTACGTCAGTTGAGGCCGGATGAGGGACCTGATAAGCGTGAGCTTGTTCCTCAGGTTGAGTCTGCTCTGTCTACCCGTCATCGGGTAGATTAGGGCTCTCGTCCTCCTGGCCTTCTTGACGATGGCCTCCGTGTTCTGTCTCCATGTCAGGCCTTTGTCCATGATCACGCCAAGGTAGTTGACGGTATCGTGCCACTGGATGTCTTCACCAAACATGGAAACGTCACCTGTGGGGTTTTATTTTCTTACCTTCTTGAAGAGAACCGCCTTGCTCTTCTCGGCGTTGACGGCTACCTTCCATCTGCTGCACCAGTCCTCTAGGAGGGTGGCCGCCTCCTGGAGGTTTCTGGTGGCTAGCCTGGCGTTCCAGGATCTGGCTGTCAGGGCTGTGTCATCGGCGTAGAGGGCCATGGAGGTCCTCTCCGTCCGTGGTAGATCGGATGTGAAGATGGAGAACAAGTGCGGGGAGAGCACTGAGCCTTGGGGGACTCCTGCCTCCATTGGTCTGTATGTGGACACCTTGTCCACGATCTTCACCCTCATCTGTCTTCTGTGTAGGTATGATCTCACTAACTTGACAGTGCAATGGGGTAACTCATACTCATCATTTTGGCTAGGAGACCATCGTGCCAGACCCTGTCGAAGGCTTTGGCGACGTCCAGGAACAGCGCTGCGTGACTTGTCTCTGGTTGAACCCCTTCGTGACCTCCTCGGTGAGGCGGAGCACTTGGAGTTCGGTAGAGTGCCCTGTCCTGCACTCAAAGAAATAGTATGGGTAAATTCAACAAAAAAATGGTTAACTAACAATATCGTTAATTTTGTTAGTTAACAATTATCGTTAATTTTGTTAAACCAAACTATATTGATGGTATTTTTAAACAAGAGGTGATTGTTATTTTAATTACTAAAAAGTTGTCGTACAACAAAACAAACATTAACTTAAAAAATAGATGAATAAGACTATTATTTTGTTCGTCTGACTATTATTTTGTTGAATTCTGTCAAATTAAACTAGATAATAGTATATTTTATTTTTAACTATTATCGAATTGTAATTCTAACCTAGTATTAGTTCGCTGTATTATTGTACTTGGTAGACAAACCAATATCATTGTCGCCTTCTAGAAGTTCTAAAAGAATTACCATAAAATTTGCTTGCTTACCACGCAGTCTATTACAGAAATTATTCCCAGATGACGCCACACACAAATCACTAACAATAATCCATCATGCATTATCTTGCACTCTTATGAATTTATAGAAAATTAATAACATGATTGCAGTGTTCAAATTCTCTCAGGGATCATCGATATATTTGGATGGATCTTATAAACGATCTCTAATCTTTGGTTTGGGTGGTCTGATGTCTCAATACTGAGATTTTGGCTAACCAAAAAAAACTTCATCATACAATAAAGTGTAGATCAACCTAAAAATTAGTTGGTGAACAAAAAACAAAGTCGTTGTACTATTTAATTGTAGACCAAATTGAAAATGGTTAGTGAACATAAAAAAATGTCATTGTTACAAGAAGATATGATTATTAAACTACTATTTGTTTACGAAAACAAATAAAGTTGTATGACTATTCTTTTCTGATTGATTTAACTATGAAACTAGATAGGCGCGATTTCATATGCTCTTTTTGGTTGAATTTACCTATCATTTTCTTTGAGTGTGTAGGCAAACTGTTCGTCCGGGAGGATGTCCAGTTCTTCTGTCTTCTCGGCTATCCTCTTGAGGATGATCCTTTCGGCTACCTTGCTCATTGCTGGGATTAGACTGATTGGCTTGTAAGAAGAGGGAAAGATTAGATTCTTACCTGGCTTTGGGATGACTATGACGTCGGCCTTCTTCCACCTGGAGGGGAAATGTCTCAATCTCAACATTGCGTTTATGATGTTGACCATCGCTGCTACTCCTTTCCTGGGTAGCTTCTTGAAGGCGATGTTCCCAATGCCATCACATCCTGGAGCCTTCCTGGGTTTTAGGCACCTTAGGATCTCCTTGACCTCCTCTGGGGTGGTCGGAAGGATGTGGTCGTCATCTGGCAGTTTTTCACCTTTTGGCGAGACGGTAGTAGTGGGCTAGACCAAGGTTGTGTGAGAGAAAACACGTTAGTCGCTCTCTTCTCCCGAGTTCGAGTCTCAGCTGCGGCAGATGACAATGTCGCAGAGAATGGATGTTGGTCTATGTGTCTATGTGGGCGTGTCCTGGCTAAGCAGTGATATGGAAACTACGCCAGGACGTTAATATAGATAAGGCCAAAAAAACGTCATATATAACATTGGAGGCGACGTTCATTTTTCAATTAACGTTTTTAATTACATTACCAAAAGCTGTAGCGCAGTTGATTAAAGGGCGTGCTGTAGTTCGATACACATTAGTGGTACCTAGAAATCTTGGGTCTATCCCCATGATAAAATAGAGTGAAATATAAATATCAAAATAATGTACATGAAAGAACGCGACATATTAACATTGAAGCCAAGCACTTCAGCATGTTAAGAGTTCCACAGACGACTAAAAGTAGCTAAAGAGAAAAGTGGTAACAGCGTAGGTTAAATGTGTTTCTTTTCCGCATATTATTTGTCCATTTCTTTTCTCTCTACCTTACATTGGCATCGATTCAATATTTTAAAATGCCACTACTGTATAATATTGAATGAAATGCTTGTTATTTATTTATTTAATTTAAATATACTCAAGAGTAAAAACCAATTTCAGGGATAGAAAAGAAGAATAAGTTTAAAAATAATAAAATAAATAGGTATGAAAATATTAGTAATAAACAAAAATGTACAGATATAGAAGGCAGGAATTAGATGAAGCTTATCATTAACTATTAAAAAATATAAAAATATCAAAAGTCATGCACCGAGATATGTAATTGCTACATATTTTGAATTGCACTTATAAGTAAAATAATGACTGAGTGAGTAAATCTACGTATATTTAGACTATCTACCTTGAACTTAGTTAACAGAAGGTTTTGTGGGTAGCATATTGGCGGACATAGTCGGTTAACTCTAAAAAACACAGGTACGTAAAACTTGTTTGAAATACTCTATTATAAAATGTATACTTTTTGTAACCCTTGCAACAGTTGCTTACATGTGCTCATTAAACGAGAGCTTGGAACTACATATAACACCCATATCATTAAACGTTGGAGACTGGATTTACTGCATTTACGGACCTCTTCTTGTGAGAGAAGGATAATATATTGCATTATTAATGTTGAAAGATTCAAATCATTCTGCAATTAATACCAAGAGTTGAATTTATGTTATTTATATAAACATGAAATAGTAAGGGTCCCAATGTGGAACCTTGGGGCACTCCAGTTTTAAAGTGATTTAACCTATAATAGTCCCTGCATTGCGCAAATTGTAACCCGTAAGATTTAAATAAAGTAAATAATTTAACAGAAGCCAGGACATTTCTTAATGAGAATCTTGTAATTTAGCCGATCTAGTTCTTTAGAGAGATCTGCAATATTACGTCAACTTGTCCTTGGCCATCTAAAGTTTCAGCTATTTATTGAGGTACGCATGGGAAGTTAGTACTCTGATAATATTAATGACGTGATTGTATAAGAATGCATACATTAAAATTTAAAAAGCTTTTGAAATGATAGATGTAGTCGTAATGGGTAAGTAGTTTTTGATGTCATGTTTGTCGTCATTTTTTAAAATTGGGCAGACTCTAGATAACTTCCACGGCTCCTGGAAAATTGACGTGTTGATTGTTAAAATTGATAAGAATTTAATTGCTAGCAGGACATAAGTTCAATCTCTAAGCAAAAGGGGTGTAATCACGTTCGGCCAGTTGTCAACTTAAGCTTTAAGCTCGAGTGCATTTAGACTTTCCTTATCGGATATGCTTTCAATACATAGGATGTTCGTTTTATTAGCATCATATGAGATAGATTAGTGAATGCGAGGCTATGTAATTGCCTGCAAAGTAATTACGAAAAGCATCGATCGACTATATCCTACAGGTTATCAAGATTGCTGTCTTAGAAATTGTTAATGACGATATATTTTTTCACAGTACTAATCAGTATGAAGTACAAAGCTGCTTAAAAAAGTTAAAGTTAAATAAATGTCCTGAAAATGACCTTATAGCAGCCTAGATGTTAAAACTTACTTAAATAAATGTCCTGAAAATGACCTTATAGCAGCCTAGATGTTAAAACTTACTTCAGAGTATATTTTTAATCAAGGTCACTTTCTACTGTATTTGAAAAATTCATTGTCAAGGAAGGAGACCATAAGCTCATTTCAGATTATCGCCCGATATCCCTTACCTCAAACCTAGCTAAAATAGTAGAGAGCATAGTTAGACACGCATAAATTTTTGTGAAGAAACAGTTTGGTTTCTAAGAAAAGATATTATGCCATTGTATATTTGACAAACAATGTGTTGAATGGTTAGATAAAAATAAAGCCGCGATTTGTGTTTTTCTGAATCTGGGTTTCGACTCCGTTACTCATGAAAAACTGATTGCGGTGATCGAGGACATTGGCTACTGGATGGTTGGTCTTAGTTTATTGAGTACAAACCTAAAAAATGGAGTACAAAAAGTAAATATTTCAGAGCAGTTTGTGGATTCCAGAAAAATCGATACCAATGTATCTTAAGGTAAACATCTTGACTCAATTCTATTCACAGTTTACATAAATGGAATCCTTAAACTAAATTTAAAAGGAAATTACTCATCATTTGCAGATAACACTGTTATTCAATTTACAGCTAACTCTAGAAGTAAAGTAAAAGATGTTACAAAAAGGAGTTACAGGTGATTCAATCGTGGTTTGATGAGATGAGTTTGGCAGTAAATTTCGGCTAAACTAAATATATCTTCTGTTTACAGTAATAAGAGCAGCAAACTTCAATATCACACGATAGAATTCAACACTTCACGTGATCATTTTACTATTGAGCAAGTAAATCAAATTCGCTATTTAGAAATAGAATTCCATAAACGCCCAGGATGGGATAAACACTTTTAGTAAAAAGTTAGGATCTATTTTTATATTTCGGCAGTTAAAATAGTATATTAAGTATCATGAACAGTAAGGGACGTTTATCGGTCGACGATAACGTTTGATGGCTGAGCGATAGCAAATACTCCATTGTTTCCGGAGACCGGTACAACCCTTAATGTTCACGATGCTTTTACTGTTTTTTGCACGATCGTATTAAACTACACTTCAATTAAAATAATTTAATTTCTACTAAATAAAACAAACAAACACATACCGGGATGCGTATTCCTTAAATCTAATATTGTGCAACGCAAGAAACGTAAGCAACGCCTCCATGAGCTTTTCATTGGTACATTCAAAATCTAATCGGTCACAACGTACTGTTTAAAGTCTAATAGGATGCAACGCAGCCACAATATCTTATGAGACTTTTAACATTAGGCTCCTAAATACACACGGCTACAACGCAACTTGACAAAACCTAATTCATTGCAGCACACGTGTTTCTTATAATATGTACAATCATCCTGAAAAGAAAATTAATTTGGGTGCGTAAAGTATAGATAAGTATAATAATTATTATTTAACCTTTTGAAAACTCCTTTTAATGTACTTTCTCTCCTCAGCCTACATAATAAACGAATGTTTAATTGTATCATCGTTTCTTTGGAAAAAACGAATATTTTATTATGAATGTTTAAGTAGGTTAGCTTCGCATCCTGTTGTTTTTCCTCTGTTGCATCCCATAATCTATAGTGGTTCTCTAATTTTGTTTGCTAGTAAAAAGAAATAAATGCCCTGATAGACCCCAGGGCGAGAAGCGTGTGTCCCTGTTTTTTCTCCTTTGCTGATTTTCAATATTTGCTTCTCCATTGTCGAGATACAGTAATTGAAATAAATGGTTTTTTAGGGTAGCGGTTGGCTGTAAGCCTTACATTCTTTGTCCTTTTTTCTCGTAGATTATCTTTTTCGTTTATGTTCTCCGACTTTGTTAAAATTATTACTTTTTTTGAAACAGCATTTTTTGTTTGGCAAAGTTAGCTTGACCACCCATTGAGTTTTGGTTAAAGATGAAAAAGTTTTTATTCATTCATTGCACCTAATATTAAAATCATCTGAAGTTGAGTCTTCATCACTTTTTTTGGCAATTTTGCATGCAACACTGCCTTGTAATGGTCCTCACTACAGTACTCAATTATATCTAATTGCCCATCATTGGACACTAGTTGCTTTAATAAACTGGTTAATTTATCCATTTTACACAGAAATAAGAAGAAGAGTAAACAAACCAATTTTTAAATAACACTAAAATATTGGAGGTTATGTTATGATGTTTGTTTGAAGGTAAACGAATAGAAAGAAGCTGTGCTGCATGAATTAGGTTTTGTCAAGTTGCGTTATACTCGTGTGTATTTAGGAGCTTAATGTTAAAAGTTCCATGGGATATTGTGGCTGCGTTACATCCTATTAGACTTTAAAACAGTACGTTGTGACCGATTAGATTTTGAATTGACCAATAAAAAGTCGATGGAGGCGTTGCTTACGCTACACAGTATTAGATTTAGGGAATACGCTACCGGGATTTACGAAATTAGTTGTAAGGATTGTGATTTCAACTATGTTGGGCAATCACAAAATGTCCAATTTTTACAAGATTTAACATATGACTCACCTCAAAAGTGGAAGAATTGATACATCTAGTGCTGCTCAACATGTCTTTAATAACAATCATAGAATAGATATCAATAAGTGGATATCGTCCATGCTGAGCACCCGCAACATTGAAATCACGCTTCGCAATCATAGAATAGATATCAATAAGTGGATATCGTCCATGCTGAGCACCCGCAACATTGAAATCACGCTTCGCAACGATTCGGTCAGGGCCAAGGCGGGTCGAGCTTATCCTCAGCGTGGGGTACTGTCCTCGCTATTGTGAAACCTCATGCTCGTCGGGCTACTGGCCGAATTGAGCTAAGCAGGCTACTATGTGCAAATGCAAGAATTAAACGCCCAGTCGTTAAAATCTATATGTTATCCATTGAAAATAGCATTAATACTGATAGAATTATTTAATTATGTTTCTCTTTGTTATAATTGAAAGCTGTAACTTCAATGGAAACCATCCTTGGACTCACTCGCTTGCATGCCGAAGTGGAACTGGAAGCTACTACAGCAGCAAATAGACTATTTACAGGTGGAATGTGGAATGCGACGGGACGGTATGCTGGGGCACACAAAGGCTTTATCTTTACCTATATGGGGCCACGACGTTTCTCAGTCAGAGAACGACCGGTGTCTCCCCGTCTATAAGTTCACTATTCCATATAAAACCGTGTTCCCTAATCGGGACGACTGGGAACGCGATAAAAAGAATCTCCTGAGTTCCGAAGGTCTGGACAGACAGATCGAAGACTCAGGAGGGAACCGGTGCTGGTATACACGGATGCAAGCCAAGGACTCGTATATCGGTGCCACTTGGTAAGTATCCTAGTGTATTTCTTGCTTCAAACAAGGTGACCTCTAAGCTGGTGCTGAACTGTCGAAATATTCTGACTGAGCTGAGTGAACTCAACTCAGTTAAACTTATATGGGCGCTCAGACACAGTGTCATCGAGGGCAATGAAGAAGCAGACCGTTTGGCGGGTGAAGGAGCAAAAACCCCTTTCCTTGACTCCGAGCCAGCCTTCGGTCTGCCAAGAAGCCTGAAACAATCAGAGCTGTAAGACTGACGACACAGTTTAACAACTATTGGGCTCAGGCCTCCGAAATGAGACAGTAAAGAATTCAAATAAAGGGGCCCTCGACCGACTCCACCGTAAAGTGGCTGATTGGGCTCGATAGAGAACGATTTAGAGGGATGGCAGGCCTGATAATGTAGAAGAACTCATTACCAAGCGTCTAGGTGACGCGACACCAATTTATTTTTAGAAGGGCGCCAGCCGCGTTCTGCCCCATTCTTTCACTCCCAAGCAGGTTCGAGATAAGATATACTTCAATAGACGAGTAATAGGTCAAGGCTGCACTACCTCAGATCATTAACGACACTCTCTCAGGACGTGATTTCAATTATTCACTAGCAATAAGGGCTTTTACGTCTTTGGATTATTGCGATTTTTGAATAAAAAATACCCCTCTCCGACGGGATTGAAATTTGACATGATTAGTACCTATTTACCACACTTAAAGATTTCTGGAGAAATCGCATAAAAAAATCCCTATCAAGCTCCCGTAAGGTGACCAGAACACTGAGTATCAAACTTAGGGAATCATGAGATTCCGACTAACTCAGTTGTTTAGGTCTTCCAAACGGAAACTTCAGGACAAGACTAGCAAAAAGTCCTTACATCAATAAAATGCAATTAGTTCAGAGAATACCATTTATTTAATAAGTATAAACTAATACGGTGATTTTCTGTAAAATGATATAATGTGAAAGAATCACGCCTCCCCAATTAAGGCAAATTATTTTTAACCATATAAATGAGAGCGTACGCTAACAATCGATTTGGTAGAAATGATTCATTTAACTTCCTCAGAATTTAATGCAAGCCTTTTAAAAAGAATTTAAAAATTTTGTATTTTTGATAATTACTAAAAATAATATAAAAATATTTTACTTAAAAAATTTTGGTTCGCTTATGAGCAGCTAAAAGGTCCCATATCATGATCATATCATTCACGGGATGGAGTTCGACTAATACATGAGTTTAATAACTTTCGGCCAGTGTTACGACGTACTTGTCCCCTTCAGGTTCAATATAGGAAAAATGACAGCGAGTCACCTTCGGACGACTTTTTAGCAAAATGGATTTTTGAGTCCTTTGTACACAAGGTGGTTTTCTCTATAACTTTATTATTTGGAAAGCCCTGCAGTTGGCTTTCCTACCATGGCATTGTATTGACCATCCAACGCACTCATCCAAATTATGGGTCGCTGAGTCAATCCAAACTCGTTTTATGCGAGAAACCGGCCTTGTGCATTTTCACTGATTTTTTGCCAATTTTTGCTTATAGGTGCTACGCCGTTTTTGCCAGATTCGTCAGTTTCGCCCATTTGATATATTGCATCGTTTTTTATTGTCAGTCCTTAGAAGATGATATATAATAACTGTACCTCCATGGTCAATGTCTTCGGTGGAGGAATTGAAGTTGAAAATATTATGAGTAGTTTCAAAGTACTTTTTTAACGTACTTTTTAAAAAGTATGTGGTTCATTTTTTCATGGCCATCATATACTTTCACTCTCATATCCTGGACTAAAATATATTTTCCTAAATAAAAATTCGATTTTACTCGGTTTTGCTTAATGTCTCATCGAACTCATAACGGTCCTTTTGGGCTAGTTTGTGGCTCTGAAGTCTCTCAGACTCTTGGAAATGTCCTTAAATTAAATATTTACTCAAGTCGAATTTTTATTTTGGCTTCGTCCTAGGTCAATTCTGGAAGGTTCTATAACAATAACTGGACACTGCCCTCTAAACAAGCACCTGCATACCAGTTGAAAGATGATCCTACTTGTAGGATGTGTGGAGTGGAGGATGCCATTGCGCACCAATAGGAGTGTCAAGGTATAGGTATTTCGGAAGGCAGTTTCTACAGCCGGAGTAATTACGGGAGCTATCCTGGAAAGGGCTGCTCTGCTTCGTGTAGAGCACTGGTCTTTTCTTGGTGTTCCTAAATGTCGCGAATATACAATGGGCTACTGCGGACCTTCGGATCTTCTCACGTTTTCTAATAATTTAAGGTTAATTAAAAATGTAACCAATAACAGACAGCTGGATGCTTTTGAAAGCTTAGAGATTGCAAAATGCAAAAATAGTATGAGCTCATTCCAAATAGTCCGCTTTTTTATTATTAGGTCACGGTTCGTTGAACCGTGTATAGGTAGAGATGACAAAATTGATCGAGTGCGTTCAACTATCAGATGATTTTGGTATAAATATAGGAAATTTTTTAGTTTTACTTTAGTTTTAATGGTCTCCAGATGATGCCAGCATGATTGACGAGGATTCAAGTGTTTTGGTTTTTGTGGAAACAATTTTAGAGGCAGCTTCACACCGAAGGTTCCATCCCCCTCCAAGATTAAGATATACTGCGACAGATTTTTAATTTCAACAGAAAAATAAAATCAATTTAAGAAAAATTTTACACGAACAAGACGCAAAACAAATTAAAAATTGATTACTCCATACTGTCCATTTTGTGAGTTCTTGCCTATTGAAACTTTTCATCAGAAAATAAGCGCTACAATAATAGGTATATCATAATTTCAAAACATTTCTTTTTGTAATATCAAGTCATATGAAGATAGCAGAGAGGAGGGCTCCCTAAAGTTACCTTAGACTTGAAGTTATTCAGAAGAAAAACTTAAAATTATATTTATAAATAAAAAAGTACTTACTCATCTGATGACTTTTATAGGAAAACAAATATACTGAAATTATGTTTTTTAACGGTGGTAATAGGTTTATTTAAGCATTAAAATATTCTTGATGAACATTAAAGTACCTATCAAACTAGATAACCAGGCATCAAGCCAATCAATACATGATATGTCAATTGGACAAAAAAATTAAAGTTTATTTGCTGCCTATTTATTTATTTTATTTTATTTTTCTCCCACACCTATTTCCGATATATCAAAAATAGCAAACCTGTATTAAAAATTAAGAGAAAACTAAGCACAAGCCCCCCATATATACAAAATTTTATTGAAATTGAAAAAAAATTCCAATATAAAAATCCCGCCATATGTGAAAAGTTGTATTTGCCTGTGGGTGAGTCTGTCTGAATTATTTGGAATCAATGGCAAGCTTAAATGTTTTTATGTTCTAATTTGTTTAATATTATGGCATGATCTAGTAGACTAAATAGACAAGCATGAAGAGGTTTTATAGACGGCAGTGACAAATCGCCGGAAAAATTCCAACAGTATCAGATTTTGTTTTAAATGTAAATGCGCCTAAACATTATAAATACGCAGTTCCAATAACTAACGACAGAATCTGTTGCCAACTCACAAATATTAAAAATTATTATATGCGAAGTTTGATACAAACTTTATTTTTCTGTAATGAATCTCGAATACTTGAGATATTTACATATTAACGTAAAAGAAAATTCATTATTTATCATATTTATCGGTCTTATAGTTTGGGAGGCTCAGAATTTTAAGATTTCATTTTTTTTTAATCAATAATATGTTTCATTAGGAAAATGAGGCAAGTTGACGCTACCCCCCCCCCCCCAGTTATTTTTTCTTCTTCAATTTGCTAGCACCCAATGTTTAGACCTAGCACAACCATTTTCAAAGCTAGCCCACTTACAGGGTGTAAATTTTTTCTTTAGTCCCCCCCCCAGTTATTTTTTTGTCTTGAATTTGCTAACACGCAATTCTTATATCTAACACACCCTAGCACAACCACTTTCCAAGCTAACGCTCCTACAGGGTCGATAATATAGAGGGTAGAAATTTTGTCCCGCCCACAGATATATTATTTGCTATTATTACTCAGATTACCTTACCAAAAATGATCACATATATAATAGAGAGTTGAAATAGAGAGGTTAGTACAGAGGGATGAAATTTATTTGTTAGCCCCCATATACTTTTTTTTCTTAAATTTGACAGCACAGAATGTTTGCACCTAGCACAACAACTAAATAATTAAATAAATATATAAATCAAACTTTATTTCATGAATAACTTTTACAATCATTTTAGTAAATATAATAACACACCACACAAATAATAATGACATACTTAAAATATAATATACAGTGTTCTTCAAAAAGCTCTCATCATGGTGGGAAAATTTTTATTATTGTTTCCATGAAAAATTAAATGGACACTGATGGACAGTCAAAATCTCCTCAACTGTTTGAAATTAGAAAAAAATGTCCAATATAAAAATTGTATGAGATCTAGAGTGAGAAGCTATTCTGACAACTACAGGATGTTTGACCTAGTGGTGGCAAGCATTTACTTGGATTTTTCGATGGAACACTCAGTAGTAATTTATATAGTTATATTTGACTCCTAGTTCTCTATATTGGCATATATCATTTTTGAATTTTCACTGCAGGGTTGACACGTGTTACCATTTTTTTTCGATAAAAAAATGCATTAACAACATTCAAGAATAAAATCTCCAAAAAATTAATTTTCATAAAGAACTCCGCTTGGAAAGTGGTAGTGCTAGGGTGTGCTAGGTATAAGCATTGCATGTTAGCAAATTCAAGACAAAAAAATAACTGGGGGGGGGCTGAGGAAAAAATTTAAACCGTGTATTACCGCCCCTAGGTGTGCTAGCTCTTAAAATGGTTGTGCTAGGACAAAACATTGTGCGCTAGCAAATTGAAGAAGAAAAGATAACTGGGGCGGAGCTAGCGTCAACCCCCCCCATTTATTATTTGAGCGGGGATGTGCTAGCTTTAAAAATGGTTGTGCTAGGGTGTGCTAGGTCTAAACATTGTGTGCTAGCAAATTGTGTAAGAAAAAGTAACTGGGAGGGGGGCAAATTGACTGACCCGAGGCGTAGGTTATTGATACTACAACCAAGGTTAAGAAACAAAATGTCAAAGGAAAGAATAATTTACCGATCAATCTGATAACATTTTGTTTACAGGATCTATCTTTAAATTTATTTTATTTTATTGGCTTTATTAAATTTGTAATAGAAATATTGTTTATGCCTATGTATGATTGCTTCTTTTTGTCACATGTTGTCAGTTAGAACTACTTGTGAAATAATCGCTAACTTTAAAAAAAAGTTGTATTTGTAACTATATTTTAAAAAAATTGTAATTACTTTGCAAATATCTCTCTCAATTAGTTTCACATCTAACATATATTTACTTCCAACATTATGCATGACGAAAAAATTCTGCATCTAAAAAAGAAAAAAAAAGTGTATACGAGTATTTGGCTACATTCGATAGGCGGGTTTACCACGGTCGGACCTGTCAAAAGCGTTCGGACTATATGGTCCGACTTGATCAGCTGAGTGGTCGATGTGGTCACATTTTAAAACCTGACTTGCGTAGTCAGAATCGTTCGACCCGTTTGAATTTCCATCTTAAAATGACGACAGTAAATAAGTCTGTGATAAATAAGGAACAATATATATTTATGGAAATTGCACATCATACCGGAGTAAAATTTAAAGTCCGTTTAAATGAATATGAAATTCAACAAGCTAATTACTATTCAAATCCATGATAAATCACTGTTAAAAAAGTCAAAATACCAGTTTTTGAGGTTAGGGTTAACGTTTATAGAGATTGGAAAAATACTTCAAATTCTGACGCGTTCGACCGCAAGTTCGGTCCGGCCACAATGGGCGGACCACATCGATCAGATGTCGAATGTAGCCTTTAAGTACCTATATAATTTTTAAACTTTCTCTTTTGTAAAATTACGAATTTTGTAGATAGAACATTATATTTCTCGCCCCACATGTTATTGATATATACAAAATTTTAAATTTAAATTAAATTTAAAATTTATTATCTGTGGAAAAATATTTTTATTATAAGTTGAATTGCCATTTTACGATGTTAATACACAACTATTTATAAGTATAGCAACACTCTACATGATATTTATGAAATATTTTAAAAATCATGTATACACATTATTTTACATATTAGTAGTATCCGAATATTCTAATAGTGACATAGAAATGCAAAACCTTATCTCACCCAAAACAGTATTATTTTAAAAGCAATTCAGAAATCAGATTTGCTTGTGTTTGTTTGTTTGGGCTCAAATTCTTTAAAATGAACCATACCATCTGTAAATAAACACGCTGTCAGTCTTAATGCTCTTATCTTTTTTTAACTACTTCAGTAAATGGGAAACTGAATGTTTTAAATCAACTATGGACGTGTATAAACATATCGTCACTATCTTGCCAATTTTGGTTGACTTTTTGGATCGTATATATTCATATCTGCATTGGAGAGCTCCAAGAATACTTAAACGCATATTCAAGTCACTTGATAAAATAAAAATAGGTATATTAAGTATTAAAAATTTGAAATTGACAAGGATGACCATATGATTAATTGCAAGTTCTGTCCCATAAGTTGATTTAAATAGTGAGTTTCCACATCTCATGATGAAGCCCCAATTTCATTAGGAAGAGAAATATGTATCTATAAGGTATATATGTTAATTTTAGGTATATATGAAAATGGAAACGTTATAAGTACCTAAAGGAATTCTCTATATTCATACAATCTTAACATTTTAACATCTTAACCTTTTAACATTTTAACATCTAACATTTTAACATCTAACATTTTAACGTCTAACGTTTTAACGTTAAAATATAATCCTCATTGCTACATCTCTTAATATTTGTAATCTTTCTAGATGGCTCTGATATAGTATTGTTCCACAATTAGCCCTGACGACAGAAAACATTTTATAGTGAAACCTACAAAAACTTGTAAAGTGTATAGAATAATATCCTGAAAAGTTTAGAATTCCGCTCGGATGCAGAAAAAAAAAATTCCATTTCTTCAAAATTTTGAAATTAAGTCAGGGTAGGGGAAAATAAAAAAATAGAGATGGATAGACCAGATATTTATTACAAGTAAATCTATCCACACTTCAACTATATCCAATGGATTCCTTATACATTTGTTAATGTATTGGAAAAGTTCCAGAATTTATATTCAAAACTATAGGGATAAGATTGTGAAAATCGCTATTTCTGATCATAATGGGATTGATCATATTTTCGAAAAAATTCATACAAGTAAAAGAATTTGTATTTGTGTATACATTTTTTCCGAAATAGTGATATTTTATTTTTTCCAATGGGTCAATTTCTCGATAAGTTACAGCCTCTAATATTTATATTTATCAAAAAAATCATCAAGCCAGGAAATTAAAATGATTTGAGATGTACTTTTTTTTTAATCCACGTTACTACAATTTAAATAACCATAATAATCATGAAGTGTACATACTTTTTAACAGTTTTCAATAAAGAAAGAATTTTTTTGAAAGACTTTTAATTTTTTTCTATATTTTTTATTGCGACGATTGAGTTCGGGGTGATATATAAGTATATTTTTCCCATACATCCTTTGGTTGTATTGTTTAAAACAAAAAAGCATCGAAAAGCTACAATTTTCATGTTTTAAATGAACCAACATTCATATAGATTGAACAAATTCTGATTTAGTGACATGCAATTCAGTACGCCGGTGTCACAGTCATGCGTATTCAAGCGCGCGACGCATGGATCTTACTCCGAGCTACAGATAGATAGATAGATCTTTATTGGTCATATATACATAAATTATGTTTTGACACGTCAAAAAATATGGCAATAAAAACCAACAAAAAGTGGTTGTCTTAAATAGAAAAAAAAGTACACTATAAATAAAACAAATAAATAACAAAGTAGAGTAAATAACAATAAAGCACATAGAATAACAAACAATCATTATCACACACATATCAAGTTTATAAAATTAAACGAGAAAAATCAGTTGACAAGAATTCGTCAAAATCATAGAATGCATTTTCATGGAGGAAACGTTTAATTACATTTTTAAAGCGAGTACAGTCAAGTGTTTGTACAGCAATCGGTAACACATTGAAAAATTTTACTGCATAATAGCAGGTGCCATTTCTGGTTTTTGAAAGTCTGAAAAAATCCAAATATATATTGCCCCTATTACGAGTTGAGTACGTATGTACACTTTCACATGTTATGTAATTATTAAGGTTATTTTTAACATGGACAAGGCACTGCAGTATATAATTACAGGGTAAAGTCAGTATCTTAAGGCTTATAAAAGCATCCCTACAATCATCTCTATATGATAGCCCAGCAACGATTCTGACAGTCTTTCTTTGCAGTGAAAAAACTGTTGAGGTATGTGCCGAGTGGTCCCATATTAAAATGGCATAAGTGAGGGAAGATTGAATTATTGCATGATATGCCATTAAAACCGTTGACTGTGACAAACAATTTTTTAAAATTGCGCAATAAGAAAATATTGCGTGATATATTCTTGTAGATGTAGGACGTGTGTTCCTCCCATGTTAACTTACTGTCCAAGATAATGCCCAAAAATTTAACGCAATGAGAGGTCATTTGTACAGAGTGCTGTCTTAAAGAAAAAATCATAGTCTCTGTTTTATCATCATTCAATATTAACTTATTGTTTAAGAACCAGTTGTGAACCAAAGACAAACTGTTTTGAGCTTCTGATAATAAAGTGTTACAATCTTTATGGGAATGAGCCAATGTTGTGTCATCAGCAAAGAGAGTGAAATTTGTTGAGGGTTCTACTGTTTGGCAAATCATTAATATAAATAAGAAATAAAACCGGTCCTAAAACTGAACCCTGAGGGACTCCAAATTTAATATCAATGGTACCAGAGTTAACATTATTAAAATGAACAAATTGATGACGATCAGTCAAATACGACATAATCAATTTTCTGCTACTCTCAGAGAAATTGTAAAATTTTAGTTTGTTCACCAAAATATTGTGAGGCACACAGTCGAAAGCCTTACTTAGGTCTAAAAATTGCACATGCACAAATTCTTTGGCCTCGAAACTTTTATTTATTACATTTATCAACGAATTAATTGCTAACGTCGTTGACAATTTTGACCTGAAGCCATATTGACAACTATTGAAAAGATTACAATTTTCAAAATAATTTGTGATTTGAGATTTGAGAACTACCTCAAAGATTTTGGCAAATAATGGCACGATAGAAATAGGCCTGTAATTTGCCGGATCATCAACTCAGTTTTTTTTAAATAAAGGTAACACTTTTGACAGTTTAAGACATTTTGGAAACACATTCTTTCTAATGCATTCATTAATTAGTTTAGTGAGTGGAATGATAATAATATATTTAATACAATTGAGAATTTTAATGTTGATATCATAAGCATCTTTACTCTGTTTGTTTTTCAGATTAGCGATTACATCTAAGACTTGATTGTAAGTGACTTCAGTAAAAATAAAATCCTTGTCAGCACCAGTTTCTATGGAACTCGTAAAATAATTTTCAAAATTGTCGGTGGGAGATGACAGGGAGTTAACTAAATTTAGAGCAATGTTTCCAAAATAATTATTAAATTCGTCAGGAGAAATAATTTCTGACGAATTGTATTTTTATTTACATTAACCAAATTCCACATTGCTTTTTGCTGATTCTTATTTCGTCGTATGTAGTTATCGTTTGCTACTTTCTTGGCTTTTAATATTCATTTTTATAAATACGTTTTTTGTCATTAATCATTTTTTTCAAATCGCTAGTAGGATTAGTCTTATAAATATCAAGAAGGAAATGTAATGTCTCTCTCAATTGACGCAAATCAATAGTGTACCAAGTTATATTAACTTTCTTGTCACTGGTTAAGATTTTGGACTTAACTGGGAAAAACATGTCCAGAGCAGAAGTAATTATATCTAAGAAAAATTCAGATTTAACATTATTATCTATCGAAGAATCATCGATAAACCCCCAATCGATCTCTTGCAGATATCTGTTTAAATTAAATAAACCTATATCGGAAATAAGTCTGAAAGAAATTTTCTTTGATGCTCGTGGAGGCTCACAGAACTCACTTAAATTGATACCAATATGATCAGAGAAGTGCGTATCAATTAATTGTAAATTACAATTATCAAGGCAAAAGTTAATAAACATATTATCCAAACAATTGCCGAGACGAGTAGGAGTATCATTGCATGCAATGAAACCAAAAGAACTGAATAAATTTATAAGTGTGTGAACCTGTTTATTGGGGTTATTAAAATGAACATTAAAATCTCCTGAGAAAATTACATTTTTGCTTTTTTGTGTGATAAAGTTCAAGGCACACGTAAGCTTCTGCAAAAATATATCAAAATCCCCAAGAGTAGGGGATCTATATGTTGTTATTATTATAAAACGTTACTTGACTATTTTTTCCGGGAATACCGTGGCTTTAGCGATAAATTTTGTTTGGATGTTGCTTGTTCATGATCTATCCATTTATATTTTTTATTTTTTCCTGGCTTGACTTAATTTCAAAATTTTGAAAAAATTTGTTTCGGTTTTTTTTTGTATTCTGCATCCGAGCGAAATATAAATTTTTAGGACATTATTCTATACACTTTCACGAACCCGTCAAAAAAAAATATTGATTTTGCAAGTTATTGTAGGTAAATGCCTTCATCGACTGGGCTAAATAATTAAAATGAGTTTTCAATAGTGTTTTTTCCATGTATAGATAAATGCCAACTAACACGTACGTCGTATTTTTTAAGACATTTTTTTACATATGATCTATATGGCTTTTAAAATTTAAATTACAATCAACACTGACTGCTAGATATTTAATTTTTGAAACCAGTAACAAATTTACTTTTTGAAGATTGAATAACTTTATATCGTTACAGTTTAAAATTTTGCTGCTTACTTATGAACATACCGTTTGTTTTTGTAATATTCAGTTTTAATTTATTTGTTTCCAACCATTTAGAAACAAGTTCTAAATCGTAATTTACTTTTCCTTCCAACTCCCTAGAATCATTTTCATCAATGTAGATTACAGTCTCATCAGCAAAAAGATGATATTTACAATTTTCTAAAAAAATTCTATCTTCTATCTATCATTGATATGTATTACAAATAATAGAGTCCAAGTATGCTCCGAGGTACTTTTATATTTGTAGTCAACTCACTTGGGGTCATACGTTTACACCTCCTCACCATTTGCCGCCTGTTCTTAGTAACTTTCGAACCCATTTCCATACTATTAATTCCATACTTACTTAGCTTACCTAACAAATCGTCTCAAATGCTCTCTTCAAATCTAAAAAATTGCTTCTGTCATTTTTTCCTTGTCCTTAGCTTCCCTCCACTGATTAATAACGTAGGACCTATATATTATATATATAACGAACTTTCACAATTAAAGTCTTCTCTACAGTCGTCAATAATATGAGTCAATTGATCCACTGTAAACTACCACCACCTGGCTAATTTGGAACTATAGCAATTAAAATTGACTACTTCAAAATATAGTGTGTAGGTTCTCAATGAAAATCAAACTTTGCACTATAAATTTTAATTCCATGATATTTAACACGCTTAAATGTTCTTTTTTATTGTCTAATTAGGTTTTATTACTTTTTTTATTTGACCCAAATTGATTAATTATATAACAAGATAGACCAAATAAATTGTTATTTATCTTCATTATGATTGAAGCGATAAAATGATAGAGGAAAGAAATAAAAATGTTGACTGTCCCGTGATATATGATTTAGTGCACTCATAAATCATATTAAACCAGCACGGAGTGTAGGGTAGGTGGCAATATATTTCTTATTAGTTCTATAAAAGTGACAAACTGAAATAGATAAATGTGAGTTTAAAGAAAATTGCACTTCCGTTTATTAATCTGCAGTAGTATGGCAAAAGGGACAAAAATACAGGGATGTTCTTCATTTAATTATTTATTTCAGTTTAATAATGTTCAATCTGTATACAAAGCAATGAATAATAATAATAATGGTTTAATAATTTACGGATATCCAGCATGGGTTTTTTCAAATAAATGTACCTAACACTTCGTTGTATCTTTTTACCAGTAATTAATAGTAAGTATCAAATCTTTTGCGGCCTCGGTAGAGCATTTGACTGTGTTAATTATAATCCAAGTTATAATCAATTGGTGACCAAACTCCATTTACGTAGTGTACGATACATATGACTGGATCTAAGTCTGGATTGTTTGCCTTTACGTGCATTCAGGCCTCGTGGGTAGGCCCATTGTTCTTCCCAGCATAGTCACTGAACTCTCGTTCTTCAAGTCAATCAACACCTGTGATGTACTTGAGGAGAAATTCGGCGGGGCGCTACCCATACTGGCCATACTAGGCCAGAAGCCCCCCCCAGTATGGATCCTCTTTACGTTAAGAGAGCAAGGCAGTGACATATCACAAGCTCGACAGTATCACCATCCAGATTACATCCTCTATTTTTATAACTCCCAGTGTATGAAGGTGTCCGTTTAGTCTGAATTGTCCTGTTAGTAATCCTACATAAATACGCAGATTACACCTGGACAACTGAAGGCAGTGTTTGCCTAGCTTACAACTGGGTGTGACCAAAGCCATTCTTCTGTGTCTGCAGTTGCTTAGACCACTCCTACAGTCCACGTGGCATAGTCCTTTAACAGAGAACTGTGGACTGAATCCAAGACCGCAATTGCAGATTCCGGATCATGCAGAAAGCTCTCAGAGCCTTTGTGGCCTAAAGCATCCGCTTCCTGGTTAATCTGAATTCCATCGTGCCCTTTCTGCGAGCACATCTAGGGTCTTTCTAATCAGCAGAATCAGCCCAGATTCTGTCCTACAATTGTTTAGAGGAAGTAAGGCCGATTTGCTGTCCGTTGATATGTGCACTGTTTTACCACTGACGTTTGCATTCGTGATTTCTATTACCGCTTGCAGAATTTCTACTAATTCCGCCTGGAATATAGTAGTATGTGTGCCTAGTGGTACTATCGAGTCTAGAACTTGTTCTTTTTTTAGCGCCTGATCCACAGTCCATTCTTGAACCATCGGTATAGATTGACACTTCGATCTGACTGAATAAAACCTCTTCTAAGAAATCATGAATATGCCACAATAATAAATTATAAACAATATCAAAACATCAGCTTAACATATTTGCAATATTAACATAATATTGGAGATTCTTCAAGAGTCGATATTGCGTCCAATATTGTTTTTGTTGAATACGAAAGAATGTCATAAACGAACGCATCATACGCATTCTCTGTACGTCAGTGATAAGCATTTTCTTGTATCTTGAATCTAATACATCGCACGATATATCATTGAGGAGTAAATGTAATGAATAATAGAAACTTTGTATAATTTTAACAATTGTCATCTACTTCGTCCTAATAATGGTAAGACTACGATAACAATATTTACCAATAGATAGGTTATAATTACTAAATTAATAATATCGAAAGAACAGTTAAAAATTAATTATATACCATTTTGATATAGTATCTAACTTCTGGGACAGATGTATCTCAGTTATGTCTAGTAAGGTTCAGAGAATAGAGCACTATTAAAAGATTTCAATATTTTTCCCATGCTTTTATATTTATGAAATATGAGTATGTTCTTGCAAATAAAATTAATTTCCCTTTGATCAAAACTGTCAGCAACCACCAAATCCAAGGCTGTCCAGAGAAGAGTTATACTTTTGAAAAAACATAGACACCCATCAATTGTCTACTGACGTTGTCAATATCGAAGCTGGGAATTGAAGCCAGTACACGACGGACAGCATGATCAAACATGTTTACCACACAGTGTAACCTGATACGCTGCTATCGTGTCGGTAATGTGTTAAAAATTCGTCTGATACTTAGAGTTAAATGTTTTTGATAAACTACTTTCTGAAATAAAGAAGGTTAGAAGTTGAGTTTCTATAAAAACTATTTCAATAAATAATTTGCAACTGGAGTAATATGTACTGTACCTTCCAACCTTTATTACTTTTGCTCTTAACCTAGGCTACAGTGATCTAATGAGGAGCAATAACTCCGAAACCTCATAGTATTTCGCAAGCATTAGGAAAGGAAAAATATCTGAAATATTAGTGAATGAAAGAGTTGATGGACTCCAACAAAAATGAAAACAGGAATTCTTGCCACATACCCCAAAAAGTAACAGGGATCCACCTATGGATTCAGGTTTCGGAGTTATTTTTCCTCATTAGATCTCCGTAGCCTAGGTTAAGAGCAAAAGTAATAAAGGTTGGAAGGTACAGTACATATTACTCCAGTTGCATTTTTGTACCTCCCATGTAACATTTAGAAAGCAATATAGTCAGTATAGTCAGTATATAGAGCTCTCTATACTGACTAAATTGATATGATCCCAATGTATGGTAGATGTTACTGCCACACGGCCGGGACGTCTACGCTAGGTTAGACTGAAGTCATGCTTGTTGCCAAAGAACCACATGGTGCTTGGTACAAACATGTGTAGGTTGGAAAGTTCAGGTACTTGTGAGATGCGTTGTCTCGATGCGTCGTGCTAGTTTATATTCCTTTTCTTAGGTTTTTGCTTCTAGATTTGTTCTTCTTCTGAATCTTCTGCTTCACTCGGTTCTGCTTCCAACATGTTTCTAATCTTGTTTTCTTTTTCCATTTCATTAATGTTGACATTTTCTGTCGCTCTTTGGTCCTATTGTTTTTGCTATCTTTAGAGTTCTTCTCTTGGATTTTGTCATTGTCTCGTTTTTAACCCCGTATGGATCGTTGACAGTATGGTGATTGTGTATATTCTCTTGATTAGGCTAAATGGTGATTTATTTTGTCGGCGAAATGTAGACTTTCCCTTGTAGCCATTTTAAATTATTCCTTTTTAAGTCGATCGTCAAATAGATTCCTAGGTACTAGTTTGTTTATAGTTCTTAGAATGTATTCGCCTATTTTGCATTCTTTCTCTCTTATTGAAATTTATTTTCAGTCCAGATGTGTTCAACTGGAGCTTCATGTTTTGTAGGACTTTGAGAATAAGCTGCTGTTCTTCTATGACGATTATTAGGATATTAGGATATCATTGGCATATACTAATATGGTCGGAGTCCTTAGTGTTTGTGTGCCTAAGATAAAGTTTGGCGTTTTTTTTTTACTTTGCTGGTTTGTATCACGTGTGGAGGTGTGATTTTTATCTATGCTATCGCGATAATTTCTAGAGTTTCCTCCTATTGCGTTTCCGGTCCATAGAGCATTAATTTGATGTTTATCTTGTCTATGCTATGTCCAGTATTTTTGCTAAGTTTAGCCATTATTTCTAAATAAAACCTCTAAAATTAATTTATTCACAAAATGCATTGCTCACTTTACCTTAGGGTAAAGTTAAATGAGAGATTTAACTGATTTTGATACTTATATTAAAAATATTGTTAATGTTTCTTAGGAATAGCAGCTATTAATGCTACTTAGTTTCTCTTTAAAATAAATCATAAAAACCACCTCATTTTTCCTACAAAATGTAAAAAATTAATTCAATTGTAGCAATATAAATATAAAGAAACATAATCTGAATAGCGACAAGTAATCTTAAAATTTGTTTAAATTTTCAAGGTTTGTGAGGTTGTTCACCTAGCAAACATTTAATAAGTTTGATTCAAATAGTAGGTACAGGTATTTCAATAAGTGTTGATCTTTATTTATAGATTAAATATATTTAAAAAATATGCAAATATATCGTAAAAATAATCTGCTAACGCACCACAGGATTAGCATAACATAGTTACTATTATTGTAAAGTCTAAATAAAACCATTGTTATGTACATCATATCTATTTTTATGGTTATGTGATGAAACGACATTAAAATTTTATAGTGTGCCGTTGAAATATATTATGTCCATTGTATATACAAATGCTGAAAATTTAATAGAATTTACATAGTTCACTATACGAAGTTTTAATTATATTTCAAGGATAAAACGCATTATATATTTCTTGGTATGAGTACTCGAATACCCAGAGAAAGTGAATAAAGGCAATGCATTGAATTATCATTAAATTCGATTTATTTCCAAGACTTGATTATCTTATGTAATTAGCATATTTTTCTCAACAACCTTTAGTGGAGTTTGGGGACCTAAAAACAGCAAAACCTCGATACCCGGCTAACAAGTATGAAATCATCGGAAATCTGTTGCAACGTGCTATTTATATTAAAAACTACAGTTTACCTGTTCAGTCTGTTCTGTCGTTATTTTTTGTCATAAACAATCAATAATAAACGATTTATATTATGAAAAAAATTTGCAATTTAAACAACTTTTACAGTTTAGTACACTAGTTGAGGAAAAGTACTACTCTTTAGGTAGCATACTTATATTTTTGGACTCTGATTACGAATCTGCTGAAGTCAAAACAAAAAAGTTTAAAATGGCGGCTCCAATATGGCGCATCGAATTTTTTCTGAAGTGAATGCAGAAACATAAACTTAAATTTGAGGTTCCAGTTGATGCTTATGTACAGCGTGTCCCCGGATGGGGTATTACACTCTTGTAAACTTTCTTACTTTTGATTTTCCGAGAAAAACTCATTCCCTTTAAAAAGTCATAAACAGTTGTCACTCTTAAGATAAATTATACAGGATATTCTAAAAATTAGAAAATATGAAATCGACTTTAGTCAAACTACCCTTTTTACATTTTTATTGAAAAATTTATTTTATAAAGTTTTTCCAATTTTGAATAAAAGCTTAAATACGGAGGTTAGTTGGAAAATAAGGAAATAACAATAAAAAAAAAATAACACTTTATTCAACTAATCTTTTTCTAATTTGCTCATATACAGATGAGAACACATCTTCATTTATGATTGCCACAGTATCCACAATTTTTTGCTTTAATAAATCTACGTCGTCTTCCAAATGGTTTGCGTATACTATTTGCTTTAAATACTTCTGTAAGAAGTAATTCAACGGGGTTAGATCTGACGAAAGGGCTGACCATGCTGTTGGTCCATAGCGGCCAATCCACCTGTCGCGACGTCGAAGTGATTGTCTAACCATTGTCTAACTAGAATTGTAGAATGTGCTGGGCATGCATCTTGCTGGAAAATTAATTTTCTTTTAAATTCTAAATTTTCATTGTACAGTTCGTCCAAAGCAAAATTATTCAAAATTTGTAAATAAGCATTTTGCTTCAAATTTCCTGATTATTCTGTGATAATATTATTCTGTTATATACCGGGTGGATCAGCCGATAGGGTCACTCTTGTAACTTTTGAACTGGCGAATGGATTTATTTCAAATTTGGTGTAGTGATATGGGATGATACTTTCAATTATATGATACACAGAACCAAAATAGCTGACTTCCGGTTTCGATGTAATTGACATGAAAATAAAATTTTTAAATGGGTATATATTTTTCACATTTGGATCCTGCTGGCCAAAATACATACGATCTGACACTCAAATATTATTTTGATTTTTAAAAAATATGCAATTTTTAGTTTTAATAATAGAAGGTCACGATTTTGCCAAAATTGTCAAAAATTGGTCTGCAAGCACCTTTAAAATATTATCTCCTCAGATACTAACATTAAACACGATTTATTCTTCATTAAGTTCAACGATATTAAATTTTCAACGAAAACTATTTTTTTTTAATAGAACTCCTATGGGACAACCTGTTATTTAATTAGATCTTTAAATTACGAAGAAAATGATGCATAATGTCTACCTTCTCTTTGTGCTAAATTTATAATTAAAGGAAAAATATGTTGTGATATTTTTTTTAATATTTTTTGAAAATCAAAATAATATTTGAGGGACAGATCATATGTATTTTGGCCAGCAGGATTCGAACATGCAAAAATATGCAGGTTGTCCCATTTAAAAATGCGATTTTCGTGTAAATTACATCGAAACCGGAAGTCGGTCATTTTGGTTCGTTTCTTGTTATTTTTCGTTATTTTCGTCATGTTTTAACATGTTGATACACTTTTGTATTTACATATTTTATTAATCACTTAATAACACATACCCTGACAACTTAATAACACATACCCTAACATCATCATCATCAGTAACAAAGTGTTGCACGATTGATTGATTTTCAGCGGGAATTTTTTTTATGTTATGGACACTCATATTTAGGTTTGAATGCATAGAATTTGTTGCTGACTAAAATCCTTTGAATATGAGATTCGCTAATACCTAAATACATATATTGATCTTTTCCCATCTTGGATGTTCTTGTACAAGGTCTAAAACCATTGGCGTAACTAGAAACCATTGGGCTCGTGTGTTCATTAAATAATAATAAAAAAAATGGCTCAACAGAAAGATTTAAATATTGATTTTAAAAAAATAATTTTAGATAAATAGTTACTTTCCTAGCTAAATTTGACAAATTGCTTTTTACTCTTTTGTAAGCCAGCGGGTTACACTTATTTAATAGTTTAACCCTTTCACTGCGGGAAACTGATGGAAACGCAAACAAAACTTGTGCTAATGGTGCTGGCTGGAGATGGATATATCCAAAATAATCCAGTAAATAAGTCGGAAAAAAGTATAAAATGTGGAAAGGTGGTGAAACAGCACCGATTTGAAAAATTCCTTTTTTACGTGTTCTCTAGACCCCAGGAACATTCATCAGCATTGACTCCTGATTTACCTTCAAAAATGAGAAATTCAGGGGGGTTTGAAATGCCCCAAACAGTAGCTGTCATAAAAAAAATTATAAAATTAATACTTCGCTCCGGAAATGGACTCTAGGGACTTTTTTGGGTCGCTAATAGCGAATCCGAGGTCCAAAATGAGGAATTCCATATTCCATTATGGAATTCGTGCCATTCTTCGATGAAAATTACACTTTTTCGGGAGGAAATTTAAATATGAATATTGTGCTGCGGAAGTGTGCTCTAGGGGTTTTTTGGGTCGCTGATCACGATTCCGAGGTCCAAATTGAGCAATTCCATATTCCAGACTGGAATATGTGCCATGGAAAATTCCATTTTTTCAGAAAAAATTTAAATATTAACGTTTTTTCTCGAAAATGTGCCCTAGGAGGATTTTTTGGTAGCTGATCATGATCTTGAGGTCCAGGGTCTCACCGGGTTTCCACATGAAATCTGCACTGGCGTGTTTTTCAACATTGGTGTCTTTATTATGTTGCTAGTTGATAGAAATAACTTTTGACCAATTATCAAAGGTCTAGCTTTACTCATTTTTAGAAAAAATCTTCAAATTAAAAATCGTTTTTCTATTAAACTTTGATAGGTATTTGAATAACTCCAACGGGATATGAGAGCTACTGATTAGAATTACATTGCATATTTTTTTTTATAAATTTTTAACTTACTATTAGGTAAGAAAAGAAAATCGAAAAAATGAAGGGTGGTTTTTTGTAGCTATTTCTCGAGATACACAGATCAAAAAAATCACGCATAATCAGTGAGTCTTCAGCTACAATGCATAGCAGTTACACAAATCTACGATGTTGGTAGATGGTCATTGAAAAAAAAAAATGTGTAATAGGGCACATCAAACGTATAGCCACGCGAGTTTCGTTGAGAGTGATCGGCATCTTAGCAGTCTGGATCACTATCATAATGATTCATCCAAGTTCTATGCATGAAACTCTTGTTACTATCAGTAATACTTTTTTCTAACACACTTAATTTCTAGATTGCTAAACACTTATCGTAAAAATCAGAATATCGTGTCTTGTAATTCATAAAATTTATTTTATTTTAGCCGTATGTTAGTATATTTTGGCCAGTCCAATAAATGGATTTTTAATTAAAAATGAATGTCCAGTGAATGTTACTTAAATTAAAATAAAAACAGCATTTGTTGAAAAAAAGGAACTTTTATTTTGCATACATAATCATTAAACTAATCTAATCTTCATCACTATTTTCGTCTATAGTTGTAGTCATATTTGTGGTATCAAATATGTATGTTAAGATTTCAGCAGGCTTAATGATTTTTTATTTATAACGGCCATGTGACAAGTAATAAATTATTGAAGCTACATGTGAACAACAACCTATTGTTCTATTCCCATTAGCACAATCATATGTGTATCTTTTTATACCCTTATAGTTATTCATATTTGGTTCATATTCAATGAAATATTGATATGTCTTGGTATTGATGTGTTGGGAGCGAAGTTTCATCCTTTCATAGGGGTTTTCGGGATGTCGTAGAAACTATTGAAAACCTAGTACAGTGGGTTGTTGAGGCAGTACACAGAGATATCGGCCAAAAATATCACTTGCTGCATCATAAATTGGATAACAAGTTATTGCCTGTAGATGGATCACTGTGCCGTATTGCTGGATTTTTACACAATATGTTCGGGAAAAGGTTGAATTCGGATTTGAAATTTGCTGATACCATAATTGATTATATGAGAGAACGTGAAATACAAAAAAATACACTACAAAATCTAGTTGAAGCAGAAAAACTTAGTCGCCGCAAAAAACATTTTACAACACTGTCATCAACATCCCTCATAGATTTTCCAGAATTAACTGAAAATGATCTAAAAATATTATTTACAGGAACATATCAAAAATGTCGCAAGCGGTATGTTACCTCGCTGAGTTGATAGACGGTGACAAAAATAATATTAATATTGAGTACTTAAAAGAAAATCGTAATATAATAACTTCGCTCCCAACACATCAATAGCAAGACATATCAATGTTTCAGTGAATATGAACTAAATATGAATAACTATAAGGGTATAAAAAGATACACATGTGATGGTGCTAATGGGAATAGAACAATAGGTTGTTGCTCACATGTAGCTTCAATAATTTATTACTTGTCACATGGCCGTTATAAATAAAAAATCATTAAGCCTGCTGAAATCTTAACACACATATTTGATACCACAAATATGACTACAACTATAGACGAAAATAGTAATGAAGATAAGATTAGTTTAATGATTATGTATGCAAAATAAAAGTTTCTTTTTTTCAACAAATGCCGTTTTTATTTAAATTTAAGTAACATTCATTTTTAATTAAAAATCCATTTATTGGACTGGCCAAAATATACTAATATACCGCTAAAATAAAATAAATTTTATGAATTACAAACACGATATTCTGATTTTTACGATAAGTGTTTAGCAATCTAGAAATTAAGTGTGTTAGAAAAAAGTATTACTGATAGTAACAATAGTTTCATGCATAGAACTTGGATGAATCATTATTCTAGTGATCCAGACTGCTAAGATGCCGATCACTCTCAGCGAAACTCGCGTGGCTATACGTTTGATGTGCCCTATTACACATTTTTTTCTTCCAATGACCACCTACCAACATAATATTATTAATTTAAATATGATCCACCCATCGCAGATCTATGTAACTGCTATGCGTTGCAGCTGAAGACTCACTGATTATACGTGATTTTTTTGATCGGTGTATCTCGAGAAATAGATACAAAAAGCCACCCTTCATTTTTTCGAATTTTTTTTTCTTACCTAATAGTAAGTTGAAAATTTATAAAAAAAATATGTAATGTAATTCTAATCAGTAACTCTCATATCCCGTTGGAGTCATTCAAATATTTATCAAAGTTTAATAGAAAAACGATTTTTAAGTTAAGGGTTGCAACTCCTTTTTTCTAAAAATGAGTAAAGCTAGACCTTTGATAATTGGTCAAAAGTTATTTTTATCAACTAGCAACATAATAAAGACACCAATGTTGAAAAACACGCCAGTGCAGATTTCATGTGGAAACCCGGCGAGACCTTTTAAGAATTCCATATTCCAGACTGGAATACAGGAAAAATTTAAATATTAACGTTTTTCCATGAAAATGAATCGATTTGTCCGGCTGAAATGTCAGATGAACAGGAAGATGAAAGTGACACTGAAGAAGAACCAACAAATCCTGAATTACTAGTTCTTGAATATAATTCAGATTATAATTGGTGTAAATGGTGTAAATTATATAAAAAATAATGATAAATTACTAACTATTTTATTACACAGAATACAATCTTTTGCACCAACACAATAAATGCTATATTTTTATACTTACCTCACTTGAAAGAAGAAAAAATTTGCATGCAATCCTGCAGTGTTTACAAAATTGCCATGTATATTAATTTGAAATGCTCGTAATATTCATACATAACTTTTTTTCTTCAAAGTAAAATTGACTTGAAAAATTATTTTGAAATACGCGTAATATTCATACATAATTTTTTTCTTCAAAGTGAAATTTGGACACAAAAATGGCACAAATTCCAGTACAGAATATGGAATTCTTGAATTTGGACCTCAAAATCATGATCAGCGACCCAAAAAATCCCCTAGAGCATATTTCCGCAGCACAATATTTATATTTAAATTTCAGCCCGAAAAAGTGGAATTTTCATCGAAAAATGGCACAATTTCCATTCTGGAAACTGGAATTTCTCAATTTGTACGGATTCGTGATCAGTGACCGAAAAAACACCCTAGAGCCCATTTCCGAGGCGAAATGTTAATTTTATATTTTTTTTTTGAGGCAGCTACTTTTTGGGGCACTTCAAACCAGTCCCCCAGCATCAAATCATGGGCCCCGGTTCCAAGTTCACTGGTGAGCCACCGCGCCTAATAATTGATGAGCGGGAAAAATTTTTTTTGTCAAAATCTCTAGCGGGCCCTCGCTACGGGTCCCTAGGAAGCCAACGGGCCCCCCGCGCATACTAATTGATGAGCGGTGGGGAGAAATTTGAAAAAAAAATGTTTGCCAAAATCTCTGGCGGGCCCCCGTTACGGGCCCCTCGGAAGCCCGGGCCCCTAAACTCGGTACCCAATAGACCCCCTTTCTCATTTTCGGAAGTAATGATGAATGTTCCTAGTGGTCTAGGGAACACGTGAAAAGAGGAATTTTTCAAATCGGTGTTGTTCCACCACTTTTACACATTTTCTAGCTTATTTATTGAATTAAAAGCTAATTATAACTACGGAAAATGGCTGTAATTAACGTATAATATACACAACCAGTTATATAAATGTTGGTTTATAATTACAAAGTTGCAGCTATTCAGAGACGAACCCACTAGGGGTTATGGGGGGGTACGCTCCCCCCCAATGTTGATTGAGTTGGGAAATCACCAAAAATGTAAAAAAATCTTTATTGGGTATAATTGCAAAAAAACGAATAATGAGTTGATAAAAATTAAATGACACTGTCACTATGACCATTTAATAATTTTAATTGATATTATTTATGACTTAGATGTGACTGATGTGAGACTTGTGAGAGCCACAGAATAGTCGACGGACAACGCACAACGCCGACGGGCCTACGCGACGGGCCAACAAAATAAACTCGTCAACTCGCGGAAATTCGACGTTCGACCCAGTAGACGGCACGACCAGAGCATACAATTCTCAAAGACTGTCTTACATTAGAAATATTAGAATATTACTCCTTTTTGCCTTTATCAATACAATGCTTTGTCCTAGCTATAAAATCGTTTGTTGTTGGTTTATACTGAGTATCACTAATATCAGTTACCAACCTCTCAACGAGAGATAATAATAATAATAACAAATTGTTGTCGGTCAGAAATTGTTAAAATATTAAATTCTTAGAGGACACTGAATCAGAATCTGGGACTATTAAAGACGATCCAGCTGCTGGGACCCGACATTGTTGGTACGCTTTGAAGATAATTGGAATTCCAGCGGACCAGTTCACTTTTACGAATGAGTTCAAAGCATGCGGCAAGGCTGGCTCCCTGCCGCTGGATCGTGTGTAGACCCCTTAATGCTACCTATTGCGTATCACAACGTGAAGTGGGACGTGGCCGGTAGCCGTACTAGCGCGGACGTTCACGAGCTTGCGCCCCGACTTGCGCGTAATCGTATTGTATCTTGTTTTTCTCCACAGTCATTAAACTATAACGGTTACCTCATCCAGTAGCTTCTAGACGAAGGAGAGCGCGGGGTCAACTTAGGTCTAGCGCCAAGGGCGGATCCAGGGGGGGGGTAGGGGCGATTGCCCCCCCCGAGAAAAGTATTCGTTACGTTTTCAAGGCGATAATTTTTTTTTTCGCATGAGGTGGGAAAAAAAATTTTTGGATTTCTAATAGTATTCCTGTGTATGAGGCGAAAAATTTTTTGTCCAGATTTTAATTTGTACCCCACCCATGAGCCGAAATTTTCTAAAAAAATTGTTTTGGAGTTTCATTTGCATTCCTTCCCCATGAGGCGATAAAATTTTTTCAGATTCCGAGACGAGCGAAAAATTTTTTTTGTAGATGTTAGTGCCCCCCCCCCCCCAGTAACCTTTCTGGATCCGCCCTTGTCTAGCGCCTACATCAAGTAGTTTAGTTAAACTTCTTTTGCATAATATTTGTATCGCTAGGCTAGTTATAGATTAAGTCTGAAATAAAAAAAAAACATAAGGAAATATAAGTTGTAAAAAAATGGGCAGTTGGCAAATTAGTTGTAGCTTTCCCCCCCCAAAAAAAATAGCTGGGTTCGTCTCTGCAGCTATTCAAATTTCTATTTCCTTTAGGTTAACAAATACGTCTCCCGATCGGCGATCAGCTGTGTACTTGTCAAAATTAATGCGTCGTGGGTGCAGTTTTGTGAGTAGGACAATAAAATTAAAATATCCTTAATATTTAACAACAGAGAATTTCAATATTTAAAGATTGAATTTAGAGGATTTGTAACAAACGGTTTATTAGGGTCAATTATTTAGGTAGATATCGTATAATCCTACTGTTACAGTTAGTTACATGCATTGGGTATTTCCCAAAGTTATAAAACTTCTTTAGGGCAGGTACATAATGGGTAGGGATAACGGATATTCCGAAATAGAACATTAATATGAAATCGGTTTCAATGATTCCAAATTATGATGGGAATATGCGAAATTAAGCGATTGAATTTGACCCCCCCGGGCCCCTCATCGAGTACTGTGTCGCAATACAAAAATTAAATCGGGCAACGCGCTCAAAAATAATAGGGTCTTGCGTTATTCAATAGCACATGCTGTATATTCGAATATGGAAAAAAGCTAATTAATTATATTCCATTGGAGAAAATTCAAGCGTATATTTTGAAAATAAAAAGGGTAGAACATTTACAATAGGGTCAATAGAATTCTCGTAGAAAACTACATAGATAGGACATAGAAAAATATTTCGAGGAATTTTCATCCTCAGCGATATATAAGATTTAAAAAAAATCACCTCAAAATGAAAAAAAAATGAAATTAAGTGAAGACAAAAGATATGTCTAAAATCTAATCTGATTTGATTTGCGTCATTTGTCTTGAAAAAGTTTTGCTGTGAGTTCACTTTGACTTTTACTTGAAAAATCTGAAATAATATGTTTTAAAACAGATTTAATTTTAGAATACGTTGCCAGGTGCAGTGTAGTTCTATATTTTAAGATAACACCATGCACATAAACCGACTTACATAATGTTTTATTCATGGCTTTGACATACTTACCTAGAGTAAGTTAAAATTTTGCCTAGAAAGGTGGTAACTCTTAAATTATGAGATAATTATACAGACCAACACACCGCGGGAGATTATTTTTTTTTTAATCAACATGTCGTAATCTATGTAGCAGTTTTATTACTGTGACGATCTCTATCATAATTATAACTGTTAAACTTACATGCGAAATAGTTTAACATTGTTGCAAAATAGGGACAAGCCACGTGTACTTTATCTATATCCATGTCTTCATTTCGGTTTACGGCTTTTCGTTAGATTAGTAAGTACAATAAACTGCATTAAGGCAATTCAAAAGTTTGTGTCACATCCAGAATTAAATATTAGTTATTAACAGTTAAATGTTCCTTTAATTGACGTCTCAATACATGGTACCCTTGATATGCTTATTCAAATTTAAAAAACATAAATTAATTATATACGCTATGACACTGAAGACTAATTTAAAAATTCATAATTTGGACTAAAATTTGCCTAAATATAAATATTATCAATCGCAAGCGTGCTTGTCAAGAAATTTCTATTGTCTATTTTGTCCATTAAAATGATCTTATGATATAATAATAATAAAGTTTAGTATGTTTTCTCATGGGTATGAATTAAAAAATGAATTTGAGCAATTTCTAAAATTTGAAAAACTTGAGATTAGTATTTAATCGATATATGAGACATTATTTAATAAAGATTGTCAAATATTATTAATACGCAGAGACGGATTTTAGGGACAGAACAATAGGGGCGATCGCTCCCCTATCTCTGTTACAATGTGATTTTTATTGCGAGGTTACAGTCGCGACGAGTCGCGCGAAACTTCGCAACGGCCAGCTGTTATGGCAGGAGAAATTTAGACAAATTTAGGGTGGGTACTGGCGATTTTTCTAAAGCTTAATCGCCTTATATTTACGATATATTATAGCGATTTAAACTCATCTCTGGTGTTTTTGGTTTCGGGTTATATATACTGTTTACAAAAATCCTGTTTCTGTAAATCAAGAGAAATTTTTTGTTGCACACTTGTGCTTAATTTTCTCTCCCTCTCAGCCCGGAAGGATAGTGGGGGTAGTGGAAATGTGAGTTATTGAGTTGTGGCTATTAGAGGGTGGGATTTTGTATGTCACGTGGGCTGTATGGTTATGGTTATTGTCATTCGTCCCGTGGCGTTGTGTATATTAGAAGGCGTTATTAGTTTATGTGAGTGTACTACGTTATCGTATCGTTGTCGCATGTGCTTTACGTTTTATGTAAGTTCGGATTGTGTTATGTTGTAAGTTAAAAGTTTTTGTGCCGTCTCGTCGATATAGGGCCGCGTCATTTGCACCGCCGTGGGCCTATGCAAGTCTTCTATGGCAATATACCGAGGCGAGTTGATCAACAGCCGCAGCAGCTTATTTTATGTACGCTGTAAGTATCGAGATACAAGATACAAGATACATTGAATCTGTGCTCGCCTCTGAATTACTTTATAGGTTATGTATTTTTCTGTGTAAATATAACATATAACCCCAAGTAGCCAACAATTAAACATGAAGATATTTCTGTTTTAAATATTTAGAATAGTATTTCTATATTTATATTTATATCTATATTTATTAGTTTTACAGTTATATAGTTATTATATTTTAATTTTGCACAATGTCTTAAAAAAATAAAATATAGAAGAAAACTAAACTTACTAATTTTATACATGATTTATAAACAGAGGCTAATGTTTAATGCTGGGCATAAATAACGTAGACTAAAAATATTGTAAAATATTGAGATGACGTTTTAAAAACTTCCTCTTTATTTCTAAACTCTTAATTGATACCTTGATGCATTTAATTAATTAGTATAAAACGCGGCATATATAATTTGTTCATTTGGGTTATAAATCCAAAGACATTTCATCTAGAACACAGAACTGCTGCTCTTTATATTACACAAATATGATTTTTAATAAGTTCTTAACTCTTTTAAGATAGATAAGCTAACCATACATACATACTTTATTATTTTTCTAGTTTATATAATATATCAGTCGTCCTTTGACTGTATCGGATGTTCTTACTAAATTTCAACCGTTCATTTCCCTTATTGGGAAATCTTTATTATTCAAGTCTGAGACGAAAATATAAGAAACTGATATAACCTACCACGGAAAACGATAATTTTTCAAATGTGTATTTCTATATTTTCCAACACCACACCACAGATAATAAAACTCCCTAACTCCCTTCCTCTCTATCAGCGTGAAGTTACCCACGAATTTCCGTCCTTACTTTATGACGTAGGGTAACTCTAAATTGGTATATACGAATGTGTCTAACTACAATGTTAATATTATTTCATGACTGAGGGTACGGACATTCCAAAAATACATCGCGGTGTAGGTCGTGGTCGTGGTGGAGGTTGGGGTCGATACATTGCACCATCGATGCCACGAGGCTGGGTGGACATGCTAGAGATGTTCATCTTTACAGTGTTAGAAACTTGGAAAGCATGAAGTCGAGAGGAAAGATACCACGTGACCGGACTGAACCAACCTGATGTAAGCTATCGCGATGCCTTCCTGTCTACCACGATGTAAAAACAAACTATTTTGTATCCACCTGTATAGATGCCATAGATGTAGAGACCTCGATAATTAAATATAAAAGCGTAGGGCGCACTTATATAGCGGACTAGGCATAATTGGGTTGTTGCACTAAGTTAAAATTTGAGGAGAATCTATGTTAAACAATAACACTTATTCATAAAAAATCATTAGAAACATGTAGAAGTTGAAAAGAAAGTCTTATAATATTATAATATTAATTACAAAAATACATGCATTTAAAACGGAGATGACATAATAACGGCAGTCTGTAGAGAAGTTAGTTATAAAACGACGAGAAACGCGTACTAATTTAGAAACTCGCTGATAGCGACGGAGAAAAAAGACAATCACGACAGTTTAATCTGACATTATATTTAACGTCAAATTCAACTGACGTTCATAGGTTACAATTCGGTATAGTTTAACAGCATCTAGTTATGGATAAATATAAGTACAGATAGTGTTTTCTGCCGTACTGTGTAAACAATACCACCAATTCACCAGAAAAACTGTTGTGTTCCAATAATAAACGCTGAACGTAATAATGAATGATTCAAAGCCACCAGAGAAGGACCAAGTCTTCTTATTGTGGAGACCATTTCAATGTCAAGTAAAGTAACAAATTACAATATATTCTAAGCGTTTTATTTGTGGTAAGTTGTATCTTAATGTAGGAATTTGATTTTTAATATGGGTTTATGTTGTAGGAAAAACGGCCGCATTACAAGACTTGTGTGGCGTTCTAGCTGTTACAAATTTAAATTACCCGCCAAACTGGCGGATAAAACAGGGTGTATTCTTAACGGCTCTAGATTAGAATGTTATTCATGCTTTGACTTCCTAAAAGGAGGGAAATGACTTTAATCTGATTTTATGTATTATGTTGGAATAAAGTGCAGTTGTTTTTGTTAGCTATTGATTATTTATGAAACTCCCTAGACGTCCCATAATACTAGGATGATCAATAAATTAAGAAAGGAAATTTAAAAACTCGCCGTTGAAAAACTATATGAAACAAACTGTGAAAGTCGTCTAAAGTCGGTGAACACAATCAGTCGGAAATGGCTACGAATGCATTGGATTGTAGTTATAAATGCCCTTTGAATTATGTGCGTTATAAATACATATCATTGTTTATTGCTTAGATAGATACTAGCATAAAGTAGGTACTTACCTATTTATTATTTTTTGTTATAATACAGACCTTTCTTGATATTGTCGTAAGTCTCATTCTGACTCTTCTTAGAAGTGAGTATCAATGGATAATAAATAATTTCTTTAGTAGATAAACTTATTTTGTTGTTTTCAGTTAGATACGCATGCATATAGTTAATAGGAAATAAAACAATGAAAAGGAATTATTTAATAAAATACAAAGTATAGTTAACAAATTCATCTAAATTAAATAATAAAATACATATTAGACATATTATGTAATATTAATAAGATAAGATAAAGGAAGTTCTTGCAGAAATTACAATAGTTTGTACTGTCTATAGCAGCTGTAACGTAAGTACCTTGCAGCTTTTGCACTTCCCACCATTGCAATGTCAAAACGATCGTCTCTTTAAAAATTCGCTGACCATAAATATATCTACCGCAAGTAGAATGTCAGAATTAGCTTTTACAGATATACTGCCTTAGTCGTTTTGTATAAAAATATTAACAATAACTGCAAACATCAATCACTGCTAGCTAAACGTCAAATTTACTTTTGACATATGAGGTTATTTTCTTTCTTGTCAGCAATGTCAACTTATTCGTCTTCATCTGTTCTGCATATAAGTTCACATCTAACTGCCGTTATGATGTCACTACCGTTTTCGCGGCACATTCAAATAGTCGAAGTTTAACAATTTTTTAAAATATGTTGCGCTAAGAATTTTTCTTCCAAATTAAATATATAACTAAATTAAGTCATCCACTACCATATTTCACCATTTTTGAAAATTCGTCAACAACCCAATTGACGAAATGTAATGTGGTTACCTACCTACCTACTTACCTACCAATAGAAGCCTAATAATTAATTTCAATCTTTTAGTGCGCTACTCATAAAAGCGTGTTTTTTTAGTTATTTTAAACCATAATTTATTTTCTCTCTCTGTCGCGGAAAATTCGAGTTTATAGCGGAGTCGCGGGTGACTGGTCAGAAAATATAGACGGAATATGCGAAAGACTAAATCAATCGTACTTTGCCACACTAACCTTAAAAAATAATCTAACTAAAAAATTATTGAAAACAGTTTATTATGCTCTGGTTTACCTATCGTTAGTAGTTATAATATTATTGCTTGGGGACAATCGTCACTATGTAATAGAATTTTTATACAACAAAAAAGAGAAGAAGAATGAGAATGGTGATTAGTATGCCCTACAGACACACCTGGAAAGATGCATTTAAAGAAAATAAAATTTCAACCGTTACCTCCATGTATCTGCTGAAGTTACTGGACTTTTGTGAAGACTATAATTTATACTTAGACATACTCCAAAATGACTACTCTAAATAGCTGTTATATAAGTTTATGAATGATGAAAATTGAATATATATAAAATAATTGCATATCAGTAGCCACGTTTGCCATAGTTTTCAACTTGATTATTTATTAAATTTCACATACCTTTAAATTGCTTGGAGTTTTTGGAACGCCTGCAGAGCGTTTGCAAGACAAGAAAGCCAGCGCAAAACAATAAATTTCTACCTGGTACAGGAACGAGTAGCGAACTTATTTACCAAAACTTGTATTTTGACTTCCAGATATACAGATATTAAGCAATCATTTTAAAATCATTTTTTTTCCTATAGCCCATTCAAAAATGTATAATAGCTTTTGGGCAACCTGATTAGTCATCCGAACCACTGTGCGTCGCATCGCGGGTTTACTAAATAGGTTTCCATAACTAAGCTGAATATTCCTCAGATTGTAATAACAATCGTTGTAATAATATTATAAATGCATATTATACTTTACTAAATTTTAGGAATGTATACTTCTAGTGAAGCTAAATCATCATACCAAATTCCAAGTCAATATGTTTATATTGTTTATGACAACGAAGGAACAATAACAGAATCGAAAATTTTAATTGTCTATTTTTTAATTGCCACAAGTCGTAGCACAACATTTCTTTGCACTGTCGGACAACTTCAATTCAATATTTTTCAACTATTCATGCTACTAAAAAAATTGTAATATATTTAGGTAAAAGTCTTAATCAATAGGATATGTTCAGTGCACATTTCAAATCTTTATCTGTGTTAACGGTTAAATCGCAAAAAATATATCTCGGGTTCCAATTAGTATAGAAAAAAATATTTAGTGTTCAACCACTTCTTTCTTGTCCGCTTTAAAACGATATTAACAATTTTTATTTTTGAGCAAAATTTAAATAAATGAAGTAAAATATTCTTCCAGTATCGAAAGTGCAGTATAGCTAGATTTATGTACTTTAAAAAAAGTGTATCTAACTTGTGCTGACAATCTTTTTTTGTTACAGGATCAAATAACAATCAGTGCAGTGCTATGAACTTCAACAATCAAGTATAACACAGAGTTTGAACCTTGTAATGGTAAAATAATTCATGTTTGCAAAAACAATAGACTTTGTTTCTAATTCTCTGTGATATACCCTGAGAAGTCTGTTTACAATATGAATCTACTCGTCCTAGTTACTATTTTAGCACGTAAGTAATATTTACTATTTGCGTATAACATAAATAATCTGTATATAGATGCAATAGTAACAAGACACCTAAGTCAATAAACAACATAAAACTGCATTGCTATTGCATGTTTGTAGGATGGCAAAGACTAAACAAGACATAAAACCGAATAGACAAAAGTTGCATCAACGCATTTGCTAATTAAATTACTATTTATTAGGGTTATTAAAATAATATTCCTCGGAGATTTCTCAATTCGTGAAAGTAACTGATTTAACGAAAGGTCTTACTCTTCTTAAGCTTTACAATCCTGCATTATAAGATTTTTTTAAAGAAGATTCAGAGCTAGGATCAATGGTAAATAATTTTGGTAAATTACTTTTAAAATTGTTATAATTCGTGAAACTAATTCAAATAGTGTAAAGCCTCATAATTCTAGGCAAACAGAGATAAATATACAAATCTTCAATTTATAAGAAGCGTTTTGTACCAAATTCTTTCAACATAAGAGAAGCTAGTTGTCTTAAATAGGAACAAAAATTTTGGGACGAGCGGCACTCTCTTGCCCGCCCCATCCTGCTATTTGTGGCGTTGCGCGTGTCTCGTGAGTTATCACTTTGCTTATATGCGTGTAATAGTCCGTGAAATAGCGTCAAATTTAATTACATCATGTCAATAAAGCTCATTTTTTCAGTACAGGTTGTTTTTTCATTGCTTATCGAAGGGTCGGGTGTCAGCTACTTCAATCGCGGAGATGAAGGACGTGGGAAGCTGCGCATCCGGTAAAATAATTTCATTTTTCGAGTCAATCCAACAAGGCTTCTAAACTATAAAGAATTTATTTATGTAATATAAATTTTAAGAAAATGTGTCAGCTGCATGGAGTAAAGAGCGAAGGTTGTCAGCTGCCCTAGTCAATATATATGAAAAACACGTGAAAATTCGTTATTTCAACAAAGTTGAAATTTATTTATATGATAGTTTACGATATAAAAAAAACAATCAAAAAGTGTCAGCTGACAATATCATGGGAAAAAACCTGCCAGCTAGGCCTTTTAAGTGTACCGCAGCGTTCAGGCGCTTACCGCGCGCGGTATCTTTAATACCGCAGCTAATGTATTATTTCATTTTTTTTGACCACCTTATGATCAATTTCAAATTTCTCTCAACACAAACTAATGAAATACTCTATTTCACGCCCACTGATATCGTTTTTCTCATATGAAACTTGAAAGAAAATCATATTTGTATGAAATATTAGATAATCATATTATGCACAAATAGTAACAAAGTATTTTATAGTAATACATTTATCGATGCTCAAATGTCGATATTCTGTATTTGAAACAACAGGAGGCATATTTTTTAATACATGACATTTCTCAACAAGCATCTGAAAGCTTGGAAGAAAATTTTACTAGTCTGGAGGAATTTGTTTGTCATATGTACGGTTCTAAAAGAATCAAGAATATTAATCTCGTACGCGTAGCTACTTTCATATAATGTCAATCAGAAAGAAAATGTCTTGAAGATTGACCAGAATTTCGAAGGATCTGTTACTTCCATGTAAGACATAATTGAAACAGCATTTTTTGCGAATTTCTTACATTGCTCAATTGTGGAGTTATGCACATCTTCATACGCCAAGTTTGTCTTTGCCAACTGATTATGGATGGGAAGAACACGATGAGAAGTATATTTTCAAGTGGTCTCAAGGCGATCAATTACCGAAAATTGAAAATATCATAAATGGTATTCTATACATAAAATCTTTTACTTCCACATGAATTCTCTTTTATTAACTTCAATGATTTTTCGGCAGATATTTGTGAAGACGAAAGTGAGAACGATGACGCTCGTGAATCTGAAGAAAATCTAGATTTGGAAGACTATACAGCACTTCCAAAGAGAAAGATAATTTAGAATACAGCAGTGAGAGTGATTTAGATGAGAATTGATTTGTTATATTCGTATTGAATGTGCCAAAATAATAGAAATATTAAGGTTTTTATATTGATTCTCATTATTTAATCCTCACTATTCTCAATCAATGATGGCAATCTAAGTATTCTCTAATAATGTCTAATATTTCATACAAATATGATTTTCTTTTAAGTCTCATACATTAACTGGGGTATTAAAAATACCGCGCGCGGTTAGCACCTGGACGCTGCGGTACCCTTAAAAGGCCTTACTGACAGGTTTTGTACCATGGTATTATCAGCTGACACTTTTTAATTGTTCTTTTATATCGTAAACTATCATATAAATAAATTTCAGCTTTTTAAAATAACGAATTTTCACGTGTTTCTCATATATATTGACTAGGGTAGCTGACAACCTTCGTTCCCTGCCCTATGCAGCTAACACATTTTTTTTTATTTATATTACATAAATAAACTATTTATATTTATTCTTCTTTGGATTGACGCAAAAAACAAAATTATTTGACCAAATGCGCAGCCTCTCACGCTTTTAATCTCCACGGTCGCGTCAGCTGACACCCATTTTAGTTGTTTTTCGAACGAAAACTAACATTAAAAAACAACGAAGTCGTGTTAAAATGAAGCATAAAAAATTGACACTATTTCCCAGACTATAAGAATGCATCAGCTGTTGTACTTCTTCTTCATGGGGCTTAAAGTTTCCATCATAATCCAGAAGCGCATTTGACATGCCAAGTATCAATTCTACCCTGTCTGAATCCGAAATGAGCCCAGTGACCGGAAAAAAGGTATTACTTCCGGCCCGCACAAAAAGCGGCCATTACTGACTTGTTACAGAAAGATGAAATTTATACCACGCGAAAAAGCTCTTGACTTGACATCCTCGTATGGTGGGCGGGCGGTTAGCTGCGAGAAAATTTAAAAAATATATTTCTTTAGCACGACTTAGGGCCCCGTTTTTCGCGCCGCAGAAACGCTTTCTCATTCGAAAGAAAATTATTTTTCTCGCACGAATCGCTACTACAACTCACGCGCGTATCTTTCTATTAAATTTTTTTTAAATAGGCACTAGAGAACCTCAAAAACGTCATTAACGTGCTAGAAATAGTCAGTAAAGTAATCCAATATTATACATTTCTGGTAGTTGGCAGAGGTGACAGTTTAAACCGACTGCAACCCATGAATAGAATAAATATTACAAATTGTAATATAACTATATTATTATTATGCTAAATAAATTGTTTAAACAATAGGGTTGATTGTTATGTTTTTAAATTCAGAATTGCATTATATCACTATTAATATTGCTAAAAATAGTGGTTTTCTTACAAAAAATTATTTAGACTTTACTAATATATAATTATGATATTTCTTAATATGTCGCTTAAAAAAACCGCTGCCCATCCAGATTTCCTATCCAAGTCTCTCATAACGAAAAAATTTTGTATGTAGAAATAATTGTATAGGCCTTTAATAATATAATATTTGAAATCGTCTACCCCAAAAACCTATAAAACGATATCCCACACGGTGGTGGGGTGGGGGTGGTGATAGGGGGGAGACGAAGGGGCAACCGCTGAGGGGAAATAGTGTACAAATCGAAGGAATTAGGAAGGAATTAGGAAGGAATTGAAGGTATTTCGGAAGGAATTATTAGGTATTAAGGGAATTGCAGGGGAATTTGGAGGAAATAAATATTATTACGAGGTATTAGAAGGAAATTAAGAGGAACTAAAAGGTATTCGGAGGGAATTAGAGCGTAAAAATATTGATTATTATACACTAATTATAAAAAGGTTACCTACGTTAATTAATCTTCATCGTCTTCCATAGATTCGACATTCATGCATGCTTGTCCGTGGTAATGGTAACACATTGTGGAGCAACGTAAGCCTGCTCTTCTGCAACTGCACCTGTTTTCGCACCCTAATTTGCATGAACAAGAAATTAGTGTTATAACAGATTCGGGAGCCGGTTCTTTTGTTGTCATAGTTCGGGTAAATATAACGCCAACTTTTTCCATCCCCAATCAGTAGCTTCTAGCGCAACGTTTTTCCATGTTTGAATTTGGTAAAAAACGCTATATGAGTGTTGCCAAGCAGCAGCAGAAGTTGTTGGTAGTTTTGATAATATTATAGTATTGTTCGCTTTACCAACAAGTTTGTTAGAAGTCTTGAATCTGTATACATCTAGACTTTTTAGAGTTGTATAAAGCTAGAACAAATCGCTCTTCTACTTCTACAATTTCTCCATGACTAGCTTTTTCATTATTAAAACTTTGCACGATGTCTTGTAATACTTCAGTAATATAACAGTTAAAATTGTAATATATGGGACAAAATTCATAAAGTTTCAAAAATTGCGTGCTTCATCCTCTAGAGGACGTTGTTTCCACCCCCATTTTGAGGTTTTCTAGATTATTTCTGGAACGGTGCATTTTTCCATAAAAAAAACCTATATACAGAATTATTCCTTATAAAATTCTCTATAAAAACTTCTCTAAACTTTTTTTCCTAAAATTAATAGCACTTTGGTAAATTAGGCGCAAATGTAATCAGTGCAGGTCATATAATTCGCTGAATATCCGTATGGCTATTTCCAAATCTGTCTTTACGCGAAAAAAGTATAAATATATACACCACCACAATGTAAAAAATTTCAATTTCTCCCACTACATCTCAGACGACCCAAGTTCACTGCATTATTTTAGAGCTTGCTGTAAACGCTGTTAGTGTTCAGGGCTGCCAATGTGCGGGATTTTAGGCAAAAACCGGGTATTTTAAACCCACTTTCGGGTAAAATCGAAACCGAAAGTCGGCCATTTTGGTTCTTTACATTATATAATTGGAAATTATATCCCATATTACTACACCAAATTTGAAAAAAATCCATTCGCCCATTCAAAAGTTACAACAGTGTCCCTATCGGCTGAGCGACCCGGTATACAATATTCTCGCTTCATCAAAAATCGCGTTATTTTATAAAGGTGAGAGGAATTTATTTTAATTTTAGGCGGACTTTAGTAGCTACTGCTTTAGCGTTAAGTATCGAACTTTAAAGTAGATTATAGTAAAGATTACAATTTACTGTGTTGACCGGAACCAACCCTTATGTGTGTGCCTTATTTCCCACGGTACTATTAATTTTAAGAAAAAAAGTGTAGAGACATTCTTGATGGAGAATTTTATAAGGAACAATTTTGTATATAGGTATTTTTATCAAAAAGTGCTGCACCGTTCCCGAGATAATCTAGAAAATATTAAGGTATTAGGAGGAAATAAAGGTATTTGAGGAATTAGGGGAATTACAAGGAATTGAAGGGGAAACAAAGGGTATTTTTTTAGAATAGGTATTAGGTGTACAAAATTTCGCCAGCGGTTGCCCCCTCGGGGGGAGATATGGGGGGATGAAGTAAAAAAAATATTTTGAGGCTCTTGGTTTTTGTACACACACTAAATCACAATGTTTTTCATTCCCTTTAATAATAGGGGTTGTAATGGGGGTGGTTAATGCCAAAAATTTTTTTGAAACCTTAGCTTCTCTTGTATACACTAAATACCAATTTTATGGACTATTATCAGCTTGATTTACCCATTTACCCAATTTACCCCATTTCATCCCCCAACCCTGCGACGGAATTAGATGAAAATATAATCTAGTTCCAGATCCCATTAAAGTACATACGTGTACCAAATTTCAAGTCAATATCTTAAACGGTTCCAGAGTAAACGTGCACACAAAAAAGTTACAGACTGACAGACCAACAAACAGCTCAAATTTAAAATCTCGACGTTTCATGGCATTCTAAGCCTATTTGAACAATAAAAATTTTCAAAAATTTTTTTAACGTTACTCTACTGGATGTGGAAGTAATACTGTTGATTAAGCTTAATTTGAACATTTCTGGATTTCAAATAAAAAAACTTAATTTGCACCTTGGCACTAAAGTTTATTTTTATCACTTATGTGATTTATTAGCCTCAGCTCTATGTCCTTGGCAACTAAATTACACATTTTTAACTCATGCCCTAAAAACACTCCCAAAGCAAAAACAAAGTGGTCTGGTCGGCGGACTATACCAGTGTATCCTTATGTATTTTGACCCGCTGAATCCAGAATCGAAGTTAAAATTGACGGATTGACTCGTTTTTTCCTAACCCCAAAAAATAAAAAAAAAAATAGTTTGTCCGACGGACTACACCAGTGTACTCTTAGGTATTTGGACCTGCTGAAACCGAATCCGATGACAGAATTGTCAGACTGGCTCGTTTTTCACCCCCAACCCCAAAAAATACCCCCATGTATATTCGTAGATAGGTGGGATTAGATTATAAGTTTAAAAGTTATAAATGTAAGAAAAATTAATAAAGGATTTAAAAATTCATAATGTCTCATTTACTCGTTTATTAAATAAGGAGAAGTCCATTTCCTGATTTTTTTTTACTGTATTTCAAAATGCAAGTCTCATTCAGAACTCAAAAAAACAGATTATTTCAATTTTTTATGGAGCACGTTTATTTAAAAACACGCGGAAAATCGAAAAAATAATTAAAAAATTCACGCGCGAGTTGGAAAAGTGACTCACTCGTGAAAAACAGTTTCTTCCCGAATGGAAAGCGTATCTATGGCGCGTAAAGGAGAATCTAAGTCGCGATAAAGAAATATATTTTTTAAATTCCCTGGCAGCCAACCGTCCCCGCACACCATACTAGTAGAGCGGAGCGGCAACCCAGAAGGAAACAGCTATTAGTGAAACAATCTTGTAATTTGGTATACTGATTTCTGTCATTAAAACGGCTATTTTTCCGAGCAGTGCCAAATGAAAATAGTTTCTGGTTTTAAGATGGCGGCCGATTTAGAAAATTTAAGGAAAGGGTCTTCTATCTAAACTTATGATGTTACAAAAAAAAGTGGTTAAGAAAAATTGTTTCAAATTGAATTCTGAATAAAAAACTTCTATACAGCTTTTCACCTAAAGCTTGAAATAAAGGCAGTACATAGAAAAATATAAGAAAGTTACTTTTTATTTATAATTTAAAAGTTTACAAGTTTATCAACTAAATAATTACGCCAGTACTACTACGTCAGTGTCGACAGTTCTAATGCAAATGTCCTTCCAACCAATTTTAGAGCAGTATTGCAATAACCGTTTTTCTTGGCCAACAGTTGACGCTACTTCGACAGCACTAAAATGATTAGATGTTGTTATATCATTTGCCAATAAACACAATAATTCTGTTTTATTTTCAGCATTTTTCAGAAATTTTGACCAATTCTTTGGTGGTATATTGTTACTACGAACTTCTTATTCCGACTCCTTTAGTTTCTCTCGTATGACTTTTTAAACTGTCTTGTACACAGCCTATACTATGTCGACACCTTTAGCTCTTAATTTGACAATATTATATTTAATATGTGCCTGAAAAACTTTTTCTGAATATTCTTCAAATTTTGAAACTCTTTTAACAAAATTAGATGGACTAAAGCGGGATCGACGTAAATTAGGCAGCTGTAGTTTCCGGTATAATATTTGTCTCACTTTCATTTAACAATGGTATATTTTGTGTATTTTATCTACGCGATTCGCTTACAGGAATATTTTATATTGTGATATTTTACTCCGTAGAGCCTTAATTCTTAGTTTTAGAAGAAAGCTTATAAGAACTTTCTTATTCAAAATTTAATGCGGAACATTTTTTCTTAATAACTTTTTTTCAAGTCAATAGTTTAGCTAGAAACGTCAAACTTTTAAATGTTCTAAAACAGCCTCCATCTTGAAAGCGGAAGCCATTTTGATTTGGCGCTGCTCGAAAAGATAGTCGTTTTAATGACAGAAATCAGTATACCAAATTACAAAATTGTTTCACTAATAGTCATTTTCTAATGATTTTTAGTGTGTTTGTCGCTATACTATACGCGGAGGTCAAGTGGAAGTCGGAAACTGTCATTTGGCGTAAATTTCGAACTTCATGACAGAGGTTACCCGCTGTCTTCGCAAAATCAATTCATACGCGGGAGGCGCGGATTAGTGACGGAGAGCCAACCTAACATGTTTCCAGTGGCAGAAATCGAGTCCTTTTGTGTGGCATAAATTTCAGCTTACTGGAACTAGACGGTATAGTTCATCTCAAACTTATAGCAACATGAGGCCCAGTGTTTCAATGCATAGTTAAGCACTTTATCCTACAAGTAAATTAGCTAGAAGGTTAGAATATGAAGTTGCATTAAAGTGTTTAATAAAAGCATATTCTAAATTTCTAGCTAATTTATTTGTAGGATAAAGTGCTTAACTTTACATTGAAACATTGGGCCTCATGTTGCTATAAGTTTGAGATGAACTGTAATAACCGTTTTTTTTGGCGGACTGACACTTTTTTTCTTTCTTTTTTCCGGTCCTGACTGAAACTTTCCGCCTACCGAGTTCATTTCGGATTCAGTCGGGGTCGAATTGAAACTTGAGACATCAAATGTGCTTCTCGATTATGACGGAGACTTTTAATGTCATGGGCCCAGACTATATGGTTATCCGATATCGCTTGTACAGTGGGTAACTACTAAATGCCTGTAGAAAATTCTCTTGCTATTTTGTATAGTCATGTTATTCAAAAATACATCACAACACTTTTATTAAATTGTCGTTTACATTTGATTTGTACTATGAAGAAAATACTGTGAAATTCAAATAAAACGTCAAAACAGCAAAATCAGCTGTAAAGACAATGACAGTCAGTCAGATGTATCACTAATAAAAATGTTAATTTTCAGACAACTGTTTTGTACTTTCATCTTAAATCGTATACAAATACTCTTTTCTGGTAATAAAAATAAATAAATAAATTCCACACTATTTGCACCGCACTTAATGAAATGGTGGATGCGCCGAGTTGACCTACTTCGGCCAAAAACATATTATCGAAGCCTGTTATTTTTCACACCGCGATATGCGTGAAAGCATTAATGAATGAAAGAATGAGTCATCTTCAGTCTCATTAAATAAAGCCTCTAGACATTTAAATTACTTCGATTGTAATTACATTTACCATATATAATAACTAGCCGGTAAACTGTATGTGGGCTGGTTATAAATATGAAATGAACCTTATTTGAAATTTATAGCTTGTCATTTGTATTCATTTACTACCTAAATAAAATGCAATATTTTGCATGCGTAGGAGGAGCATAAGGTGCATCTAAAGTACTTAGGCCAATAAAATTATAGGTAATAAATACAGGGTGTCCCAAAGAAAGTCGAAAGTCATTATGGTTTAATAAAGTTTTCCGAAAATTTTTAATAGTTATTTTAAACTTAATAATTTATTAAGGATAATTTAGAAAGGTATAAAAAATATGTTCATATGATGAAAGATTTCGGTGAGAACGAATTGTTAGGTCAGGAGTATGGAACAACTTTATTTCTCGCTGACGTTTCGTTATACTATAGGTAAACTACTTCAGGGCTATAGTTGTATATATGGATTAATGGACTTATTCAACGTCTCAGTTAAGAATGCAGTTGTTTACGTTATAAATAGAGCACGGTTTATAATCCAGGGAAATGAGGTTTTGGCCGGGACTGTGACTCATCCAGGCAGAGACCACGATTTTTAGGTAGTATAGGTGTCAATAAATGAAACCTATATAAAATCTGCGGTCTATTTTCTGCATAAGTTTATTTACAGCCATTTTAATGCAAAAAAATGGAAAAAACGTGTTTTTTCACACTTTTTCACCTGCTAGTAAAAAGTAAACTATCTTACAGATAAATCAAATGAATCACCTTGTAGGAAATTAAAAAACTTTAAAATGGCGGTTGTTAAATGTCGATATAGTTAATTGTTGCTAAGATAATTGCAAAATGCGGAATTTTATTCAATAAACAATATCTTGTGTAAAAAACAATCTACTGTTTTGTCCTTGCGTAAATAGTTGACTCTCATAGTGCTTAATATCTGGTAAAAATTTCAAATCGATTCGTCAAACAGTTTTTGCAAAATTGCATTAATTTATCCCAGAGACCTTTTTTTTGCAACCCCACCACGCCCAGAGAAATCAAAATACAATGATTCTACGGCCTCCATCTGAATGGGAAAGACTTGATTTACCAAAATGCTTTGTTAGATATCGAAAAAATTAATTTTCAGACCTGCAAAATGACGTTGCAAAAGAACTCAGATTTTTACCTTATAAACAAATAGAATAATTTTTTAACAATTGATTGTAGAGCATCGGTTTTTCGATATTTGAAAAGCTGATATTTTTACACGAATTTTGAAAAAAAAAAGAAGGTCCTAGGTCAATTTGGGGCAAAGTTAGCAAATTTTTTTAAAAAATTCATAGCTCCTTTGTTTATAATAATTAAGCAATGTAACAAGCGCCATTTTAAAGGGGAAGAGTTCAACTTTTAGTGTACAAAATTTGAAAATGATTGCACTTTCTCAAAACTGTTGGCAAAGCTTCTAAAATGAGGCTCGAATGAACTTAGCTCGGAGGTTGTGGAGGGGGAACCCTCAAATCCGCGCCAAAGTGACCTAGGACCTTCTTTTTTTTTCAAAATTCGTGTAAAAATATCAGCTTTTCAAATATCGAAAAACCGATGCTCTACAATCAATTGTTAAAAAATTATTCTATTTGTATTTGTAAAAATCTGAGTTCTTTTGCAACGTCATTTTGCAGGTCTGAAAATTAATTTTTTCGATATCTAACAAAGCATTTTGGTAAATCAAGTCTTTCCCTTTCAGGTGGAGGCCGTAGAATCATTGTATTTTGATTTCTCTGGACGTGGTGGGGTTGCAAAAAAAAGGTCTCTGGGATAAATTAATGCAATTTTGCAAAAACTATTTGACGAATCGATTTGAAATTTTTACCAGATATTAAGCACTATGAGAGTCAACTATTTACGCAAGGACAAAACAGTAGATTGTTTTTTACACAAGATATTGTTTATTGAATAAAATTCCGCATTTTGCAATTATCTTAGCAACAATTAACTATATCGACATTTAACAACCGCCATTTTAAAGTTTTTTAATTTCCTACAAGGTGATTCATTTGATTTATCTGTAAGATAGTTTACTTTTTACTAGCAGGTGAAGAAGTGTGAAAAAACACGTTTTTTCCATTTTTTTGCATTAAAATGGCTGTAAATAAACTTATGCAGAAAATCGACCGCAGATTTTATATAGGTTTCATTTATTGACACCTATACTACCTAAAAATATCGTGGTCTCTGCCTGGATGAGTCACAGTCCCGAACATGGTACTTTTTTTACTCATTTCCATGGGCTATTATACAGGCACACGGGAATTCCCAAGTAAGTGGAATCCCCCAGGGCCGTCTCGAGGCTATTGATCAGTGGCGGGACTTCATTGAAATGGGCCCGTGTTCCAGAAATATTTGTGAGCCCCAATAAGCAGCGTCGGATTGTACCACCGGGAAACCGGAAAATTTCCCGGTGGGCCCTCGACTTACCAGTTTTGAGGCCCCTGGGAGTCTGACGTCGAGAGACCGTAATATTGTTATTATTCTTAATAAAATATTATATTTCTGTTGAAACTAGAAAATATATAAAACTTGGGCCCATTTTCCCATATAAAACGTATTTTTGAAGACACGCGCAACGTGGCAGTAAGCTCTATTATCGCCGTCGCTTGACGGGACTTTAGTTTACACTTGTATTTGCTTAGTAATGTATACCTGTTCCTAAATTACGTTTAACATGCGTGTCTCGCTTGGTAGTGTTTAGTTGATTTTTCGCAAAGACAAAGAGCAACACTATCAGGGTCGGATTATCCATAAGGCTTACTAGCCTACAGCCTAGGGGTGACAATGCGTGAAGAGGTACGTGCAATCAAATTTCCTTTTCGGGAAAATTTTTTTTTTCCATTTCCTTTTCTCTGCTTATCAATTTTGGCCAAAAAATTTTTCTTTAGAATTCTCTCACCTGCTCATCAATTTTGAAACTAGGACGAAAAATTTTTTTTTCATATCTGTCCAGTAAAATAATATTTACAAGTCTAAACGCAACTAGTGACGAGTATTTGGAATATCGTAATTTTTAGATCAACCCCTGTTTTCATTCCTTCGAAGGATCGATAGGATGCGAGTAAGATTAAAGATGAGATCAGCAATAAAAAGCCTCGAAGAACAACTCTTGATCACTTAAACTTTATTTCACTTGAATCTCGAATTTTCACCACCTTAAACCTTGAACTTCCATTTTAACCCCTTAAAAGGGTTATGGTTCATACGTTAAAACGATTCAAGAAACTTAAGCATTTAACTCATGATCCCATAAAAATGAATTTGGTATCCAATCCTGCATTAACACTACTTCGTTTGTTTGTGACTCTCGACCAAGGAGGTAAACGCGGAATAAAGAGAAGTATCTGCGATTTTTAAGTTAGGTTAACCCAAAGCCACTTTGTCGCAGCACTACTCTAAAATACAATGTCTTAAGGGTATTTTCCATTTATTTTTATTTAAATTGATTGATATATCTACTCTCAGCAGATTTTTGTCCAAAAAAGAGCACATTTTTACACCTCCAGACTTTCCACATCTCTGGTCTGCCCTCCCCTCCTACATATTTTTCCGGTGGGTCCTTACGCCCACAATCCGGCGCTGCCAATAGGTGCAAAAATCTATTAAAAAAGTGGGTATAAGAGTGATAAAAAGTAATTATCTTAAAACAGTCATATATTCTATACTCCACTGAACATATCAGAGAGTTATCAAAGCTACGAACTTTTCAAGTATAACTTGCAAATTATAGATATATTACATAGGTACCTATTACAAAAGTAAAGGAACGTTTACCATAACATCAAGTCTGAAATACAATATCTTGGCTGATGTTAGTGGGCTCTCCTGCGCTGGGTGCCCGTGTTCTTCGAACAATCTGAACATACTTTAGTTCCGCCACTGCTATTGTAAAGTAACGGAAAATTTAGAGGCATTTGGCTCTCCTATGACTAAATCGAAATTTCTTAATTCAAATTACATCTTAAAGGTTCTTATTTTATCACAATAAAAATAATAGGTAGTATTGTCGGTCTTAGAATTAATGTTCAGAATTTAACAAAATTCGGCATATTCTGACGACGGGGAGGGGGCGGGGGGGCAGGCGGGGCAGGCGGGGCTACAGCCCCGGGGGCCGGCACCATCGTTAAATACATTTTTGTATTGTTTGTATTTCAAATGAAATATTACGTGTAGTATTTTTGATGTGTCCCAGACAAGGGGGGGGGGGGGGGGGCAATTTCATTTTACCCCTGGGCCCGTACCGGGCCTGATTATGGTAAGATAATGATCCAATTAAATTTTTGAAGAGCTACAGAGAACTAGTAAAAAATATTGACATTTGAAATTTTATGCTTTTAACATTGATCCTTATGAGAAATCACAGGTTTTATCATATTTTACAAAAAGTACCGTTCAGATTTCAATTAAAAAGGAGAAAGCAAGAGAAAATAATATACAAAACATTTTAGATACTTAAAAGTACAGCTTTAAAGCATGTGATAGTAGTAATTATTAGCGAATAAACATTGATCCTTATGAGAAATCGCAGGTTTTATCATATTTTACAAAAAGTACCGTTCAGATTTCAATTAAAAAGGAGAAAACGAGAGAAAATGATATACAAAACATTTTAGACTCTTAAAAGTACAGCTTTAAAGCATGTGATAGTAGTAATTGGCGAATAAATGTTAAAAGTCCACTTTTTATATCTTAGTTTATTAGACGTGGCAACGTCGTAAAAAGGATACGAAACTTAAAAATGCTTGGAATATGAGAATATAGGTTTCATAAAATTTCTTTATTAAAAATAACATGAACGATGTTTTATTAGCACAGTCATATTTATTAAATCTAATAAAATATAAATGACCTAATAATGTTATGGATAATAATATTTCATTTTATTAGTAATTAACTATATAATAATGATTTCTTGGTTATTTTTCTTTATTTTCTAAAAAATTTAAAATTCTCTGTAATATTTCTTTGTGTTTGGTAACTTTAAAAACACCGTTCTCATCTTTTCCCAAAATGTTTAAAACGCCATTATATATTTTTTTATATGCATCATCGATCATTTCATCTTAAAAAAATCATCTTTTCCAGAAACCTTTGTTTTGAAGGGTGGAGATTAATGGAGCGTCTAGTTGATACATGATTTTAAGTGGACATCGTATATGAGATCAATTTCAATTAATTACCGATTAAATTATGGCGAAAAAATGGCGTAATTTTAAAGGAAAACAAAAAGTTTTTAACTCCGCCCCCTCTAATTCCTTCATTTTGGTAGGAAGTCAAAAAATAAAACAGAAATTTTTAGCAAATTTAATTCTGTGTAAATTAGCTAGAGTAGTGTTTTGGAGTAGGAGCCAAGATTAAGTTGTCAAGTTTTGAAGCACAAAATTTGCGATTTCTTGCCCTACATTTTAGTGTTATCTCCGAAACGAAAAAAAAAAAAACCAAAATTCTGATGATAGCAAAAGATTCGTAGTGGAAGATACTCGTTTGACCTTATTTTTAATTTCGAACTAGCTCTCATGGTTCCGGAGATATCTGCGAAAAATTGCAAAGAACAGCTCGCATTTCGAAACCGGAAAAATTGCAAAAACATGCGATCTTGACACGTTCATATTTTTGAAAAAACACCAACGGGACGGGACGGCCGTACGATGTCGCAACGTAAAGAGAAAGACTTCCAGTTAAACCTGGTCATAAATCGCACATCGAAATTGAAAAATTCGGCTCGGCACGAACGAATCGAAAGTGGCATTTTTGGACGATTAGTGAGTTCGAAAGGCAGTTGAAGCGACGATTTTGATAAATCATTCTCAATTCTCTCACTCCATCGCGACGTTGCCTAGTCTAAATACTGCTCAAGTTAGAAGGAGACAGTGTATACTTTTGACTCTTGCAGCATCGACAGTGCTACCTTAAATTGAAAAATTGCTGTAGGCACATATACAAATGTTCTCAATTTGAATTGCAAATAGACGTGGCTAAGTGTGTCACTATCGAGTAGGACCGGGTTAAGAATTGGCGCGCCCCTAGACCAATCATGTGTTAGCGCCCTCTTATTCATAATGGAATAAAAAAATTAATGAGCCGGGGGAGGGGGGGGGGAATTTTTCGAAAACGGAAATTAATTAGCGGAGGGGACAAAATATATATATTTTTTAAAAAGCAGAGAGCGCAAAGAACTCACGACGTCCATCATGCCGTAGCACCCGCCCTTTCACGCATTGTTGCCCCTAGGCTGTAGCCTTATGGATAATCCGGCCCTGCTATCGAGCCTGGGCAACAATGCGACTGTCTTTCAGAAGGAAATTCCCGTCATTGAAATGTGTGCAAGGAGGCTTGAACAGACGCATCCTAGACACAGAGAACAGTCTGGAACTTCCAGAACACTCTAACCCGATTGGGCAAAAACAACAAGTTTACCCTGGTCTGCATACCGGGCTACGCTGGTACGGAAGGCAATTGATTATCCGATTACTTAGTCAGGGACCTAACCTAACTTACTGATAAAAGGGATCCAGTGAACAGGCAGAATTTGTTTAAGGGTTGTAACTTCCATAGAAGCTGTTTGCAGATATATATTTTTTTGTTGTTTGAGTAATTTGGGGATGCTTTCAGAATTATATTCTCCGCACTGTGTATATAAATACATGTTTCTTATTTTTGTAGTTTTTCAATACAAGTTTCAAAAGATTACTTCTCTTAAAGTTTCTTAAATGCTCATTTGTTAGTCCAGAATAATGTTGATGAGTTGATGATTTAGCCTCTCTTACAAAAAAAGATATGTTCTTTTGTAAATATATTAAAACGTTCATTGGCACATCAGATTGTATAAATTTGCAATTCAGAAATGGACTCAAACGTTCTTTGAATGCAAAATTATATTTGATAATACATTATTCTAAATTATCTTGGCAAAAGAACTGAAATAAAATTACTGGTAAAGCTTTGGAGTAATACATTACATCTTTATTACTGCTTATATAAATGAAAATGTTTTATATATTGTTTTATAGTGGAAGACTATGACAATATGCCTCTTGCACAAAATATAATTTTGGCATTTTTAGAATCTTTACTTAATACGAAACACAGTGTGTAAAGAATTTTTTTCTTATTTTTTCTTTTACAGAGGGTATTCAACATTAAAGTTTGAATAAAACCGTGCAAACAACGTGTGACGTCATGTGTCAGGTTACGCACAGCGCTAGCGTATATTTTAAATTAATTCCATTCATGATCCGTGATCACTGATCATTTATTTGAATTTGAAAAAAAATAGATATAAACATAACAATAGTCTTACCCATTAACATAAAAACCTAAGCAAACATTTTTTGTTTGTGCCGGTTAATCGGAAGGTCACAAAAATGAACCAAGAAAAATTGGAACTTATTTAGGAATGTGAAGATTATGAAATATTATTTTCTTTTAATTTTAGTGGCAACAAATAAATCAAGCTTTCGAAACTGCGGCTATATTAAACTATGATTTATTTAAACTGGATCAATTAGACACAAACATAACAATAGTCTTATCCATTAACATAAAAACCTAAGCAAAAATGTTTTGCTTGTGCCGGTAAATCGGAAGGTCACAAAAATGAACCAAGAAAAATTGGAAATTATTTGGGAATGTGAAGATTATGAAATATTATTGTCTTTTAATTTTAGTGGCCAAATAAATCAAGTTTTCGAAACTGCGGCTATATTAAACTATGATTTATTTAAACTGGATCAATTTGTTGCGGTACTAATAATCCCAACTAATACTTTGCATGCTAATTCAGATTACAGCTGCTCTCTGTCTATCGTCTATCATAGTGACAGAATACACCGTTCAGCACACAACTGCTCACTGATATAAATGATCAGTGATCGCTTAGTTAGCGCTACATCGTGATGAATGCAACCATTGCACGCATGCACGCGCTAGAGATGGGTCGTTATCTCTGTAACGCTATTTTGTCGCGGTATTTTTAGGTAACGTACCGTCGCGCTACTAAATGATAAAATAACCGGTTACTTGGAGCGAACGGTTGGTGCCTGACTGCGCCTGCACATAACGCTGCCTGTCAACGTTACCAGCGACCAGGGTGTATTAAATAGGTGGTGCGACAAGGACCCGTTGAGTGGCTTCATAAGTGCTTACTTTGTACATAATGTAATAGATGGCAGGAGCAATAGCGTCTGTCGTTATTTACGCATATAAAGATAATTTTGCAGGTTCTGTACACACGTGCATACAGTGTTGCATACATTCCCGGCCTTTCGTTTTTAGTGAAAAATCTTGTAGTCAAACAAAATATCAGTGACATTTGACATCAAATTCCTGGAAGAAATACATTCGATACGCTAGCGCTAAATATAAAAAAGTCAGCTATATTTTCATAAGACATGGTTAGAAAATATGGATTGCCTATTTGTGTACTTATGCTTATGACTGTAAAGACCAAAAATTATCACTTAGTGTCAAAAAATACTGAAGAGATAGAAATGTGAAGTTTACAAAGTACCTACTTGAAATAAAAAGCCACATATTTGTGAAAAACATTTTTGCTCCAGCAGTATAAAGAGTGGTTTTACTTCACAGTCTGAAAATGGAGTTGTTATATACACTGGAAGTTTTAAATTTACATAGATATTTGTAACATAACCTATAGGTATAAAAACGTCTTTTTAAATATATTTTAAGCTTTTAGCGGCAGTTTTAAAGAAAAAGATTGAAGAAAGGTGCACTTCCAAGCAAATTAGATGCTTGTTCTTCAAAAAATGTCACTAAGAAAATTAAGAAGTTATTAAATATGAGTGATGTTCACGATAGTATAATTTATCCTTATTTCTGAGTTTGTATTTACACTTACTAGAAAAAATTTTGTCTGAAGAATGTGACGTCAAATTACCAAATAAGAATTGGGGTATTTATAAATGTATTGAAAGTAGAAGCTTAATGTTTACATAAGGCAGAACAGCATGAAAAATTAATTACATGTTTTAAGACGGTAAGTGCTTTTTAGATAGTATTTGTTTGCAAATGATAATTTAGTTTTTCAAGTAGGTAATTATTTGTATAATTTCTATTTTCAGGTTGGGTTTGGTCTCATGTTTGGTCCTACAATAGAGGTTATTTTTTGCATAAGGATATTAGGTTAACATCAATCAGTGAACCGATCACTGTAGAAGAATTTGCAGCATATTTTTCTGAAAATTCAATCTACAACGCTTGCTTAGGTGGACCAAGTACAAATATTATTATCAAAGTGTTCATTCTGATGTGCAATCAAAGTCAACTTATGTTGGAGGCATAGAGAATGCTGAGTAATTTTGGAGAAAGGAACTATTTGTAAACATATTATGTAAATCTTGTTCTTATAATATTGCAACCCATTATGCCCAGTACTGTTGTTACAAATAAATTTGTATATTTTACATAAGTTTTATTTTCTTTCCATACCTATATAAATTTGAAACTGGTCAATATTTGTTTCTTTACATAACTGAAATTGCTGTTCAGTTGTGAATATATGCAACCCTATATGCAGCAAAGCAAATTCATGTACCTATATACAGGTTTTTGTAGGACGCTAAAGCTCGCGCCATCTACTAAATTAAATAGGAAGCATGCACTTATGAAGCCATTATTATCATAGGAAAGTGCCTTAGTCGGACCACCTATTTAATACACCCTGCCAGCGACTAACCCTTGTAAACTTTAACCAGCGACAAGCTGGAAAGATGCAATGCCGTACCAGAGCTTAATGTTAAGCTCTTTACTGTGGCCCAACTAAACTAAGATAGGTTTTATATAGTGTTGCCAAGCGTTGTATAGTTATTCGACTTTTGCATCTTTTGACCTGGCTGTATATAATTTTCTATCCCCAATAAAAATCTGTAAAATTTGGTAGGTATGTTTTCAGTTTGTCAGAAAAATTAGATGTTTGTTAAATTTTTACTTCAAATATGTAAGAATTTACAGCACAAATTCTAAAATTTGTGCTGTAAATTCTTACCTGGCCCTAAGGCCACAGAAAATAAATGTCGTATCACTTTTCGAATTTCAAATCGTCGATATACCGGTTGCATATATAGTGTTTACCATAGATAAAATACCAGTGTTTACTTTTACTGTTTAGTAAGAAAATGTAAAAACTTAATAAACCTCTATATAACTATAAATTAACAAGCGTTCCCTGCGCATTGGCGAAGCGCGAATAAGCAACTGCATAGGATAGATTACGTTACATTACATATCCTACCCTCCGTTTCTGAGTTTGGAAAATACCACACGTTACACGACAAACGCGATCTCTTCTACTCAGTAGGCGCGTTTGATAGAGCGAGCCGGATCATTTTACTTCTGTCGCGCCGTTCCAAAGTAGCGGTATTTTGTCGCGGTATTTCTCTGGAGCGATCGCGATTGTAACGCTACATGAGTGGAACCGCTTTTCCCATCTCTAGCACGCGCAGCGATATAACTAGTGACAGATGACGTCAACTCCAATATGAGTGTTTTTTAAAATTTGCCCCTTCTCCCGGATATTAGTCGGTGATTTAAATACTTTCCAGTTAGAAATTATGAAAAGAGACTTGATAATTGCTAATGCTTAGTGCCACAATATTAATATATATAGATTAATTTAAAATATACGGCACATGCAAGAGGCCTAGGCCTATTGGTGGAAAAATTAGAATGTGGAATAAATCTGAAAATCCAGTTTGATAATATTGAAATTTGTTTTAATACCGTATCTGTATGCTAAACAAATGTACCTTATGTTTTTAAAGTGCTGGTGGGAAATTTCGCACCTTGCTTGAAAAAAATGAGAAAAAAATATTATAGAAATATAGGTATCTGAAATGCTTCCTAAGGTGCCCACAGAGAAGGAAGAAAACTGGTTTTTAATTAATATACATATAAATAAAGTAAGATAGCTGATTTAATACATTAACTGAAACACCAGACAAATAGTGTTGTTCTAATTAAAGTCTACTCTCTTAAACTATTTTTATTAATTACTTGTTATTATTATTAAATATACTAACTTTGTGCAACCGATTTTTCTAGAAATTGCTTGATCTGATGACAAATTACCGAAAGTAAGATTGTCATGTAATTTTTCAATTTGTAGAAGAATAAAATAATAATGTTCCAAACTTGGAGTCCGCTTCAGTTTCTTACATTAGTGTATATAAAGTGCTTTTAATTATTTTTAGATCTTTGTATAGAACATTTTTTAAATTTAATTATTAGTTTTAAGTTCGCCTGTGGTGAACAGAAGAACTAATCTCCAAACCTGTTTCCTTTAAGTCGAACCGGACTTGCTCCGTCCAGCCCTTCAACTTCCATGGCGTTACGCTCCGTGGATGACTGGCTGGTTCCGGGCCATGATCCAGAGAAGCACTGTTCACGACTTAATGTTTAATAAATCTATTTTTAATGGATTGTGGGAGTCGGACGAAAACCTGACTATTGCCTGATGCAACCAGGGTAGTTCTTCCCCCCCCGTTTTCGAGGATGCTGTACACCGTGGTGGCGGCAGAATTTCTCCCCCGCAAACGGCCAAAAACCGTCCCCAAACGCGTATTATAATGGTTTGGTGATCCTCCGTTTCCGAGGATACTGCACACCGTGGTGATGGGGAAATTCCACCCTCGTAAATGGCCAAAAACAATCCTCCAAGGGGGTGAGAATGCGTTCTCAGGCAAAGCTTTTGTTTTTGTATTTTTTTTGAGGATGCTACAGAAAAAAAACATTAAGATGTCACCTCGATTTCGTCAACAAAGTAGTCATCTTCATTTACTGTGGAGCTGAAATAAGATGATTTTTGTATTCATTTTTTTTCTGAAAAATGGTTTATACCGGGTGACACAGGAGATATGTAACACCCCGTAGCATGTTTATTTAAAAAGATATTATTTTGAAATTTGGTAGACTTATACAATGTATGATTGTCCTTTTTTTAGTACAAATAAGAACATTTTTCCATTTCCGGATTTTGTTATTTTAAATGGCACCCTGTATATATTTTTTTCCTATTTGATTCTTCTTAAATTTCTCTTTTCAACTATGTATAGCAAGATGGCATTCGTTTTTAAAATGGCTACTGAAAATCATTTAATTGCATTAAGCCAAGTTGGCTATGGTATGAAATGTAGCAGTAATTAATGCTCAGTGTGCAGTGATATCAAAAGAACACTGGTACACAATTTTGTGTTTCATATTTGTTTTGTTCTAATCAGTAGCCGAAGAGACTTTGTACAATTTTTACATTAGAGAATAATTTCTAGACTAAATCTCCGATATCACAAAAACTAAGATAGAAATACTAATTTTAAATTTTATCCATTTGTAAAATATTTATTCATATTTCACTTTTACCAATTAGATGGCCCCCGAGGTCACCGGATCTTACCCCACTTGGTTTCTTCATATTGGGCCATCTCAAGGAAATAGTTTATAAAACTCCACTGAAAAATAGGGAAGACTTGGATATGAGAGTTAGGTTAGCAATAAATCAGATTACTGAATTGCAGTTAGAAAATGTGCTTAGAGGTACTGTTACAAGACCCTGCAGGGAAAATAATTGGCAACATTTTGAGATTCTTCGAAAACAATTTTATTTAAAAGCAAGTAAAATCAGATATAATAATGAATTGTATTGGGTAAAAGTGAAAAATGAATAAATATTTTACAAATGGGTCAAATTTAAAATTAGTGTTTCTATCTTAGTTTTTATGATTTCGGGGATTTAGTCTAGAAATTTTTCTTTAATATAAAAATTCTACAAATAGTACAGTCACTGAAGGTTTTCACCTCCGATTTCGTTGAACCTCCATCGATTTTCATGAAAATTTGTGAGTAGTTAGAGGATACCTCAAGAAACAAAAGTGACATAGTGCCAACTTGCGCTTTTACCCTGGGGGTGGATGCCACCCCTTCTCGGGGGTGAAAATTATTTTATGAAAAATAGCTCCAGAAATCGATAGAGGGACCGATTCTAAGCAAAATTTGTTATGTAAAGTTATTAAAATAAATCAATACTTTTTAAGTTATTAAAGATCAAACAAAGATTTTGATTTTTCGTGAAAAAAATGCATGTTTTAAAACGGTTTTTCAGAAATAACTCAAAAACTATAAGTTTTTACAAAAAAGTTGTCATTACCAAAATTGAAGCTAATAAGAAAACGAATAAATTCCTTCCTTAAAAAACCTTTTAATATTAATTCAAAGTGAGCTATAGGTAATTGAATGTATATTTTTTTTCGGCGAGTACTCAAATCTAAGTATTCAAGCTTAAATAACGGGAAAACGATGCATTTTATAAAATATACTTACTGAACACTTTTCAAAGTACTTAGAAATACCTATCAAATGAGCTGTAGAAGAAGTTGATAGCATCAAAATTAAGCAAGTTATGATGAAAATAAGAGGACCCTTTCGAATTTTTTAGGAAAAAGTGAAAAATAAAACCTACGCCATTTCCACAAAAATTAAAATTTATAGTAATCCCTATAAGACTTTCTTTATTTTAGCATAAGTAATGACTTTAAAAATTTTGACCGGTTTAGAATGCATATTTTTGAAAAAAAATATGATTTAAAAAAATCAGAATTTTTCAAATTTTCGTAAATTTCATTTTCTTTTGATAATAACTCCAAAAATACTCGATATATGTAAAAAATAATAGAGAACGAAATTTGCGTTTTTTTTTTAACAAAGATTTTAGTTTTTTTTATTTTTGTAGGATAAAAAATAACCGAGATAGAAACATTTAAAGCCTAAATTTTACTGCGAGAACCATGTAACCGGGGCCCTTTAACCTTTTATCTTTTAAAAAATAAGGGTTTTAAGAGATTAAATTTAATACGATCTTATAGCCCTTGAAATTACCTTTCAAATGGTTTTTGGATGAACCGGATATCATAAAAATTAACGGAGTTATTGTAAAAAAACCAATAACATTTTTTTGGAAAAATTTTTTGAGCAGAGATTTTGTATGCATATATAGGAAAAATGATAGATAGTAAGAAGTAGACGTGTCGATAGGTACATGCTCACAAAATATACATGTGTGAGTGTGTGTATGTTTCTTTTGAAGATAGAAAAAGTGAAAGGAATTCTGAACATCTGCTCGAAAACATAATGGGGCTTTCTAGTATGCTGTGTGTCTATTGAATATTATTTAATTAAAAAATGAATAAACTTTTTATATATTTTAATATTTATTTTAATACATTTTCCTCTTAATTAATAAATTAAATTTTTATAAGTCACATAAGCACTGAAAAAATTATTTTCAATGTTAAATTATGCTTTTTCATCAATTTGTGCACGAAGGGTAGTTTGGGGAATGTGGAAAGAATAAAATTAATAAAGTTTGAAATATATTAATAACTTTTATCATAAGCAATAAAAAAGATTCTAAATAATTAAAGCTATTAAAGCTGATAAAAAAAAATTCCATTATTTTTATGACAAACGGTAGTTTTTAAGGGTGGAAAATTTCGCAATAAATAAATAATTACTTTAATACTCAGTAAATGAGATTTCAATTCAGTAATGTATTATTCAAATGATTAAAGTGTCTTGAAACCAATTTTTTCAATGATTCTGCATTAAGGGGGTGGTTTTTAAGGGTTGAAATTTCACAGTCAACCAAAAATTATATCATAAACATTAAACAAACCGTTTGTGTAATGTTAATATGCGATTTCATATTTCAGAAATACAAAAAATGATTTTTTTTATGATTTTCGATTTAAGGGTTGAAAAGGGCTAAAAGGGTTGAAAAATTAATTAAAATCATAAATCATGCATATAAGTGTTGAAAAATATTTATTTTATCCAATTAAACGAGATTACTTACGCCAGAATGCTTAAATCTGCATTTTTTCCCAAAATGCAAAAAGCGCAAGTCGAGCATATGTCACTTTTGAAGTTGAGGGTAAAATATACTCAATCCCAAATTTTCATGCAAATCGATGGAGGTTCACCGAAATCGGAGGTAATAGTTGATTTTTACCTTCATTCACTGTACTAAAAGTCTCTTCGGCTGCTGATTAGAACAAAACAAATATAAAACACAAAATTGTGTACCAGGGTTGTTTTGATATCGCAGCACATTAAGCATTAATTACCGCCATATTTCATACCATAGCCAACTTGACTTAATGCAATAAAATGGTTTTCAGCAGCCATTTTAAAAACGAATGCCATTTTGCTATACACAGTTGAAAAGAGAAATTTAAGTAGAATCAAATAGGAAAAAAATATATGCAGGGTGCCATTTAAAATAACGAAATAGATGTCACTTTCGGTGAAACCGGAAGTGGAAAAAATTTCTTGTTTGTACTGAAAAAAAGGACAATCACGCGTTATATAAGTCTACCAAATTTCAAAATAATATCTTTTTAAATAAACATGTTACGGGGTGTTACATATCTCCTGTGTCACCCGGTATAATAATTGAAACATCTGATTTATTTAATTATAATATGTTATATAAAATATTTTTATTGCCGCAAACAATTACTGCATATATTGTTACGCTGCGTTTTCTTACATTATAAAATATATAAAAAATAAATAAATAAAACAATAGAGTTATTTATTTATTTATTTTTTTATTTTAAATTTATTTTTTACGTTCTTTGAATCCGTGCAGTTACACTCATTATGCAAATGCGAAGCGGTATTTTTTTGCCATTGAGGGGGTGAACGGGTGTCAAGCACTCGATTCGTGGTCCTCTCCGTTTTCGGCATGCTCGAAAATGGTAGGGAAACCTTTTTGTCCAGTGGTATGATGAGAGCCCTCTCTCACCCCTCTCGCCTTTGTAGGGTGGTTATTGGCCGTTGAGGGGGTGGGCGGGTGTCAGGTCCGCGTCCTAGGGTCCTCTCCATAATTGGCATGTTCGAAAACGGGGGATCGATAAGTTAAATTCCGTGAAACATGATCAATACGCGTTTGACCCCGTTTGGGTGTGGTTTTTGGCCGCTTGCAACCAAAGACGAGAAATTCTACCACCACCACTATGTTCAGCATCCTCTAAAACGGGGGGGGGGGAACTACTTTAGTTGCGTCAGACAATAGTCGAGTTTTTCGGGTGTTTTTCCGACTCACACAATCCACTATTTCTCCTTCTTCTTCTGTTGTCGATACTTACGGTGAAACAACGTTCAGTGCGGTTAGTACTTGGATGGTGAAACCTCTCTGAAGAAACACAACGATCTCGTCTTACCTTCTAGCGGCTTGTATACCAGCGTATACAAGGAAGCTATGTAGTTTCAATGCGATGCGATAATTATGTAGTGGATATTCCATCCTTCGGAGGGGATGTTAAGCAATCGGTCCCTTGTCTATCAAATGTTAGGCAACTAAAAGATCCCTATTTTTCGACAGAGAATAGATTCAACAAAATTTCCAAGTTGGGAGTAGCTCGTCTCCTGGCGTCGGTGACACGCGCTCTTAGAGGAAATAGGCCGGCGTTAAATAAATAGATAAAAAAATAGCACCCATTAATAGAACCTTTTATGCTTTTCATAATCATGTCTCGCCGGATTACTGAGATAATGAATAAAAACTTCTTTCATCATCTTCGGAGAATTGTAGCTTCCGTATGAAGTATTTTCGACACACAGTTATATGAACTTTCCTTCTATTTATTTATGTAAAATTAGCATCAGATTTGTATAATATTCCACAGTGATGAAATAGCTATACTCCCTTTGAAAGCCAGGAAGGGTAATAAAAGCTCATTGTAGATCCATAAGTAATAGTCCATAGAGCAACAGTGGATTTCTGATATTAAATTATTGCGATTTTACTAAACTTACTTTAGTCCAATTAACAAAGATACAGGGTGTTATACTCAATATTATATTTTTAATTTTCTCACATAACTATTGAAATTTTGTATTTTTTATTTATTGCTCTTTTTTCATTGAAAAAGCCTAAACCTGACTCATTTTGGCTGAAAAAAGTCATGTCGATATCTAGAAATTGACCGTTTTCACGTTAATCGCATTTTAACAATCGGTCGCATCGTTTATTACAAGAAATATTAAAGTAGTAGGCGCCGATGCCAACAAGAATTTTGACAATCAAATATTCTCTTTGATTTTTTTTCCGCCTAAGTTAAGCGTACATCTATATCATAAATATTGCTAATGTGGCATCCTCTAGGATATACACCAAAAATGGGAGCAGATTTGAATTTCTCATCTTAAAAACCCCTATTCACCAATGCTTATACCAGTACTTGAAAAACTTCAAAAATTATGTGAGAAAATTAAAAATATAATATTGACTTTAACCTGCTAATATCAACTTTTAGACCAAAATAAGCTAAATCGCAAATTTTATTGTCAGAAATGCACTGTTGCTCTATGGATCATTACTTACTGACCACCCTGTATTTTGTATGGATTATCTGCATTTTTAGAAAAAAGTAACTCGAAATACCCATACTATGACAGTATTTTTGTAAATTACTACCTGCTTGGGCTCGATAGGAGGCGAACTATCCTTGTCATTAACTTTAGCCACAGTTACTAATTTATGTTAATCATATGATGCATCTAATTGCTCATATTTTCAGTTTCCTGCGCTCAAGAACTACCAGAAAGGAGGCCAGTGAAGAGAAGCTATGTCTGCCCACCAAACTTCATCAGACAGGGTCACAGGTGTTATTTCTTCAGCAAAGAACCGTCCACATGGCAAGACGCTCACTTTCATTGCCGAGACATGCACAGCAATATTGCTATAATTAAGAATGCTAATCAGGACAAACTCATTCGGAACTTTCTCAGCGAAAAATCATTGGGTAAGAATTTCAATTTCAATTTTAAATAAAAAATATTCTAATTATTTTTAAAAATATTAACTGCACATTAGAGACATCGTATGAAATATACCTTTTTATTACTTGGAATTAGAAAAGATTTCTGTTTATAAATGAACATGAAAAGTATTTCTTCAAAGCCACGTTAATGGACTAGTTTCTGTTTCCTGTATTCAATAGAGGATATATCACTGAAATAAATACAACTAACTAAAATAACTGACGTAACTAAAATTTATTAAATAAAATTTTCAAAATGTAGAATATTGTTTCAATAGAACCATAAGATGCGAAGTTATTACGACTATTTTTAATATCAATAAATAAATAATAAATTGAAATATAACATATAATAGCTTTTTAAAATATGTTCTATTGAAGTTAGAATTTCTTCAAGTTACTGAGTAGTGAGTATGTTTTACATTTTTAATTTGAACAATATTTCAATTATTTATAACATATCTGTGTATTTTATCTAAATAATTATTCCCATCTGATGGTTATGTTCATAATTGAGGGTTAGGTTGTTGGGTCACACAGAATAATATATTGAATCACTTTTATTTACATACATATTTTGTTACATATATTAATTTTCAATCATTTGTCTATGGATGCATTATTATATTCTTTACAATATTTAAGATTTTTATGATTTTCAATTTAATTTAATAAATTATGTTACATAATTACGTATCTTATGAATGGCCACTAAAAGCTTTCACCAAGTGTATGCTTAAATATTGAGTAATGATATATAGTGCAGGCGCTGGAAGTAGTTGAGTATGCAAAATGTGAGGACGGCGCCAATATTCTTGGCTAAAGATGTCGGTCTCGGATGACTGGGGCCAGGCAGGACTATTGCCCTTTACCCCAATACATCGCTGTAGACCGGGGACCAGCCTCGTGCAGGGCGGGCGAACTTACTTTACGTCGGCCCCACTCACAAATGTGAGCGGTGCAGACGATTTCGGCCCACCTCCCTGGGTCCTGGCTTGTTGGACCTTGCTGGCTAAGGCCTCTTCTGGCGTTCTTCTGTCTTCGTCTTCTTTTCTTCGCCAGCTTGTTTGCCCCCCGGGGGGTAGTCATCGGTCTGTTAGGTGTTTTTGGGTTTGTGGCGGGAGTGACTGCCGGTACACAAGATGCCAAGAGGCATCCTGTCATCCGGATCATCGGTAGGGTAAGGATGAGCTGTGTAGCTCGAGGAAGGGCAGACCTAACTGCTTTGGTAGCATTTTTGGTCTGCCCGGAGCTAGGGGGACTACAGGTACTGGACGGTTGTTTGTCCGGTACCCGCAGGGTCTTGGGTGGGTGGTTGGGTGATCGTCATGTGTGAGGACGGGCAAGTATGTTCAGATTCTTATACCTAAAACCCTAAATAATGGAAAAACCCATCTTGCCGGCTGCTGCGGTGGTCCCTTCTAGTTCTCTGTCGTCTTCCCCCGCGTCCTACGGTAAGCATAATGCGTTTAGCCGTTCAGTGTGTTTCTGCGTCAATCGACACAAAAATGTTGCGTTGAAGGCTCGCGTTTGTCGTGTATACGTCATATATTTTAAATCATTCAACAAAAATTCCTACCGATTGTGAAGCTTTCTTTTCAAGCACTCGAAATAAATTACAACTTGTTCGATATCTTTGTACTACTGTTCCAAAATATGCACCAGCAAAAGAAGACTGCGAGATGTACATTTGTGGAGGATTCGATGATCCAACAAAATGTTTCAAGCTACAAGGGTCTTCATTTTCTGATTTACTTGAATTAAAATCAAACCACTTAGAAGCTGATTCAAGGATGTTTTGTCACATATTTCACGCAGTAAGAATTCATACGGTCCATCTTATTATCTTCAGTGCTGATACAAATGTATTCATCTTGGCGATTTATTACTGGAAAGAACTAGCAAATATTGGTTGTCTAGGTCTATGGTTCGATGGTTCTTATAAAAAGAAAAATCTTCTAGGATGCCCTTTAGCTACTGAATCCCTTGGTGAAAGCATATGTAATATTTTGCCAGCTTTACATTCCGTAAGTGGTTGTGAGACTACCAGTAGATTAGGTAGTAAAATAGAATGTTTGAAAGCTGCAACGGAGGATTTTGTACAAACAGCCCTTGTATCTTTGGGAAACCTTAACCTAAATGCTGAACAATTAAAATAGTTAGAAACAGTGTGCAAATTGAGTTTGTTTTCAAAGAATTCTTGAAATATTTGCTGCAGTTTTCTCGAAAACCGTTGGAAATATCAAGTTCTACCAAGTGTACCTTTTATACGTAGAAAAGACTCCTGCCCGAGATTTTCTAGTCAAAAGTGCTCATGTGGCGTGATATATAAATTATTGTTTCTTAGCTTAAAAAATGTTTCCTTACCAAATTGGGAGAAGATGGGTCAAGAGGTAGTTGAGATATTGCAATTTTGACACCCTGTATCTTTTTCCATAGCAACAATTTACTAAAGCATGTTTGGTTATGCTTTTATATTTTGATTCAAAGAATCTACCCTTGAGCTATGGCCTATTATTAATGGTCCACCCTGTGCAGATAAGAGGAGCAGAGATAAAAAAAAAATTGGATGAAAAAATGGAACGGCAAGATCCGGATTATTAATCTTTGAACTATTCTCAGCTAATATCCATTGATAAAATGCGATCCTCACATTTTACATACTCACTTCCTTCTAGCGCCCGCTCTAACACTAAAAGGACGAATCAATCGATAAATAGTACAGTAACTGGAGGTTTTAACTTTGGAATAAACATAAACATAAACACACCACAGATAGTAGACAACCCCCAAATCCAAAGCCAAGGCTGTCCGAAAGGGGGTTACACATTCGGAAAAACGCAGACATACATCCACACCCACCGGTGTTGTCAATACCCGGGCTGGGGGTCGAACCCAGAGCGCGGTAGCGAGTCGATCAGCGTATTCGCCACTCAATACGCCTTAACCGATTGAGCTACCGTGCCGGTGTCATATGAATTAGATTGCGGGGTGGCATCCACCCCCTATAAAATCTCCGCATAAGGGGGATGAAACCTAAAAGAAAACAATCAACATTGGAGCTGAAAGAGAATCAAATTTTGGGAAGAAAAGGCTCTATAAGTTTATCATATAAAATGATAGCCTTTAAGTTATAACGACTCGAGAATTAGGATTTTCTCTTAAACAAAGCGCGGCTGTCCCAAGTCAAAACACTGTATAAACCATTACCAAAAATTATGGATGTACAGTGTTTTAAAGCAGTAACTTGATTCGGTTAGTGGATATTATTGTTTACACATGGACTTTGGACATGGAATTTTAGTTTTCCTCAATCACGGATTGGTAGATGTTGATACTGTATATCAAAAAATGTAAAAATATGATTTTTGATGAAACTGGCTTATACAGTGTTTTGACTTGGGACAGCCGAGCGGTATGTAGGTACTTCAAAATGATGTTCGTCAAATAACTTCGAAAAGTATTACGTGGAGCGAAAACACGTTAGAGGCAAATAAGAGAGCTACTAAATTGAGGATGATTTTATCTTTTTTTCTCATTTCTGTAGAATTAATGGTTTGGAGATCTGGAAAGAAGGAAAGATGGAAAGATGACGTCTGAACGTTTATAAGACGAAGTATTGAGATTAAATGTTAAATATCTTAGAAACCATGGTACACGTAAAAAATGAAAGACTATTAAATAGGCTCTCAAATGATTTTTTGCCTATTTCCATAGCATAAAAAATTAAAAAGTTATGACAGAAACAATGTACTTCTTCACATTTTTTAAATAAAAACATCGCCATTTTGTTAAAGTCAGTGTTAATCAGTAGATTCTCTCATACTGATTTTCGTTAATATAAAAAATGCATTTTAAACTATAAAGGGATTTTCAAAAACACGTAGTTTTTGTTTCTTTGCAAATATCTCTATAAATATTAGTTTCAGCGAAAAATTAGTGAACATCGAAAATAAACCTTATAAACAGAGAATGACTTTTTTTAAATATTTACGTAGAATTAATAGTCTCGAAGATATTTAAGTTTATACAGGGCGCGCCACTTAAAACTCCCCAGACTTGTAACTTTCTTATTTTTTAAGCGACGACCATGTTGGGCACATTAAATTGTAGATATTTTTAAAGCCTTTAAGTATACACACAGAGAAAAACATTTTTTTTTCTTTGGAAAAATTGTTGAGAAAGGAAACTTAACTTCCTTAAATATTTTTTACCTCACCCTACACATGAATTGTGTTAATGTTTTCATATAAAAGTTTTTATTAACTTTAATTTATGTTATTACATCATATTCGAAATTATTTTTGGATTTAGAGCAAGAAATTAAAAACACTCTTTCCGATTAAAAACAGAATTCTTTTAAAATAACTTTGAAAATAATATAAATAATAATTTTATGCTTTATTTGTAAAAGACGCGGTGAGTTTAGTCCGAATAAGTGCGGGAGTCTTGAAACTTTGGGAATTTGTAGATTTCGAAGCCCCGAATGAAATAAGAAAAAAATGCAAAATGTGATCTCAGCCGCCGGCGCCGCCATATTGAAAAAATGGCGCACAGAAACCGTTTCTTTGAAATATCTCGCTTCGGGTGCCTCATACGGCAAAAATGGTCTTGTAAAAATAAAAGAGCATTACATTTTCTTCAAAATATATTCTATACATTTTTTCGTTAAGCTGAATAGTTTCGGTGCAGCAGCCGGTCGAAGTCAAGCATTCTTGATAAAATTTTGATTTTTTGCAATTTCTCGATTTAGTACGACATTTATGAAGGAGTATTTTTGGTTGAGACAAAATTTGTATTCATACCTGAAAATCCTCAAATATAGTTAATTTTACTTGTCTGCTACGCATAGCTCAATGTTCAATACTCGTTTCCACACCACCTTGAGGTAGAATATATGGCGCGTTTTTTTTTTACGTGGTTGTTCCCTATAGGCCTAATTCACGACTAGCCGGCTTCTTAAAAAGTTTTAGGTGCTTGATGTCGAAGGTTCAGATTCGTTGTAGTCTTCAACAATACTTTCTTCGGAAATTGCTTCTGTTGCGCTGTCCACTGATTCTACGTATTGATTGTTCTCCATGCTTGCAAGGAATGTTTCGACTGGTAGGAGAGTCGACTTCCTCGTCGTCATGAAGCTCGTCGACTGTTGCTGGTGAATTGTCGCAGCTTTGTCCGTTACAAAATTTGCAAAGTACACAATATTTTAACCCTGCCTTTCTATAACCACATGCTGCACTACTCGCTTTCTTGCATTTACAGGAAAGAAATTTAGGTAGCATTTCAGAAGCAGGATCTTTCAGCATTGTTACTGGTGTAAGCCCAGCTTTGCTCTGTTTCCAGCCCAATTCTTCAACATTTTTCAAACCCTCTGTCACTCTTGGACTTGATAATATGTCCTGAATGAATTCTGCCGTACCGCTGCAACTGTAGATTGTAGAGACTCGATGTTAAACTTGCTTTTTGTGAGCGATCTTACGAAACTTTGGTATCGATAAGTGCCCAGAGAGATATTGTCTCCATGTTTGGCTCGCAGCGTCAGAAAAAGTACTTTTACCTGCGTTGCTCATGGCAACGCACAGTCGACGAGCTTCATAACGACGAGGAAGTCGACTCTCCAGTCGAAATATTTCTCGCAAGCATGGAGAACAATCAATACGTAGAATCAGTGGACAGCGCAACGGAAGCAATTTCCGAAAAATGTATTGTTGAAGACTACAAACGAATCCGGACCTTCGACATCAAGCACCTAAAACGCCTCAAGAAGCAGGCTAGTTGTGGATTAGGCCTACAGGGGACAACCACGTAAAATAAAAACGCGCCATATATTCCACCTCAAGGTGGTGTGGAAACAAGTATTAAAAATTGAGCTATGCGTAGCAGATAAGTAAAATCAACTATATTTGAGGATTTTCAGGTATGAAAACAAATTTTGTCTCAACACAAAAACACTACTTCATAAATGTCGCACTAAATCGATAAATTGCAAAAAATCATAATTTTGTCAATAATATCGTAAACAATATTTAAAATAGGTAACAAAACAGCAAGAAGAAACAAAAGAAAAATATTTTTAAAAGCAAGCTTTTATTTAAATGTACTAAATAGGAAATTGCAATTTTTTTTTATTTTATTTTTATTCTAATAACATAAATTGAAGCTATTAAAACCTTTATAAGAAAACATTAACATAGATCATGTAAATGGTGAGGTAAAAAAATATTCAATGATATTAAGTTTTCTTTCTTAACAATTTTTCCAAAATTTTTTTTTAAATCACTCTGTATACATGGTTAAAAGCCTTAAAAATATCTCCAATGTGATGTGCCCAACATAGTCGCCGCTTAAAAAATAAGAAAGTTACAAGTCTTGGGAGTTTTATGTGGCGCACAGTGTAGATGGCACCCGAATGTTTATAGGATGAAGTAGTTTAAATAATGAATCTCTTAGAAACCATGACACTTCCATTAAAAATTCTAAAGAACAGAATTAAAGGTAATTACTCATTACTCATTAATTACTCATTAATAAGAACGATTTTTTATTTGTTTCTGTATCCTAAAAAACAAAGAAGTTGTGGCCGAAACAATGTGCGCTTTCACATTTTTTTAAACAAGATGTCGCCAATTTCTCATTGCAATTGTTTAGTAATTATTATTATTTTTTAAATGCTGCTTTTTGTTAATATATAGCATCACTTAGATGATGGATCTTTTTTGTCCGTTTGAAACACTTGATTTAGCAAAAAATTGTAATCGCCATATTGGAGCCGCCATTTTGAATTTTTTAATTTTTAGTTTTGATTCGTTTTGAACAGCGATACTAAAAACATAAATATTATGCGTTTCAAAAATAAATCAGTTCTAAATTTATCGGTGATTTTGACCCCTTAACGTAAGATTAAGTGTCCGAAACATATAGAAACCGAATAATAACAATAATAACCCATAAAGAAGAATAATCATTGCGTATGAAATTATTTCTAAATTTTACATATTTTTCACCTACTAAAATATATGTATTTTTTCCGCCCTAAATTTTAACATTTTAACGTTCTAAGTATGGTTTGATATGGATGTCTGTCTGTGAAACCTAGAATTTCTAGACACGTACAACAACCATGATTATCTAAATAAAATTTGGATAAACATCAAATCGTTGATTTGTTCAAAGATTAACATCAACAGGTATACATTCTAGTATAATAAATACATAAATTTAAAATATGGCATTAACTACTACTGAACTAGGTAATTTAATATGGAAGTAATAATTACTATGCATATTGTGTTTGTGTGGTTTGAACAATAGAATACCAAATAGCGGCTTAGCAAATGGCAAAGAGAGGCAAGACTGTTAGACTCTCCAAGTCAATGTACCAGTATAGTTGTATAATCACAAAAAACTATCTTGAGGTCAAATCAGCTAAATAAGATCAGTTAAGTCAATCCAGTTAAGAACCAGGAACTACGTGACACTAAAGTACTATTCGTTAGTCGTTCGAGGTATAGTTTATGACAACCAGAGACACATAAATTCATATTCAGTAATATACATGAGATTCATCGAAGCTGCAGATATAATAATGCATAATAATAATAATAATAATCTAATAGTGTGTAAAAACATCAGTCTAACAAAAAGGATTTAAGGTCAGCCGATGAGGGTATTTACCATTTGCCTCCAAAAACTTGCAAAATGAATAATTTGCTTTTTAATGAGTTCGTGGATGAAAAAAAAATTTTTTTTACTTTTTTTTAATGTTCTCCATCTGAGCAGAATGTAAACTTTTCAGGATATTATTCTATACACTTTCACGAAATCACTAAAAAATTATTCATTTTGCAAGTTAAAATGTTCTCTGTAGTCTGGGGTAAACGTAAAATTTTACTAAACATTAATACATTACATTATAGTCGGGTGAATGATTAAAAATTGGGGTACCATTGTGAGATGGTGAATTTTTGGTGATTTTATATTTAACAAAAAGCACATGTATTAAATCTTTCTGCCATGTGTTAACATCAAATATGTCTGTATTAAGCTGAACGTTGTCTTTGTTAGAAAATATATAAGCCGATATTTCTAAAATATATAGACTGGCAAGAGTTAATATTTTATTCTCACAGAATAAGTTTTTACATGAATGAGTCTTTGGAATATTTCCAATACAACGCAAATCAGATTTTTATGCCTTAAAGGCGCCTTTGGCCATGGTGGAGCTGCCCCACAATCAAACACCACATCGTAATCTAAATTCGACCTGAGCGTAATATAATAATAATAAGCTTTATTCACCTCTTTGCCATATAAACTACGTGGTTACATGCCCTTGCATGGGCTTAAATGATAACATGTATACCTAAATACCTAAATATATATTTATTAGTTGATGCTTATGCAAAATCAGTGGTAAAATATATATGTAACAGAATTCATTTTGGAAATCGAGTGTGTACAGGGAGATTTCCAGTTCAAGCATTCATCCATGGACACACCCAAAAATGTTACATCTGAGTATTTCTTTTGGATAATAGTGTTATTAACGTTGAATCGTAAAGGTTCAATCACCTTGTGATAGTTATGAAATCGTAGCACTTGTGTCTTACTAGCATTAAAATATAGATAATGCAAACTGAAATAATTAGAAGTTGAAGTTACTTCTTCTTCACATTTATTATTAATATTTTCAGTATTCTCTGCAGAGATAAGTAAAGAAACATTATCTGCATATATAACAAAGTGTGGATGAGATATGTCCATTTCTAATTGATTTATATATAAATAGAATAGGAGAGGTTCCAATACGGAGCCCTGTGGGATGCCCATTTAAACCGATATAATGTCAGATATAGCATTTGAGATTAGATGCTCATTTTGATATTTCAAGGAGACATATTGATTATGATTTGTCAGATAGGAGGAAATTCAGCTAAAGGAAACTCCTCTTATACCAGAATATTCTAATAAACACAGCAATTTATTGTGATTTACGCAGTCAAATGCTCTACTTAGGTCACAAATATTACAACAGGGCACTCGCCTGCGTCGATAAAATTTGCTAGTTTATCGCAAAAGATGAGTAATGCCGTAGATGTAGATTTTCCTGAACGAAAACCGTGTTGTTTCGGTGTTAAAATATTTTGTGTATTTATGAAACGACCCCGCACATTTCGTATGGAAAATAGCTTATTGTCAAATTTTCAACTTCCTACTTCATATCATGTCGATCAAAAGCTGTGGACATAAATCAATTCTATGTTTTTGCAGTAGAAAGCCTTAAAGGTCGATTCATGATCCTAATTAAAAGTTGCATACGTATGCATGCACAAACAATATACATATTACACATTCTTATGTGTTAGGCTACCTGACTGAATTTACAACAAAAACTTAAAGTTTGTTTATAACATAAGTTTCAAGGAAATATTATTTAAAACCAAATACAGTACTTATTAAAAATAATGATTTTAATATCAAGTGGCTGTCAAATATATTTCACGGTGGCAACTAATATTTTATTTAATCAATTCTCTTCACCAACTGAAATAAACATGAAAAACTCAATGATAATTAAAATTCTTTTGTTATTCCGTTGTTGTATATGTTTATGTATGTTGGATCAATCCCATTATTATATTGTTCCTCTCTGATTATTCTTTGTTTACTCCTTACATACCAAATGGTAATGTTGGTATATTCAATATACTATGGCATGTGATTTAACAGCCAAGAATCGACTTTTAAAGTATTTTACAGCAAACGGCACATAGAATCGAGTTATGTCTTTTGATCAGCATGACGTGAAGTAGCAAATTGCAAAGTTTCCGACTTGACAGAAAGCCATTTTCCTTAAGAAATGTGCGGGGTCCTGTAGAAGACGAGCACAAATCGCGTATTCAAAAACATTGAATAAACTATCTGGAGTAGCTAACACAGCCGAATCTTCTTTCTTATAAATAGGTGAAACCTTTCCCGGTTTTAGATTGTTAGGATAAAATCAAATAGGGATAGTAAATCCCGTATATAATTCAGCGATATAAAAAAACTCGCAAAAAAGCATAAAGGACACCGACCACTTTTGGCTAGTGTACTACCGGCGTTAGGTTAGGTTGAGCAGTACACAGGACCGGACTTAAAATATATTTTCAGTTTCAAAAATGAATTAAAAGATTTGAATTGTAAAGTTGACTACACAATTCTTAGGCGTGTAGAAAATGCTGGCGTCAAGGACGTTGACATTTCTTACACGCTTAAGAATTGTGTAGTGAACTATACTAATAACAAACAGAGAGCAATTACATAAAGTATAATTAAATCCACGCTTTTATGCTCACCTTAGCCAAAAACAAAAACTGGTGTTCTTTTAAGGACATAATTTTTTTAACAGTGAATACGTATTATTCACTGACATCAGAACTGTAAAATAAGTATGTTACAAAAATGTTCAAAAACTTCAACGATACCAGTTTTTCTTATTTCCCAGCAAGGACCAATGAGGAGGTATAAGCAACATCCCTTGCCGGGATAGGAGGGTGACAGGGTTGTTAATTAAGGAGTAAGAGGTTAAAAAAATAAATAAATAAACCAGCATTTTTCAGTTAAAAATAACTGACTATTCAAAAAAATAACAAACGTAATACATTTTCTTATTAAAATAACATAATAAAGTTTCAAAGTAAAAACTGGATAAAAATAAATAAACAAGCTAGAAACGTACTCTTCGCCAATTTACTGAGCTTTTTATATATAATTGTTACACATTCTATAGGATACTTTTCGCAGTTTTCTTGTAAATAATGTTAGTTTTTGGGCATCCTAAATTTTGTGATACCATCTTTGTTGTGCAAAAAATTGTATGAAAAAAAATGAAAAAAAAAATATCCAACCTGTGGGATTCGAACACGGGACGTTTGGATTGCCAATTTTGCCAATTTATGATTTCTTTATTTTATTTAACTATTGTTACAAGATATATATATAGTCATTTCAGTTTACAATCATTAAATAAAAAACTACGTCACATTCACGCGTCTGAACAGCGTAGAATGACGCAGTGGCCAGGTGTTGGGGCGAAAAAGCTTCCAATCTTGTATTTTCATTTATTTATTTCGACGCCTAAAAATAGTTTTATCGAATTCTAGTGTTGTTTATGCATTGCTTAAATTGAACTTGAAGAGTTCGATTAAATTTTAATAAAGAATAAAGGATATTGTGTATTATATTTTAATTGCGCAGGGAAAAGAAAATAAAAAAAACCTGCTTCATTTGTCTAAACTGATTAAAATCATTTATTTATTATTAAATAATAAATCATTCGATGGCTGATAGGCTCTCAACAGAGGGTCAAGGGGGATTAATAGGAGAGGTAGAAAGAAATGGATTTTTAAAAAGGATGTGTTTTTTTTTAAGGATTGTGTGCTTGATGGTTATAAGTGATGTTAGTCAAGTAAAGGTGTCTCGTAGATTTGAAGTCGTTCGTAAATTAATTTGTGGGTGTGCGGTATATTGTCGCGTCGTCTTACGTTAGTGATGTTTTGTGTAAGTGGAGAACTTGTCAGTTTGTAAGTGAAGAATTTTTGCGAAGTCTCGTCGATGTAGTCACGTATCATTTGCACCTCCGTGAGCCTATGTAACTCAGCGATGCTGATGTAATGAAGTGAATTAGTCAACAGACGCAGTAACTTATTTTGAGTGCGTTGGAGACGCAAACACTGCGCATTTGAAATAATATTCCATGCTGGGCAGGCATATGTTAAGATAGGCCTAAAAATTACTTTATAAAGACAAAGTTTGTTGTCTATTGATAATTTACTACGTCTATTGACTAAAGGATAAAGTTTGCTTAGAGCCGCATAGGCTCTATTTACAACTTTAGTTATATGAGGTGCAAATGTTAGTCTAGTGTCAAGTGTTAGTCCAAGTAAATTTACTGTTTTTTGTTCTGTGACGTCATGATTGTCTAGTTTGAGTTTCGTTATAGTTTTTATATTTGTAAATTTTCTATGGAAGGTTATCACTTCAGATTTTGTATGGTTTATTTTAACCTTCCATAGTTTGTAGTATTTTAGTAATGTCAGTGTATGGTATCTAATCTTCTGCGTTGCTGTCTGTGCGTAAAAACTGTTTGCGTATATGGTAGTATCGTCAGCGTAAAGTAGTAGGTTTGTATTTGGATAGGTAGGGATATCAGATATAAATAAGTTAAAGAGAATAGGAGAAAGCATGGAGCTCTGAGGTACCCCTGCTGAGAGTCTATAAGACTCAGAATAGGCATTATTAACCCGGACCATTATTCGCCGGTCCCAAAGGTAATTTTTAATGAGGGAAACCAAATACCCGGGCAGTCCACAAACATATTGCAGTTTATAGACTAGCCCGTTATGCCACACAGTATCAAAGGCACGTTCAATATCCAAAAGCAACATAACAGTACACTAGCGACAGTGTTGTACTGTGCCCCTCCCTGAAACCAAACTGTTGCACCGGAAGTAGGCGGTGTTTTGATAATTTTTTCCTCAAAAGTCGCAGCACAACCCTCTCAGCCACTTTCCCCATAGTGTTTAACAAACAAATGGGTCGGTAGCTGCGAGGATCATGCGGTGACTTATTTGGCTTCAGGATGGGGATCACTATCCCCAGTTTCCATGATGCAGGAAAGTATTGCAGTTTAAGCACCGAATTAAGGGTATAGGTGAATTGGACAAGGGCTTTTTTAGGGAGGTTTTTTAGAAGGATGTTGGGGATATTATCTGGGCCAGGAGCCTTTAAATTTGGAAGGGTTTTCAAAATATTTCTAATTTCGGTAGGGTTTGTTTGTATTTTAAATAATTTTCGAGGTGGGATGGAATGGTGGGAAGGGATTTGTCTGGCAAGTTGCGTTATGTTGTCTTGTTCGTTTGTTTCGTTGGGTGTAGTTGTATTTGTCAGTTGCAGGTGACTTGCAAGCAAATTGGCTTTATCTAAATCGCTAACGAACGATTCATCATCCTTTATTAATGTAGGTATCGATTTAAAGTTATTTTTTAATAGCTTTGTCATTTTCCAAAGCGTGTTATCCGTGCGAGTGAGGCGTGAAACATTTTCGTTCCACGCCTCGGCTCTCGAACTATTTAATTTTATTTTTATGTTTGCCTGCAAGTCACGGAGCCGTAGTCTGTCTATGTTTCTTTTATTACGCTGCCAGCGACGTTTATTTTATTTCTAAATTTGATGAGTGTTTTCAATTCATCAGGGATATTTTCGTGTCTGGCTAGCAGCGTAATAATTTTAGTCGTTTTGTCACGTGCGTGTTGTATTGTCCGAGTTAGTTTTTGTATTTCATGGTCTATGTCTTCTTCTGTATTAATATTATTATTAATAATAACATTATTGTTAAGTATTTGTTTATATTTAGCCCAATTTGTAGCTTTATAATTATATATATGTCTGTCAATCTGATTTCTGTTAGTGTCTTGTATTTGTAATTGTACAACGTTATGGTCACTGGAAAGGGCAGGAATTGAGGAGGGATTTAGATAATGTTGATAGTTTTTGTTTACTATAAGGTCTATGGTGGGTGCGGACATATTGTTTGTGGGAAAATGAGTTGGAGATTCCGGAGCAATCACTGCAAAACCGTTAATTTGACAATACTCAAAGAGTGTGTTGCTATTGGTATTGTTGCGCCTATTATACCATGTAGTATGTTTAGAATTCAAGTCCCCCATTAAAAGAACCTTGTTATGGGGGGCGAATAAAGTATTCAAGTCAGCATCATTGAATTTATTTGCAGGGGAATTATATACAGCTGTGATCACTGTATTATCAGTTAATAGAATTGAAACGTTTTCTATACTCGACGGAAGTGAAGGCAAAGAAGTGAAAGGAATATCTTTTTTTATTATTATTGCAACACCCCCACCTCTTCTATTAATTCTGTCAGACCTGAGAATATTGTAGTTACTAATTGAAATGGCAATATTAGGTTTTAGCCAGGTTTCAGTGACCACAGCTATATCAATTTTTTCACAATTCAAATAATATTTAATCTCATTTAAATGATTTTTTAGACCGTATGAATTCCATATAATTACTTTAAACATCATTCCTAATTTTATATTTATTGCAACGCAAAGCTTTAGCCGCTGCGCCACCACCTATTGCTACAAAAATTGATTGTCTGTGATGTATATCTTTCGACATTCATACATATTTCACTTCTATGAAATATTAGTAAACTTCATAAACAAAAAAAAAAATTATTATGGAAATAATATCTCGCAAGGTTTCCATTTTAGTACAAGCCACAAAAATTAAGAGAATTTTTTTTTTAATTAAATAATTAATAACTTTTTTATTTATTGATAGATTATCTTCAAAAACAATAGGTTTCTTCCTCTAGCTAACATTAACTTACTTTCTAAATTTCAATACAATCGGACTTTTCTTTCTTAAGTTATCGTGCTTACAAGAAACGTGACGGACGGACAGACGGACGGACAGACGGACAGACGGACAGACGGACAGACGGACAGACGGACAGACGGACATTTTGAAAGTTGTTCAGAATTCGTTCACTAACACAATGATATGAAAATTTTTTCTCTATGAGCGATATTTACGATTTTAGAAATGTGCCGATCAAATACAATATACTCTTCGTTTTTGCGAAGAGTATAATAAATAAATAAATAGCTAAACTCAACAACACAATATAAAAAAACATTAAATTAGTAAGAAAATTAATAGCATTTTCCTACATTAAAGTAAATAAAATAAAAACATTTCTTAAAATGTAACAAATAAAACATTTTTTAAACTTACCAGAACTAATAACACTTTTCCAAAATAAATATAATGAACCTTATCACGATTACTGGCACTATCACAGAATGCAACTCACTCACTATCGCACTGCCACTCTCACTGTCATAAATGTATCCACGGAACGTTAAATAAACAGTAAAATAAATAAAATATAGAAATCCTTTCCATTATTCGAATTCTTCGCCATTGTCACCTTCCTCCCCCGTCGATGAAGTATTTATTTCCTCTGTAAAGATTAGGCTCAGTTTTATGTAATCATCTTCATCTTTGATTACTTTGTGAATTAATTTTTTCCAGTCGTCTTCTCGTATGTTGCAAATTTCACTGTGAATTAATTCGATGACTTTTTTGTCAAATTTAGGAAATCCGCCTTTATAATAGGCCCCAGACCAGCTCTATCGGATTAAAAATACAAACATCGGGAGGTAGTCCTAAAACAGAATGTTCATATTGCCTCGCGATGTTCTCGACAACACATTTTTTTCAAATGTTTTGGTACGCAATACTTCCAATAATTGCTTCTTCATGTAACGTTCTTCAAAGTAGAATTCGTGATTTATCAGACTGTATCTTTTCCTTATTTGATGAAGTATTTGGAATTTTTGAAATTTGTCTTTAACGATAAGCATCCATAACCATCACGCTGTAAGGTTTCAAATTCGGAATTAGCGTATGCTCAAACCATTCCTAAAATATATCAGATTCCATATTTTTGTGGTAATCAATGTTGCATTCTTCCATTTTTTTCCACATAATTTCAGTCCATTTTCAACCCATCACGTAGTCTATTTCCACAGTGTGGAGCGTTCTTTCACGGATTAGTTAAAAACCGTTTCATTACCCTTCATTCTCATTTTGCCGCGATCATCTTTTTAAGAATTATTTATTTTTGTATACTTTAGTTTTACTGTTAAACAAGATAAACTATTTATTTCAACAGAAAGATTTAATAAAACTTCTCATTAAACTTTTATTTATGAAGAAACAGTTAGTCCACGTTGACTACATAGTTTATTCCAGCCCATCAACAATCAGCTAGAGCAAATTTCAGCCAATTATATTCAATGGGATTGGCCTACATTCTTGTTAGGAAATATGTATGACCATTTTTTGTGGTGATAATAAAAGAAGTCGAACACATTTGTGGCCTTTTTGTAAATAAACTGAAAGTGGTATACCGTCGGTACCCTTTACGATTTTTTTTGTGAGCTTTTTTGTATTGCTGAATTATATACGGGACCTACTATATAACGAAATCACCCTGAGTTTGGGTCTTTGAATCAGTTTCCACAGACACTAAAATACTTAAACGCCACACTTGAATACTATCATTCAACTCGCGTTTCGCCTACAACGTTGATATCATCTGGAGATGATCAGTTTTTCATCTACAGATAATTCTAATGTGGTTGGCGAAACTCACGTCGTATTCGAATGTGGTGTGTAAAATAAACTATTATGAAATGTAATTATGTTTTATTTTCATTTTCAGATCAAGTTGAGAGATGGCTTGGGGGAGTTTACGACTGGGAGCAAATGGCATGGAAATGGGCTTCATCTGGAAAGCCACTAACGTACAACGGTTTTAAAAAAACGGAGAAAGAGGACAAGGAAACACTACGGTGGCATTGCATTATAATGGATCCTTTACTACAGTATAGGTAAGAAATAGTAAGAAGGTTATACATATTTATTTAAAACAAAGTTAAGTAATACAAATTTGGAAGACACTTTAGTCTCTCTTTGTTTATTTAAATCCTTACAGAAATAAGGATAATAAAATAACGGTTTAACTGTACTTTTCTGAAATATTTTTAAAATTTTTGATACATCTATTATATCCGCAAAATATGGATGCCGTCAAATCGGCGTGTGATTGATAGAAAAGCCAAAACTCAAATCGAGAAAAGTCACTTATCTATCATGCGGCATTTGTAACAGTGACGGTGATTTGATAAGTCTTTGCAAATTTTATCTTGAATAGGAAACTTGCATAAAAATTAAATTTGGAAAATAATACTCACGCTAATATCATTAAAAAAACCTGTAGTTCACAAAAAAAAACATTTTTCAATTCCTTGCATTACACATAAGCTATTAAAGTCTGCATAATTTCTTCTATTCTTCTTATGCACCGCCATTGATTGTGACGTCAACTAGTGTGCTGAGATATGGCGCCACAGTCGTAGATCTACCCACACTACTAGAATGTATTCGACATTCGTGTGTTTACAAATTTTGTATGCTGATACTGCAAGAATCAAAAGTATACAGTGTTTCGTTTGATTTACGCAGTATTTAGATTAGGCAACGTCGAATGATTTGTCAAAATCGTCGCTTCAACTGCCTTCAAAATCACTAAACGTAAAAAAATGCCATTTTCCGTTTGTTCGTGCCGAGCCGAATTTTCCAATTTCGATGTGCAATTTATGATCAGGTTTAACTGAAAGTCTTACTCTTTACGTTGCGACATCGTACGGCCGTCTCGATGGTGTTTTTCGAAAAGTATGAACGTGTCAAGATCGCATGTTTTTGTAATTTCTTCGGCTCCGAAATGCGAGCCGTTTTTTACTATTTTTCGTATACATCTCCAAAATAAAAAATAAGATCAAGGAGTTGCTACCATCAGAATTTTGATTTTTCTTTTCGTTACGGAGATATTTACTGAAATGTCGACGATGTAGAGCAAATTTTGTGCTTCAAAAGTTGGCAACTTCTTAATCTTAGCTCCTACGCCAAAAGACTACTCGAGCTAATTTAAAAAGATTTAAATTTGCTAAAAATATTTTTTTTATTTTTTGAATTCCGACAAAAATCAGGACATTAGATGGGGTAGAATGGGAACTTTTTTTTTTTTAGTAAAATTTCGCCATTTTGTCACCGTAATAAATCGGTAATTAACTGAAATCGATCTCATATACGATGTCCACTTAATATCATGTCCTTCGAAACGAAGGTTTCTGAGAAAAATGTTTTTTTTATGATCCGCCTGCATTTTTTAGGAAAACGTGAAATTTCCCCCATTCTCTCGAATTTTTAATTTTTTAGAAAATAAAGAAAAAGAATAACCAAGAAATCGTTATTACAAGATTAATTACTAACAAAATGAAAAATTATTATCTGAAACATTATTAGTCATTTATATTTTATTAGATTTTATAAATATGGCTGTGCTATCGTACTAAACATCGTTCATGTTATTTTTAATAAAGAATTTTTATGAAACCTACATTCTCATATTCCATGCATTTTTAAATTTCGCGAGCATTGTAATCTCTTTTACCACGTTGCCGCGTCTAATAAACTACGATATAAAAACCGCTGCCCAAGGAATCACTACTTCCACATCCGGATTTTCTATCCAAGTCACACAACGAAAAAATTTTGTATCTGGAAATAATTGTTTATGGAACTTTAACAATATAATACTTGAAATCCTCTATCCCAAAAACCTATAAAACGATACCCCACATCGGTAGTGTGGTGGGGGTGGTGACAGGGGGTGGGAGTGATGGGTGAATAAAGTAAAAAAATATTTTGAGGTTTCTGGTTCTTGTACACACACTAAATCACATTTTTTTCATCCTTTTTAATAATAGGGTGGGGGTGGTAATGGGGGTGGCTAATGCCAAAATTTTTTTTGAGACCTTAGCTTCTCTTGTCTATACTATATATCAATTTTATGAACTCTTACCTGCTTGATTTACCTATTTACTCCAAATTTACCCCAATTTACCCCCTAACCCTTCGACGGAACAAGATGAAAATATAATCTAGTTCTAGATCTCGTTAAAGTACATATGTGTACCAAATTTCAAGTCAATATCTCAAACGGTTCCAGAGTAAACGTGCGCACAAAAAAAGTTAGACCGACAGACCGGCAGACAGACAGAAATTTTGTTTCGCTCAAACTTGAAATCTCGACGTTTCATGACATTCTAAGCCTATTTGAACAATAAAAATGTTTTTGTCGTTACTATACTTCCACTGGATGTGGAAGTAAAAGTAGATTTTTAACAGTTACTCGCTAATTACTACTATCGCATGCTTTAAAACTCTACTTTTAAGTGTCTAAAATGTTTTGTATATTATTTTCTCTCATTTTCTCCTTTTCAATTAAAATCTTAACGGTACTGTTTGTAAAATATGATAAAACATGTGATTTTTCATAAGTATCAATGTTTATTCGCTAATTACTACTACCATCACATGCTTTAAAGCTGTACTTTTAAGTGTCTAAAATGTTTTGTATATTATTTTCTCTCGTTTTGTCCTTTTTAATTGAAATCTGAACGGTACTTTTCGTAAAATATGATAAAACCTGTTATGTGATTTCTCATAAGATCAATGTTAAAAGTATAAAATTTCAAATGTCAATATTTTTTACTGGTTCTATGTAGCTCTTCAAAAATTTAACTGGATCATTATATTACCATAATCTACTAATATGCCGAATTTTATTAAATTCTGAACATTAATTCTAAGACCGACAGTACTCCCTTAATTACACTGGCATACAAAAAAATAAGTGCGAAGACCTAGATCACTGAATTCCTAATCATTTGTAGGCTAATAATCGAAAAAATATTTTTAGCTTGACACTCAATTTTTTTTTTTTGCTTTACTGGCTTTACTTTGGCTAAGTATTGATTTTATTATTCAATATCTCCTCAGAAAGGGATACTAGCGAAAAATGTTTCACACAAGAGTTGTTCCATTCAGAGGGGGATATTTTTTGGGCAGAATATTTTCCCACCCCTCACCTCTGATGAGCCGGGAGGTGGGCTAACTCTTGAATTTTTTATCACGTATTCTCATTCTAGGGAAAAAATTATATAAAATTTGTACCAAATATTTCCTTCTCCCTCTTACCCTTCAAAAGTAAGTCACATCCCCGCTGTTACTTGTTAAACAAAAAAAAAAAAAAAAATTGAGAGCCAGAGTATTCTTTCGATTTATTAACATCCAAATGAGTAGGAATTCGGTGTTCTAGATATTCGCACTTAATTTTTCTTTGTGTTTGTGTCTGTGTTATTATCAAGGCTTTAGAAGTGTAAATATTGTTTTTCAAAATCACCGACGAAGGTTTTTCAAAAGGACGGTCGAAAAATGTACCCACTGTGGATATTTTTATAGTGACATCTTTTATAAAATATATAGAACGTTTTTCTCTTGGTAAAGTTCACGGTGTTAAAGCTAGCAAGTAGGTAGATCGGTCAGTGGCGTCCTGGCTAGGTCCGCGGTTCTGCAAACGCGGACGGGGCCCTTTATCCTCTAGCCCCCCCCCACATCCGATCAATAAAACATGGCAATGAACAAGCGAAAAATTTGTAATTTGTCTATTTCTCCAACATCGTCTATAATTTGTCGCTACCTTCTACAGAATAAGAAACTTACCTTTGCATCTTTGCCAGGCAACGACGCTGTCGCGCGCTGTCTGTCCTATAACGGCGATATTATGTTACAATTTTAAAATTCTCCACACTGCGAAGAAAAAATTTGTTCCCCTCTAAGCTCAAATCGCGGACCCAACTAAAATTTGCCAGGACGCCACTTATATCGGTTTATTTTATTATTGTTTTAAAATTTAAACAAATCTGACAATGCTGGCACTATGCAGTATGTGTAATATATATTTTTGTGGATATCTTGTATTATTGGGGCTTTTTGAAACGTAAATCAATCAATATCAATTGCTGTTCCCCTTCCGTCACACAGTATGACGTCACAGCCGTTCCCGCGCCTATTATTACCTTGTTTGAAATCAATAGCTAGCGATTACAACTTGTTACAAATTAAATATTGTGATATTTGGCATAGCCTATTTTTCCATATAAACAAACACTTTAATGAAATAGAAAAAAGATGTGCAAGTTTTCTATTACATCTCCTACAAATTCACACGTCAATGGACTGATCACGTGCATTTAGGCTATCCTGCCTTTACGGATTTAATATAGAGATGTATGGTCCTTTCACATTATTTGTGAAATATCAAAATTTTTAAGACAGTTTCGAGTGCAGGTATTACTACCATTTTTATGCTAACAATTTGGAATCAGAGATTTCCATTTTAAGAGAAAATTTGTTCTCACGGCGCCAAATATCCTTCTGCATATACTCAACCGTATAAGGTATCGTGAGTAATAGCTTTTTTACGGATTTTTTATGAGCTGTTATCTACAAATTTGTAACAGCATGACGATTTTTTATTATTTTACTGATATTTACTTGGGTACTTAACAATAATAATTCCCTAAATTGTTTATTTTGAACCCTAAATACATTTTAAAGTAATTCTACCACATATAGTTTCGTAAAGGTTACTCCCGGTATTATAGAATATACTTAGGGTATACCAAATAGTAATAATAGTAGTAAAGAAAAAATCGTGTGCCTTCAATAGTATTTCTTAGGTTGACTGCCTTCTTCAAAACGATGTTCTTCTTTGTAAATGCGATACATCGACATGCAATGACATACATCAGCTTATTCTGATGGTGAGTTTTATTGGTTTGAATTTACTTCAGGGTTCAGAATGAGTAGTTTCCATTAGTATAACATTTTTTGTTCTCGACAATGAGTTAATACGTACGAGGAAGTAAAACGAAGTGGTGTTTGGTCTACTTGGTAGGGCTGCCGTATGTGAAATTTTCCTTCCTATTCACGATACCTTTGTAAACCATGTATTATTTTTTTTTTAATGCCTTTATTTATATTAACGTCCTGGCGAAGTTTAGCTAATGCTACTCTACCACTTAACCAGGACGGCGAGATGAGATACGGTCACCAGTCCAAGTGATAGACTGCCCGGCGTGCTTAACTTCGCCGATCGAGGTCCACTCACTAAAACCGGTACCGTACCTCACCTCACAGAAAAATCACTCTTTTTAATTATTTCTGACGTCATTATTTTTAGTCGGCCTCCCTTTGCTGTATGATACGTCCAACAGAACCAAGATATCCGATTTCTTAATATTTCCACATTGTTAGGTATATTCCTTGTACACAATTTGTCCTAAACGCGCCCACAAGTAAAAATGTAAAATTGTTAAGTCGGGGCTCTTTAACGGCCATAAAGCAGTTTTTTCTTTATTTGACCACTTTTCTAATACCGTTACAAAAAACATTAACACCAGGCAACTTTTCCTGAAATTCTTACCATATTCAGTATATTTTTTGTTAAACCGTTAAAAATTTTGGCAAAAATATCACTCTTTTTAATTATTTCTGACGTCAAATTATTATTTGACATTTTCAATCCGAAGGCAACTACTGTAGAAGTTTATAAAAGTGCTGTAATTACGAGAAAAATAATGAAATTAAAAAAATATTTAAAGAATTCTCTGTAATAATATTGAAGTTCTATTAAAGATTTATTCGTTTTAAATCAAACAAAAATGTTTATTCCTTTACCAATTTTTTTGTAAATTTAAAAATAACAAAATTTTTCCCTCTTGTAAAGTCTATTTAGGGACATACTGTATATAAATTATATTTATTGTTTTCAAATAAATGTTTATTTACATATATTCCCTTTGCTAGGTGGAGCTCCCGTAGTTGCCTGCAACAGAACCACTACATATGCCACACCAAACTCAAAGTAGTCGGCAACAAGGGAAGGAAAAAATTGCGCCGGCAATACAAGGTCAACAAATACAACAAGTTAAACGAAATACCAGTTCCTGCTATCCCAGATTATCTAAGTAACACATCCATACCTCTTAAAGCTATTGTTCCTATCAGTTACAAACTGGAAGTCAACAATAGCCTAAACGACCAAGCGCTTTTTGCGGACACATCACCTCCACAACAACGAAAAGCGAATAAAAATAAGCGAAAAAGGAAGACGAAATACCGACAGCTAACACAGTTGAAGCGAAATGCGAATGGAACAATTATTGCTGCACCGAAACGAAATAAGAAGTATAAGGAGAAAGGATCAGATAAGGGTGAGCCTACTTTAATCCAACATATAAGGTGGAAAACTTATAAAAAGGACCTTAAGCAAACTAATCCGCTTTATCCGAAGCCCATAGTTGAAGAGTATAATTATGTTAAGGAACGTTGAGTGCTTAGAAGAGACTAATTTCACAACAATTATCACTCTTGGGGATTACATGATGCGATGCGATAAAATAACCAAACTCCTGTAAAATACGAGGAAAATGTACAGATTTATTTGTTCCAAGCGATTATTTTACTTAACATATCTCTTGTGAATATTAAGGCACACACTACTAGCAAAATATTTCATGAAATATTTCACTTTAATATATCCAAGACCTTACAACTTCTTGGGTAAACTTAGATAACTATTCTATGAAAGATGCCCATATTATAGCCAGCGAAACCTTGACTAGTTCTATTGTAGCGGTCTTATTCTTTCTCTTGACCCATTCTCTATTTTCTTATTGCTTATTTTATACATTATTTTCTCAAAATCGATTAGTTCCAAGAAAATACAAACTTGCAGAGTGAGAGGGAAATATGCGGTTATTTTCGGTTTATTATAAATATTTAAAGAATCATAAGTGGAATAATCTTTAAAATAGTTTCAGATACCATTGCTCTAAGGAATACAACCATATACAGTTTTTATCATAAATTTTGTATTTAGTTAAATACCATGTTCTAAAAATGAAATTAGGAGCTATTTTCATTGACAAACTGCAATATTCAAGTATAAGAGAAATTTACAATAAAAATATATACAGGGTGATTTATCACAACGTGCGGAAAATTTATCAGAAGGTTATCCCCACCGAAAGGAGGTAAAAAAAATGAAAAATTAAAAAAAAGTGACCAAAAAAATCACCTTATTTTTTGTAGAAATGCGCCGTCAATGACTTTAACCAATCTGACGTAACGAGCCAAGTAACAATTTAAGTTTTATCACAATCTATAAGAGGTTATTAAGTCCATATAATAAAACTGATCGTAAAACTGTTTATACTAGATAACCTCTTAAAAGCTACAATAAACCCGGCATAAAACCAAAAAAGACCTTTTATAAAGGTTATAAATATCTTCCTTAAAACTATCAATAAAACGAACAGTGCTTTAGAATCCAAATTTGCAGGATGTTTTCAAGTCTACCATAAAACCTTTTATAAAATCTTCTTAAAACCGTTAGTACTTGTAATCAAATTTTAAGCCTGCTTTGAGAACATCATAAATAATTGTGTCTTTAATAATTCTTTGTCGAAAACTTGTTGCACTTAAACTGTCTAAATCAGAAAATGTCGCCAAGTAATAAAATATGTCTGCCTCGATTGAAATATCTGAATATGTGCTAACGTTTTAAAATTTGATATTAATAAAAAACCTAGTATCAAAGAATTGTCAACGCAGACCACTTCATTGATAAAGTATATCAAAAAAATTCTAAAAAAATCACGCGCCTTTCATTTGTCAACTTATTTATTATTATTTACAATTAATAAAAAAAATAGTAACCCTAGTTTTAGCTTACTCAGTATGATTTTGGGCATTTTAGGTTATATGACATATTAACACATTTTAGACAGTTGCAGGCTAAATGTAAACAGTAAGAGTAAGAAAAATATAACTAAACACTGTTGCCCCAACTTTGTTCAAACATGTCTGTCATAGTTAACAGAAAAAAACATGGCTGAAAAATTAATAAAACCGTTTATTTTAATAGAATACCCTATTAAGAGTTTGTGGCTTTAGGAACTATTTTTATAAAACAAGAAGTTTTGTTAAATTCCAATAGCTCCACTTTATCACCATTTTAAATCCTGTAAGACTTTACCTAGCTTTACTACTCTTCTTTAAAACCTTTAAGATTTGTCTCTGACAATCTCTAATCCAAATGTACTTAGCTTAGATAACAAAACCCAAAAGAACATTATTTATTTCGTGTGTTTTTGAGTGTGCGATCATTAATTTCTCGTTATTTCTGTAACTATAGAAAAAGTGGAAAACTACAAGTAAGTAGATTTTAAACAGTTTCGCCGCACTGCACTGTTTAAACTAGAATCAGCAATCACAAAATGGCGTTTACTATGTGTTATATGCCCCCTCTCTCAAAGTTTATAGGCGTAAGTGGGGGAACCAAAGGATTTATAAGTGCTTATAAAAACCAAAAAGTTTTAACGCAGCTTAATAAAGCTACCAAGAAACTATTAGGTTTTAAGGAACCTTTACCAATTATCGTTAAAAGCAAATAGTATTTATGATAACATATATTAAGAGTTATTAGTTTTATTGCTTGATCATAAGGAGTACTTAAAGACCACACTTTAAAACTCACATAAAGATTTTTAGATGTCTACCACAAAACTTAAAATATTTAAAATCCACTATTATTAAGTTTTATAGTAAACTCATTCTTTATTGTGGTTTTGAATAATGCAGCAATTAAGTTTCTATAAAACCAATAGGTCTTAAAGAGCAAAGAGGTTTAACAGATTGCTTTAAAGATAACTTGAAGGCTTTTTTTAAGTATATATTGTCTGCAGATAAATTGGTATGCACAAAAGAAATAATAAAACCCAGTTCGGTTTATTTACCTTTACCAAGAAACTATTAGGTTTTAAGGAACCTTTACCAATTATCGTTAAAAGCAAATAGTATTTATGATAACATATATTAAGAGTTATTAGTTTTATTGCTTGATCATAAGGAGTACTTAAAGACCACACTTTAAAACTCACATAAAGATTTTTAGATGTCTACCACAAAACTTAAAATATTTAAAATCCACTATTATTAAGTTTTATAGTAAACTCATTCTTTATTGTGGTTTTGAATAATGCAGCAATTAAGTGGCTATAAAACCAATAGGTCTTAAAGAGCAAAGAGGTTTAACAGATTGCTTTAAAGATAACTTGAAGGCTTTTTTTAAGTATATATTGTCTGCAGATAAATTGGTATGCACAAAAGAAATAATAAAACCCAGTTCGGTTTATTTACCTTCTTAAATCTGTGATAAAACCCGATAAATACTTGTTGGCGTTTAAATTATTACTTGGGAGGTACAACCATATCACTTCCCCTTCCCCTTTATCAGTCTTGGGGAACTATTGACAGCAAAATTTAAAAGGGTAGAAGTGAGTTTTTGGTTTTAATCAAATCACACTACAAAAATACGTCGAAAAGACATTGATCATATACTAGTGAACTATACAACAACATCTAAATATAAGAGATATTTACTTAAATCCGTCTATAACACAAAAATACCAAACTTCGGCGGTACTTTGTACCTGCCGGTGTCCTGATTATTCGACCGAAAGCAAAAACGCGACACTTTGACCGCACGCGCCAGCTTAACATTTTATGCCAATTAAGGAAATGTAAACATCTTCGAAAAGTTCCTTCCCAAGTAAGTTAATTGCCCTATCATACAAAGCACACATAAGTAACAGTAGAGTATCTTTGCAAGTTTTAATGCAACAAAAATTACTAGATTACCTCGGATCACTCTAAAATTTTGCAGGGACTTTTTCACATAGAGGACTAGTACACCATTTTATTTCCCGCATGTCGTGGTAAATCATCCTGTATAGTTGTATGCATTAGAACAATAGCAAGTACATTAAACAGTTTTAAAGATTATACAATGTTTGGCTTTTTAAATATTTATAATAAATCGAAAATAAACGCATATTTCCCCTGTCACTCTGCAAAATTCTATCCTTAACTGTACAGAGTGGTCCGTAAGTAATGGTCCATAGAGCAACAGCGAATTTATGACCTTAATATTGCGATTTAGCTAAACTTACCTTAGCCCAAAAGTCGACATTAACATAGATACCGGGTGTTATATTCAATATTTTATTTTTAATTTTCTCACATACCTTCTGAAGTTTTTCCAATATTGATATGAAAATTGGTGAATGAGGATTTCTTAAGATGTGAAATTCAAATATGCTCCCGTTTTTGGTGTAGATCATAGAGATCATAGATAATGTAAATCTACGCTTAACTTTTTTACCCGTAATGTTATTGCTTTTTTATTAAAAAAATCCTAAACCTATCTCATTTTGGGCTGAAAAAAGTATACTTGTCATTAGCCTTAGAAATTGACCATTTTCGAGATATATACGTGGAAATATTAATAATATTACCAACCAGAACAACTAATCGTCTTTGACGGCTCATTTTCTCATTTCAGTTTCCTTAAATACATTCTAAGACCATTATTATGGATGATATATTTGAGCCCACAAAATAATGGACAAATATTATATTGTCATTTTTTCTAATTGTTTTAGTAGTGTGTGTTTTAATTCCAATAACAAACCTCCGGATATAGATTTAATGTAGTATGTATTATACATTTGATTTTCATGTAATATTCTTAGGTTATGTAGTTTCGCGCATGTTTTTTACAAACGAGTCGAAATATCAGACGTATTATTAATATTAGGAACTTTCTGTGTATAATTTTTTGTATAGGTGCTATTTTTATATCGTGGTGCCATTTTAATAGCTGCTTTTAAAATGTGTTGTGAAAAATAGAGTGGAAAAATGTACCGAAGAAGATGAAAACGATTTTCTGCTTTATATCGAAAAATGTGACAAAATATTTGTAATTGTGATTTTGAACACTATGTTTTCGTGTACTAGCAGAACGTAGCTTGGAGAGTGAAAAAATGTGAATAGAAGTGGTTTGTAAAATGCTTGATATGATTTTAATATTATTTTTGAGATTAAATATGTAGTCAGATATGATACCAAAAAAATCATGGATGAATTTGCTTCTAATGCGAAAATATCATAATCTTCGTTAAGTGAACATTTTTTGTAAATATACCCACTTTTAAGAACATTCAAATTAAGCTTAAAATGTCACTACACATGGGGGCAAAGATTAAAGTTAGAGTAATGAGCAATGGTTTCAGCTTCTAAGAGCATACATCATATGTTGAGAAAATGCAATGAGAGTATATTTTTCCGAATTTTCCATATAGAGCTCTGTTCTATTCAATATGTCTTATTAGTTTTGACTGATAAATTCATTTTTAACATGTACATGTCATTTTCATGTGTTCATACTCATGCAATAAATTAAATTTACAATACTACTTAAGTAATTCTAAGAATAAGTAACACTTATGTGTTATTACAAAGGTACAATGTTTAAAACTACAAAACATACATGTACAAATATATTTTTTAAATATATATGGGTCACTTAGAAAATAACACGGATCCACAAAAAAAAAGAAAAATTCATGTCCGCTAGACTAGACCACCTTATATTTTTAAGGTCGCTGAATTCTAATGTCAGATTTGCTTTATCACGTCAGCCGTCCTCCCTAACTTCAAAGAATAAGCAAAAACGCTAAAATGACACTATTAGGAGGTAAACTTTGTAATAAAGGTTACTTTAGACTTTTGAGGTTGCAGAACGTGAGTGCTAGCCTCAACAAATAGTCAGAAAATGCTAAAATGGCTCTTCTAAGAGTTGAATTGTAACTCTTACCATCGAAACAGTTTGTAAAAAAGGTTACTTTATGTTTTTGGAGTTTACGAATTCGAGTACGACATCAGATTTGGCCCATCAGGTGACAATTTCTATGCAACCAAAAATATCCGTGAATTTGGCCGATCGTTCTTTAATGAACTTTTTAGCCTGTCCTGTCACGGGAAACTCTTCCACCATTCTAGAGATTTGTCTTGTACCCATTTATTAATGGATGATCGTTTGCATGGCTTAGCCACACCACAAAAGGGTTCGGGTCCTACCAGGGCCTTACACGCGCCTTCCCGAGCCAGTTGATCAGCCTTTTCATTTCCCCTGTGTCCTTCGTGTCCTGGTGCCCATGTCACGGTCAAAGCTGGACCTTTGAAAGGGAGTAAAAAGTAAGAGAAAGCCACTCCATAGATTTTTTGAGGAAAAAAGAGTCCGAATGGATATACAATAATGGAGTATATATTAGCACCACTAAAGTAGGTAAAATTAAAATAAAGCAAAGGTGCAGTTTCAAAGTAAACGATTTTGGAGTTTTAGGTTATAAATTGTAACTTGAAGCATTTTTCTGCCTATAGTTTTTGGTAACGGAGAAGTGATCACCTGATGTGGCCTTGTAGCATTTATTGCCTATTTATTGAAGTAAGGGAGGAAATCTGGTATGATGGATCGAACAGAATATCGGATTCGGATTTAGAGACCCTAAAAACGGATATGAAGGTCTAATCTGGTGGACTTGACTTTCTTTTTCGTGGGCCTATGTAATTTTTAAGTTCTGATTAAGTGATACCGCAGTTTATTTTGTGGTAGATGCATTTTAAATTATTTAATTGTGCTATAATAGAACTTTTGTTAATATTGAATATGGAAAAGCGTCAGTTTATTATATATGCTTTTTGATCTTTGCATACAGAACAGGAATTTAAACTGAAAACTTGCCGGTCATCTAGATCTTCTGAAATATTGAAAAATGCCCCAAATACGCATTTTCATACTGCAAATACAGTAAGTTGCAATAAAAGTGTGGAAAAGGTTTCTTTACAAAATGACTATGAAATGGCCCTTCTCACCTTGTATTTGTCGTATACAATTTTGTATACTAGTTTTAAAAATTTTAGAGTTAAATAAATCGGTTACACAATGTTGTGTTTATCGATGAAAAAGTTTTTCAGTCTTGTAATGACGGACATATTCGGGTGTACCGTCCTGCAAATACCAGGTTTCACGAACACTACGTGTCTCCACGAATTTTTCAACGTTTCGACTCAGGTGTTCCTACAAGTTTGGATATCATATTCAGATGCTTAAAGAAAAAATAAAGGGCACGTTTTTTTCTTAAACAGGCAGTAAAAACCCGTAAAAAGTTAAAAGAAATTCAACTTCCTACTATGCCATACTCACTTATCTACGTCATTTAATTGGCCATCAGCTTCAGTCCCATCATAAATTCTCCTCGCTTCCACTATTTCAGAAATTAGACACTGTTGACTTGCAAGATATCGTGTCACATTGACTTCCGATTGGTCAGTTCAGGTTGTCAAAGACCAATTAACAATCACAAGTCGTGAAGTATATTGAGCAAACACAGACGCAACGTAAGTGAAGTGAGCTTACAACATTAAAAACAAATAATGTCAAATAAAAAAGAATAGTTCATAAAATATCGAGCCTTTCATCTGTTATTATTTATTCCCTCCCCATTGTTTTATTTACTAGTCAAATGAGATCTTTAGTAGATTGATGTATCCTTATGTACTACTAATATGTTCCTCTGCCTTTTAAATTGAAAAAGATTGCCTAATAGAACTAGTATTCGAAAGCGAATACATTTCCACAAAATGAAAAAGTGTGTGATACACATAAATAATCAATGAAACAGTAGGTTTGCTTTTAGAGGGCAGAATATTTACTAGTGAAATATTTTTGTCGAACTCCTCTATACGTTTCCTTAAATATATAAGGAATAAAAACCAGACTGCAACCAACAGCTATTCTCCGGACTAATGCCCCGCCGAGCGCTGAATTACGAATTACAAGCCTGGCCGCGTTAAGTGCAATAACTGTGTATTGCCACAAAACACTAAAGTTTCGATTTTAATAGACACCAGCCGAAAGACTTATTCCTACTTAAAGGAGCTCTCGTGCCAGCCACCCCATACCACTTGCAGACTGCAGTTTCGAGCTATTGGCTCTCGTCAGTGCAAGGTAGGTCTGAGATGGCTGGAACGAGGCATTTGTTCACTCTTGGTACATGACGAGATTTATAAAACCACGACATGCAGCAAAAATGGCAGGCTCCATCTAGCGGCTAATGTCCATTACAATCGAAACAGCAGTAGCCCTGACATGGGCATAGTTAGTAGGTTTGCTTTTAGAGGGCAGAATATTTACTAGTGAAATATTTTTGTCGAACTCCTCTATACGTTTCCTTAAATATATAAGGAATAAAAACCAGACTGCAACCAACAGCTATTCTCCGGACTAATGCCCCGCCGAGCGCTGAATTACGAATTACAAGCCTGGCCGCGTTAAGTGCAATAACTGTGTATTGCCACAAAACACTAAAGTTTCGATTTTTAATAGACACCAGCCGAAAGACTTATTCCTACTTAAAGGAGCTCTCGTGCCAGCCACCCCATACCACTTGCAGACTGCAGTTTCGAGCTAATAGCTAATAGCTCGAAACTGCAGTCTGCAAGTGGTATGGGGTGGCTGGCACGAGAGCTCCTTTAAGTAGGAATAAGTCTTTCGGCTGGTGTCTATTAAAATCGAAACTTTAGTGTTTTGTGGCAATACACAGTTATTGCACTTAACGCGGCCAGGCTTGTAATTCGTAATTCAGCGCTCGGCGGGGCATTAGTCCGGAGAATAGCTGTTGGTTGCAGTCTGGTTTTTATTCCTTATATATTTAAGGAAACGTATAGAGGAGTTCGACAAAAATATTTCACTAGTAAATCAATGAAACAGTCTTCAAGTCGATGTCAACACGTTCCCAAGTCGTCTAGATATTCCCAAGTCGTCTATATATTCATACATTTGTATTATATTTGTCTAATTATTTCGTTATAATAATCGTTTTTTACTTATAGCCCAGTCGACGAAGGTATTTACCCACAAAAAGTTGCACTGTGTAAACTTTTTTTTAATGAGTTCATGAAAGTGTGTAGAATAATATCCTGAAAAGTTTACATTTCGCTCGGGTGCAGAACATAAAAAAAAAAAGTGAAAAAAAAATTGTTTTTCATCCATTTTTTCAAAATTTTGAAATTAAATCAAGCTAGAAAAAAATAAAAAATACAGATGGATAGATCACGTACTTATGGACAGAAAATGTCCTAACAAAATTTATCGTTGAAGCCACGGTTTTCCCGGAAAAAAATAGTCAAGTGTAACGTTATAACTCGGAACTTTTTGTGGGTTTCACTTTAAAATGATCTCTGTCGTCTGGGCTATTAAAGATACCCCTAACCTTTTTGATGATAAAACCTTCATCAAATTTATTCAATGTTACTATCCTTTCAAGCATTATCTGCCATAATTTCTTCTTCTACTTCTGTTTGTCTCCTTTATTTCTATTTGATAAATCTAGTGTATGAATATAATGATATGAAATTTTGAAATTCGATAATATTTAGAAATTTCTTCAGTAGGCATAAAATGAGCGGATATTGGCAATTCCGCTTTCAAGAGTAAAGGGCATAGCAGGATAAGCATATAAAATCTGCTACCAAACAAAATTTTGTTTGTTATCAACTATTTGAAAATATGATTTTCCCAAAATTTCAAGTCTGCAGCCGCCATATTGGAGGAGTGGTGGGTTTTTTTTATTTTCGTTTGTTAAAATTTTGTCGGATACCGTTGTACGAAAAAATCCTAAAAAATTCACAGTTGTTACTTATATGTTAGACTATTTACCCATTTTTTTTTCATAATTTTTAAATGCCGTATGTAAAAAAAAATTGCAAATTTTTGCATACAATTTTAAGAAAGAAGGCCACTCTGAATGTTTCATCGTAAATTACTCATTTATCAAGGCCTATTCTCAAATTATTTTCATATTTTTAAAAAATGTGGAAGATAGTTAAAAAAACGAAAAACTTCATTACCGACCATTCTTTTATGCGCGCCTCACTATCATTTGGACGCATGTCCTGTTAACAAATATACAGGATGTTTTACTAATAATTTTACATATGCTAACTGAAGAATCCTTAGTCTAAAAGAGTGGACATATCTCTCCAATGCTAGTTTGTTCGACAAAGACACCGGGGTAAAGGTACTTTTTCATCTTGAAATGTGCAAACAATTCCAATTAAGTAAGTAATTATGTTTATACTGTAAAATTAAAAATAACTGCTGCCACCACGGACCTACAGAAAGTCAGCATTTGAATTTATGAACCTCTCAAAATTATTTTTAAGTTTATTGCAAACACCGTCAGTAATCATAAATAATATGAAAATGTAAAAATGTCTATAGGTGCTTAAATAATCGACAGATGTATTCTTGTGTGAAAGTGTGTTTTTGGGACATTGATTTTGGATCCCAATATCTCGGAAAGTATCAGTTACTGTAAATTAAAGTTCTAGAGAAAGAAGCAAGTTAAAGGAAATTAATAAAAATGATGGATGCAAAACGCAATATTTTGGTTTTATTTTTATGACTAATTTATGATCAAAATAGTTTAAGCTCGATTTGCCATAGAAAGGCAAAATCTTAAAAATTCAATAAGTTTTATGTACTTTTATAAGTATTTATGTTACGCTTCACCCATACTAGATTTTGTATGTAATTGTATATATTATTTATTATATGTGTCTAATGTTTTATAAGTATTGCCAACGTTTACTAATTTTAGTGTATGTCCAATAAATATATTCGTTTTAAGTTTTTTATTTACATCTTTATTTAGATTGTTTTTAAATAAAAGTCGAATATATACTTCAAATCGTTTTATTTTACACTGAAAATACTTAATATCATAAAATTTACTGTTTCAAAGAATAATTATGTTTTAAAAAACTTCATTTCATATCCTAAGTAGTATAATATAATACACAATCATTAATATAAAATATTATTATGAATTTTGATATTTCCAAATCACCTACTAGTGAGTTGCCATTTGGCCAGTGATCGCTGCAATATGTAGTTATTAATTATTACACAGGCACACAAAAAAAAATGTTTTTTCCAGAGATCAGAATACAATATTCCTATGCATTTTGAACCGCTGAACAGGAATTTGAGAAATTTCACAATTTAAAAAAAATTGTAACCAATAACATCACATATTACTGCCACTATACTCTCTTTGTCTCATTTTGCATTCACAGAATGGCTACTTGAATGTTTTATTGATCTTAAGAATTCAACTTCAAAAATGTTTCATTTCTTAACTAAAATATATACAAAAGAAAGTTTTACTTTAAATAATTTACAAATAACATTAAAAACGAATTGGATGGTTTTTATATAAGCCTATCTAATTTCACATGAAGATTCTATAGAATACATATTACATATGTACGTTAAGATTAATAAAAATAAATAATTATAATAAATATTTCTAACAGTACTCTCTAAAGAACACTAATTGGTTAAAAAGCGTAATATAAGGGGTAACGTAAAAGTACTGTCATATGCTATGGTGTAGATATATAAAAACTAAACTAAAAATGAATATAGCTGTTATGTGTAATCAAAAATTTTTGAAAAGAAAATAATAGCAAAAATATTACTTTATTGGTCCTATGCAGAAGTTATAGCAGGGCTACACATTTAAGACAATGTATTATTTCGAATTCCGTCCTACTAGTGTGGATAGTGTTTTAATTTAGTTTTACAATATTTTATAAAAGAACAGTATTTTCAAATAACTATTGACTGTTTATTTCTCGTTCTTGTTTTGCTGAAAGAAAAACATCAACCAAAATTGGCATATATCCACAGTACTATCGGAGCTGCATTTCATTTGGTAATTTTATTTCCGGTGATTATACTAATAGTAGCTTGAGGAGGCTTTAGTATGGATCTACCAAATTTTTTCACAGCCTTGGCTTTAACTTGACATACATAGTGTTTCTTTTTCACTTCCTTGTCTGCATTCCACCTACAAATAAAAAAATAGACGTAGTTAATCAAAATAGCAAAATAAAGGGCCTATATTCTGTTGAGTTTGAGAACAGTTCTTTAACTGTGGACAATAATTTTAATAACTATTTCATTAAATACATTAAGAAAAGTGATTTTTATGGAGATAATAATATTATAGTGTACGGTTAACGGGTATAGACCAAAATGTATTAGGAAAAGACTTCTTTAAATGGTCGACGTTTCGTCAAAATTTATTGACATCCTGTGGACTCTACAGTTGACATTCTGAGGTGTTAGGAAAAAACTTTTTAAATGGTCGACGTTTCGTCCAAATTTATTGACATCCTCAGGGCTCTACAATTGACATCCTGAGGATGTCAATAATTTTTTACGAAACGTCGACCATTTAAAAAAAGTCCTTTCCTAACACATTTTGGTCTATACCCGTTAACGATTACCAGCATTAAAGCGCATACCATCAACCACTAATAAAAATTATAGTGTAAGTTATCAAAGTTTTTTTTTGAAAACTGTAAAAATTCTTTCCGATTTAAAATGTAGTATTATCGTGCCAGTTTCCAAAGTAATCCTATATACCCTGAACAATGTAGACCAAAAAATTTATTATCTGCGGTGGAAAAATTATGGAAATAAACTATATGAGCAATTACGCGACTATTTTAATATGAACAATATTTTGTAAAGAGGACAGTTTGAATTTCGACGACATTCTTGTGAAACATCAGTGCAGCTTGTGTATTCATAATGGAGAGGAGATATTGATCAAGGTGATAGTGTTCTTAGTGGATTTGCAGCGAGCATTTGAGACGATCAATACACCGGATTTAATAGAAAAATGTGAAAGGGGTAAAAAATGATGTTCTGGCTTGGATGAAAATTTATTTAGATGAAAGGTATCATAGAATTAATTTCAATGGGGCTTTATCGGATAAAGGTATCAGAAGTAAATATGGTGTCTCTTAATGAAGTGTGTTGGGTCCTCTGCTATCACTTTGCCAAATTCTCCACTAAAAAATCTTATTTCCAATTTTGCTCACCTTACACTGAACTTGATGAAATTAATATAGGACCATTGACGTGCCATACCTTGCAATGGGACAGCAATGATCGAATTTTATAATTTTTAAATATATTCTTGTACGAGTCAGTATTTAATATGCCTGTCGCACATCTTATAACTCGCTCGTGCGATGTAAAAATATTATGTGATAGAGGCACCCCAAAAGCATATCCCGAAGTCTTAATTCGCCTTGTGCATAATACAATTTTATCATATGATTAATATTTAGTAGTTTTGATACTTCTGAACTCATGGACAACATAATTAATTTAGAAATAACATTTTTACCATGGATTTTCCAAATTGGACATTCATCCACGTGTATTGTATATGTTAATCTTTACATAACAATTTCTGGATGCTTATTTGCAATTCCAGATTGCCATACGTTTTTTTTCTACTCTGAAATCTCAAAGCCTGAGTTTTGTTAGTATTAAAAGCTAATTTTGGCTGAATCATTCATTTCATTTGTGTAAGATTGTGTTACACAATACTTCCGTTTTCTCAGATATAATAGTTGTGTCGTCAGTATAAATGGTAAAATTTGCTAAAGCTATTAACGCATCAACATCATTCACATACATTAGGAATAACAGCGGACCCAGAACAGAGCCCCGGAGTACTCCTGTGTTAATTTTGACATACTCCGACAACGCCTAGCTTCGTTATTAATAAGTGAAACATACTGTTTACGTTTAAGAAGGTAGCTCTTAGTATATTCCAATGGTGTCTCTTATACTATACCAGGTATACTCTTCAGGTCCTGGAAAGCTTCGTGAGCAGTTTATCGTGATCGACACATTCAAATGCCCTACTAAGATCACAAAAGATTCCAACGAGGCACTAGTTTGTCTGGAGTCCCTTCATTACTTCTCCATAAAACGAATGGACAGCAGTTATAGATTTCCCAGATAAAAATTCGTGTTGATTATTTGACACTATATGATAACCCAATAATATGTTCAAGGAGCAGTACTCGATAACTTTTGAAAAAACCTGTGAAATGGTTATTGCCTATAAATATGAATCAATTTTCCACGATTCAATAAACTCTTCTCATTGTTTTCAAAATAAGTTAATTGTTGAGATATATTTGCTGATTTGTAATTTTAATTATCTCCCGATTATGCGATCTTAGTTAGCGAAGCGCTCATCAGTACACTATGTAATACTTTAGAACTCATCAGAAGTTGCAACACTCTTCATATAATTATTTTCTTAAAATATTTCATAACTTTCATATTTATTCACCAACAATCTTCTTTTTGCTAACTTACTGTCTAAATTTTGACACAATCGTAATTCGTTTACAATTCGATGATATGATATTTTTTTTACGATATTTATGGTTTTAGAAATGTGCTGATCAAATACAATGTCCTCTTCGTTTTTGTACTTACAGGGAGTATCATAACAATGATTTTAAAAATGCATCCGCTTACCGATTTTCCAAACTCGGGTCCATAAAAATTGTATTCCATGCCAATGTTTCAGTTGTTCGGTTTTTCAATATGTCCGCGGCAAAACCTTGATACTTTAGTGGCTGTCCTGTCATTGCCCATTTCCATTGAGCAGATTTCCAGTCGTACATTCCTCCAATCCACCTATCATGTTTTTCTAAAAAAAAGTTTTATCGTTCAATCACATTGAAAACTTTAACTTGATTAACAATATACACTTAGAAATTGATAGTACTACCAAAATATAGAAAGGGTGTTCCACACAAAGCCTTGTTTGGTTTTTTCATGTGTTTTATTAAACAAATTTTAGCCCTTTTTGACAAAAAAAATTTTCATGAGGCGGTTAAGCTCACAAAAATAATATCTTACAAGAGAGTTTAGTGAATAAAACGCGAAAACGAACAAGTTGGCGACAAAAATTTCCATGTACCATATGACGTTAATTCGGGCTCGTTTTTGAAAAGTTAGGAGCTTGTACTGACTATACTCCTCCGGTTTGAAGCACAAGATAAAAAGATTCTTAAATGGTTTTTCTACGCATATCAAATTTAAAGGTCAATTTTTTTTTACTTTATGACCAAAGACTAGCAATATAATATAAGTAAAACACGGCACACTGAGCAATCCCATTCATAAATCTCTCCTGAGAAATTTAACCTCGGGCATTTAATTTGAAATCGTAATTTGGTAACTATGCAATGTCGATAAACGATCACAGCGATGAAGGACGTCAGAATCAGAGTTAGCAGAATGATGCGTAATCAAGTAATAATTTTCATTCATGTATGACCCTACATAATATGATCTTCTAATTTTTCTTTAGCGAATTCCTTAACATATAAAGTTAATACGATACAATTATTGTAACACTTTCTCAAAGAGATCTAGCAGTATTGTTAGATGGAATACTAGCACACATACATGAATTTTTAACAATCAATCACAAAGTGTAAAAGTAGGTATATAATGTGGTGGCAAAGAGATCGTGACCTGCTGGATTAAAGCTCCAAATTTTGCACACTCCTTATATACCGTCAGTACTATCAATTCAGGTGGAGGGTGCCTGATTTCAGGGTCCGCCATCTCGAAATACGACGCACTGTACCTGTAAATTTTCGGCTTTTATTTGGTTTTTACTAAATATCTTCCCATCTTCTGGGTTTGTACAAAAAGTATTTAATTTAAACTAAATTTGCTACAATTTTAGACCAGAGTCGCTTTTGTAACTTCAATATTTTGCGAGATACAAGCTTCCAAAGTTTTGGACTTTTTTCAGGTTATTACGAAAATCTATATTTTGTAAGTTTTGCTGAATATCTCCAATGCAGTCAGTTTCACAGCAAACATTGTTTTATTAATGTTTAAGAAGAATAAATAAGCTACAATGTGAGTAAAGAAAGACATCGATACAATCACAATTTGCTGAGATAATGTATTTGATGTTACAAACCTTTCAATAAAAAAAATTACAGAATAACTATTAAGAAAATAATTATAAAAATTATATTTATAATGTTGTTATTATTATATTTATAATGTTGTTGTTTACTGTTCACAATGGCCTTTGCAATGACAATGAGCTGCAGGCAAGTACAGCCTTGTTAAAAACGAAATTCTTAGAGCACAGGGGTTCAGCCTTACATCTGCACTTGATTAATTCCCTACAGCTTTTGCTTGCTTCCGGTATATACATCCAAATTGATTGCCATGTCTCTTCGTTTCTTTTCCATCCAAAGTTAGTCGAAGTAGGTGCATTTTGGAGTGATTTCAAACTGGTTAACCAGATGCTAGATTGATAGATGCAGCGATTAGTGTATTGAATAAGGGCATCTTGTGTGGGCGGTAGACTTCATCATCTTTACTTTTTTCCTTGTTTGGAGAGATCCTCTCTGAGCTTGTTGATGGTGTTAAGTTCTGTTGTGCCATCATACAGGATGCATGTGAATCGTTCTATATGTTCAAATGCCTTTGCTTTAGCATCTACTGACTGAAATGGATGTTTTGCAGAGAAAATAAATCCTTCAGTGCATGGAGGGTATGCTTTCCATGTCTTCCATGCTGACTTTTTTTCCCTTACCAAAAAATTGTGATGTAGTGTAAGTGAAAGCATGGCAGATGGCGTTGATATGATAATATCGGAAGTGTTTACCCTTACCAAATGCAATCCAAAGTTGGATATTAGGTTTGTAAGTTTGTAGCTCGAAAAAGATGCCTACGAGTATCACAATAACATCTGTGTCAACTATACTTATGAAGATGTTGGTTGCACCCTTTTGTAATGTATGCAGTATACGAAAACACATTCTGGTATCAGCTCCTTCGTTCTTTACCTTTTTGTTTGTCATAAGCTGTGACTGCATCACTTAGTAGGGTAAACAGTTCTGTCTTGTTCTCTGAATTATTCAGGAATGTAACAAAGTTTTTGGGTAGTGTGGTTTCCCTTGTGATTTTCTCCTTTCTCAATTCCCTTTCTTCACACATGTAGTTTCCTTCAGACTGTCTGGCTTGTATATGTCCCATACAACATCAATTCTTAGGCAATCCTGAAGTTGTCTTTTGATTCATGGTAAGAGGACCATATATAGTCTAAAGTTGTAGCCAATTTAGTTTATTAAAATTGAGATTGAATTGAATTGAATATTGAAATTTAGATTAAAATTGATTCGAATAGTGTTGCTGTAAATCCAACTGATTTTGGTAATAACCTGAAAAAAGTCCAAAACTTTGGAAGCTTCATTTAGTTTGAATTAAATCATTCTTGCTACAAATCTAGAGATTTTGGAGATATTTAGTAAACACTGAAATTGGGCGGTTACCCCCCCCCCCCCAGAATTGATAGTACTGAGGAATATAACAACAAAATTTGGCGCTTTCATCCAGCAGGTCACGATTCTACCTAGTATTTGCTTTAGGCCACCACACTAATAGTAATATTTGTTCTTAATGCCTTAGTTAAACTTTAGTGCCTTCCATTTTCTGTTCCAATTAGGAAGAGCTCCATACAGTCAGTCACAATAATTTGAAAATCAGAAATGCCTTTCATTAAAGATGTATTTTTACTGTGAATTCGACAGATGTATAATTAATGGACACTTGAAATAGGTGAACTTTTGAAGAGACGCCATATTTAAGTCATGTATAGAAAATATTACATCTTTGTCGTTTAAAAATTGACTGTACCTACTGTTGTGCAAATTTGGCACCGTCAAAACTATTCTTATATTATAATGCAGTCGATAGATTACTTCCTCATTGCGGTAGAATGTGCTCTGGGAAATACCAGAGTTTTGTAAATAATTTCGTGAAGTAGCATATACTATATGTAAATGATGCGTATGTTTCCTTTTGAAATTTTTCAGCAGCTCTCTTCGTAGAGTTAATAACAAATAATGACAACTTGTTCCTCTTTCATATATATTTGTGCCCTATAATTCTGGCAGATGGGGATTATCCATGAAACTCGTGATCAATATAACTGGGAGGGGGCTCAGAAATACATTTTCAATTGTTCCATCTCATCGTCAACTGATCATTTTTTGACATTTGAATATTGTGAGATCAAGATTGCCGACGAAATTAAAAAATTAAACATATATAAACTTTCTGGTAGAAATAACCAATCGTATAGAGAAAACCATATATAAATCAATTTATCCGTTACAAAGTTAGAAGGTAAGAGACAAAAAAACACACCAATTTACTACCAAAGGCATATACTCGTTTCGTGCTGTCGCGGCTAAACATATATAAACAAAGAAGAAAGTCAAATTGCTTTGAACAGTTTATTAAGAAACAAATAAAAAGCATGCACATAAAGCCGATGAAACAAGATTTCCACAAAAATGTTAAGTTCCGAAGGTCTTTGATTTTTAAACTCTTATTGCAGATATTTGAAAATAAATAAATGGGGAAGAAAATCAAAGGGCTCTGAGAGGATCAAAATTAAAAAACGAATGAAAAGTGTGCACATAATGCCGATGTACAAGGAAAAATGGACAAGATGGCACATGGCGATGAAATGTTACTAATATTTCTTCATTTCATCGCTTTTATATAGTTTGGGAATATCTCATTCGATGTTTACAATATATCCACGTAAAAGCCTTCTCTAAAATTTCTCACAGAGATTAGGGAATGCTAACCTGCTAATGCATGTGTAAAAAAAAGATGAGATTTTTAAATTGGAATCTTGACTGTTTCTCTCAGGTAACAAGGTTCTCTTTTCGAGTGCCGTGTCTTATTTATATTATACTATTAGTCCTTGTGATGACGTATATTTTCAGTCACCGGCTTCCTGTCCACTAAAACTATAATACTCCGAGAGGCAGCGACACATTTTTGACACTCATACCCTTACCCTGATTTCCACTTATGTAGTAGTTTATTGAGTGTACATACAGGAAACGGCAGTCAGCTGGCGCTCCCGCGGTGGGGGAAGCTACGAGAATGCCAACCACACGTAAAAAATATATTGAAATAGAAACATACCATTAAAGTTGAAATTTTGGATGTTGTTTAATAATGTTAAAAAGTAGTAAAAAAATCATAGTCAGTTGTTAAAATGGCGGTGAATAATACGTCCGCTGCTCATAATTGAAAGATTAAATTTTAGTAATTTCATCAAGGTTCAAATTTTGTTAATACATATTATTATATATGTATTACGTATTTGACGAAAAATCGAATCAGCTGATAGTAAGAGGAGGGGAAAGGTCGTCAGCTGACGCCATAAACATTGTAGTTCGCGGCTAGTGCGACGCGCGGACCATATGCATCGAGCATCGCGCATTGTTTCATAACAAAAGCTGACAGCTTTTCCCTTATGACAGACCCAGCCGATCATTATTTTTATTCAATATATTGAATACTGTATTTTGTATTTGAATAACAGTTTTTTTCCTATTAATAATAGTGAAGGTATTAAAAAATTATTATTTTATGTTAATTTTAAGTAATAATAATTTTTATACAATATTATTTTACAAAACTAAAAAAAATATATGTAAATTACGAAACAAAATCTGTGTTTTTTAATTTTAAAAGAAATCACTTGTTTTTGCTTTAGTATATTAATTAACTAACGCTTCAATTTTTCTTGAATATCATATATTATTTATAGATAATGAGAAGAATGAGATAGAGAAGAAGATATAGACGTTCGATTGCGATGACGCCAATGACGAGGAAGATAGCGAAGAGACTGACATTGAAAGTCTGATAGCAAACGATGCGCAAGAATAAATAAACTGTATTACACAACTGAACTGTATTTTTTAGCGTAAAAATTTTCTATTAAATTAATAGGAAAAAAAAACTGTTTTTCAATGATCAGCTGGGTCTGTCATAAGAGAAAAGTTGTCAGCTTCGCCAACCGCGATATACAATGTTTATGGCATCACCTTTCCCCTCTCTTACCATCAGCTGACTCAATTTTCGTTAAATGCATTATACATATTGTTATGTAACAAAATTTGAACCTTGATGAAGTTACTAAAATTTAAACTTTTAATCAACATGTTTATGTTTATTACTTTTTAACATTATTAAACAATATAGAAAATTTCAGTTTTGTAGGTATGTTTTTATTTCAATAAATTTTTTACGCGTGGGAGGCATTCCAGCACCTACCTCCACCGTTACTTGAGCAGCTGACCACCGTGTCATGTGATTATATATACGTAATAAACTATTATATAAATGAAAACCAGCTTTAATGAAATGATTAGCTCCAAAAGGTCGCTGTCTCCCGAACTATAAGCTAGTGTTAATCTTCAGGCAAAAGGGAGTAGAGTAGAGATTTGATGTTAATGAAAATACAGTCATAGACAAAATGTTGCTATAAAAAATTTTAGAGGAAAATATTTGTACAACTTTTTTTGTAAATTATAATACGTTTTATTAGACGGCTCTTACGTCAATGATATCGAAGTTACAAAAACTATTCCTTTTTTGGAATACGTTAAAATTTTAACGCGTAAAATCGTAATTTTAACCGGATTAAAAATTTGACGAAAGATGTAAATTAACATAAAATTAAAATAGAGGTCATATTTTACATACTTACCGATGAAATTATTTAAAAATATTCTAAGATTGGCATCCTGGGACCTGTTTCTTACTATGGCTAGTTTACTTCTATTTTTCTTGCAGTTATAATACGCATCCATCCAAGTTGCCTCTTTTTTACTGAAATGGTAACATCTGTTGCCTAAACCGATCATATAAGGAGGACATACATATCCATCTACATCCACTCCTGTGGATTTTGTGGGTCGTGACTTATGAACTAAAACAAAATATTTGATAAAACACTTATAAGAATAAATCTGTTCTTTGTCTTTTCGGAATATTTTTTTATTATTTTGTTAAACTTCGTACATCATATGATGGTGGTCATATTAAATTCGCCTTTTCGATTTTTTAGTTTCTGATATAGTGGAGTCAAATTAAGCATCAAAATAGGGGAATAAGGAATTTTCTGGCTGCTGTAATTTTATTGCTTTAATTTGTTGAAGGTATAATAACAAGGGCTATGAGAAGTTTTGGATTAAATCGGTCCATTGAAATTTTCTTCTATTTTCTTTATTATTTCCGTTCCTAGTAATTGTGTCGCAAAAATAAAAATACCAAATAGTTAACAATAAAATTTTTAATAAGATTAGGCCTATGAAAAACTTTTTGATACTTTGCTAATTTATAAAAACCACCAAAAAAATTGCCTTTTTTAACAATTTAAGATATATAACGTAATAATAATTCAACAATGTTAGCGAAAGTTGGTTAAATTATGACCATTATACAGGTCTACAAAAAAAAATTCTGCTCCAAGCACTAAACTTATCATGCCTTATAAGTATTTTTGTGTGCTGAATCCGAATTTTCAATTTAGAAAAATTTCTTCCGCGTAGATTTCGAGTAAACCCCGGTTTTTATTGTCAAAAAACCGTATTTGGACGATAAAAACCGAGATTTACTCGAAATCTAAGCGGTAGAAAATTTTTTAAATTAAAAATTCGGATCCAGCACACAAAAATATTTATATTACTTAATATTTCAAAAATATTTGAAAAAGCCACAAAAATCAAATAACGGAATACTTAGAAAGAAATAAAATGCTATTTAAACACCAATTTGGATTCCGAAAAACTTGTCAACAACAGACGCTATTTTAAAATTTACAGACATTAGAATGTTTCGAAAAGGGATACTACTCTGCTTCTTTGTTCTGTGACCTCAGCAAAGCATTTGATTGCGTATCACATACCTTACTGGCCCAAAAATTGTCTAAATATAATTTCAGTACGACGAGTATTTCACTTATTAAGTCTTACCTAGAAAATCGAAGGCAAATGGTCAGACTAAATGGAATAACATCCGAGGAGTTATATATTAAACCTGGAGTACCACAGGGCTCAATTCTGGGTCCTGTTTTATTCTTAATTTATATCAACGACTTGCCAAAAGCACCTGAGAAAGTCACTTGTATATTTTATGCTGATGACTCAACACTCCTAATGTCTGATCCTAACTTGGGTAACCTAATATCGAAGTGTGACGATGCGCTCTCAGATCCTGAAAAGTGGTTCACATCTAATTTTTTAACACTTAATGCAACTAAAACAATAAAAATGATCTCAAGTACACGCGACCTAGGCAACTTACCGAATAACCCCATAAATAGTAAATTTCTAGGAGTATTCATTGATCAATCTCTTCGTTGGGATGCTCATATTGATTATGTTGCTGAACAATTGGCAAAAAATATATATTGCCTGAGACAATTGTCTAACTCAGTCTCTTTAAATGTGCTAAAAACAGCCAATTTTGCACTTTGTCATTCTCGACTGTCGTATGCCATCCTTGCTTGGGGGCACTCTGCGGGTAAGCACCGACTTTTTGGTCTTCAAAGGCGAGCTCTCAGGATTGTGGGTGGTGTAGGTTACCGCGACGATACTAAACATCTGTTTAAGTCTCTTATCATACTTACCTTGCCTTGCACATATGCATTAGAATGTATTTCATATGTACACAATCATTTGAATGATTTTAATACTCATGCTGACTTACATCAATACGAGACCAGACACAGAGATAATATATGTCCTGAATTTACAAGGCTTACCCGGGGACAAACTGGTGTTACATATTACGGTATTAAAATTTACAATATATTACCCAGTAGTACGAAAATTTTATCTCCAAGAAATTTCAAATCTACAATTAAAGACTTCTTTATAAAAAATGCATTCTTCTCATTAGAAGAAATTGAACGTGAAATTACAAATATAGAAACGTGATATATTATTATTAAGCTGCAATTTTGTCTATTTTATATTAGTGACTGTTACCTGTTCTTTTTAAAATTATATACATATTTATACTTGTAATGTTATATGTGTGCTTTTACCAGAACTTATGTAAAAACTCTTTTTCTTGACGTGTGTATATTTTTATGATTTTAACATAAATAAACTATTATTATTATTATTATTATTATTGTTCGGGAATTTTCTCTTGTTGGAATTAACTAGATTTTGTAGTGGACTGAATGTGGTATTTATTTTATAAATACATAAAACTACTTCAACTCAACATTTTCCATCATCAAAGAACATTGACTGACAAAACTTAAAAACATGGATTCTAAAAAATATGACATTTCCAGCACTTGATGCTGCCACCTGACGGCCATCTATACATTAAAAAGCCAGGGGCGTATCCAGCATTTGGCACCTTAATTCATAATATAAAATAAACAAATTTATATATATGTAAAAGAAAGGACTGAACAATTATTATTATTAAAGCATGATAAGATTAATCCGTGGAGCAGAATTTATTTTTTTTTCTAGACCTGTGTTACTGAACTAAACCTGAGTGCCAAATTTTAGCCCAAAATATTTATTCAACAGCTAAAAGCCAATAGTAATTTCGAAATTTCCATCGTTTATTATTTAAGTGGATCAACTCGTAGGAGGACAGTTTTTTTTTCAAAATGTAGGTTTTTACATGCATTTTACAACGGCATTAAGAGAAAAAATTATATCTTCATTTAAATCGTTTTTTCTGAAATTTATTTAAAATGTTCAAAATTATAGTTATAAACAAATTCAAATAACTACGTTGAGCTTTTATTAGACCAAAAACAGTCAACGAATTGTAAAAATAAAGGAAATATCATACTTTTTTTTAAATGTCTACTTATAATTGCGGCCGAGATACCTCAGTTTTGCATCTCAGTCGCCTATAAATAAGCAAGTTGATATTCTTAAAATTTAGATTGGTCATTCTTCAATACCTATATTTTTGTCTCAACTATAGCAGATACAATCCAGGAGCGCAATTGTTAAAAGATGGTGTATAGACGATGTATGTAAGACGATTAGAACTTTTGTTCCAGGATGCGGACGTCTCAGGTTCAAATCCTGATCGCGGAATATATTTTTTTGTTTTATCAGTAATATTAAAAGTTTTACGAAGCTGTATACATGGACGTAAGGATAATTGTTCAGATTAGGTTTGTTTTCCCTTTTCGCGACAAGAATTAAGAAAGTTATGAAAAAATTGAAAATATTCTAAGCCGCTTTATACTACGTAATTTTAAAAAAGTATTGAATTATTTTCAAATAGCAGAGGCAAAAATATATAAGCCGTGGAGAACAACCAGTCCAATTTTAAGAAGAAATATCGATTTGTTTATTTAGAAGTGACTTAAATGCAAGTTTTTAGAAATATGTTAGATATTTCACCTAGTTTCATAATTCGATACATATGGAAAAAAATACATATTATTGAGATTTTTAAAAAACTCTATTGGGTTCGTTTCTGCATTCCCGACAACCAAAAAATACATTTTGACACATGTCATGTGATCACCCTCCGATTAAAGAATTTATATCTAGATACATAACAGGCTATCTTTTCACTATATACCTTGTTTGCTCCTAACATAGTCACATTATATGTCCATTAAAAATAATAGATGAACATCACATCCTATAGGCAACAGTGGCGTTGTGTGTGTATAAAATGTGTAGAATGGTAAATATTTTCATTAAAATGAATTATTGCAATTCCTGCATTACCGGCTCTTTATATAACGTGATGTAGGCATACGATATTACAGTAAGATAAAACAGTAAGATAAATATGTATTGAAAGGATATTAAAATTTAATTGCTATTTACTTTATAACTGTAAACTGAACTTCATCATGTTACGACTATGGAACGATCGATTTTCTTCTTTTCTAAACTGCTTTCTGCAAACGGCACAGCACTTCACTATTTATTTGCACTAAATATATTGTCACTAAACTGTGTAAATATGAATAGAGAATATTATTTAGGTATTGAGCAAATCACAACTTAAAATAAAAAGATTTCTTCACCACATTTTGATCGAAAAACACGAAAAACACTTATTAACATTAATGGCGGATATACTGTCAAAAGTGTCAAACTGAGATTATGATAATCAAACTGAACCGATGGTGCCCGAATCGGTCGCGAACAGATCGCCTAGCGAATCAAGAACTTATGGGAAGAAGTGCCTTAGATTGTGAATCTTTCGGGATCACACAAAGTAATGCCATTATGTATCTAGATATAAGTTCTTTAATCGGAGTGATCACCAGTTTGGCGGTAAAGAATAGTTGACACTGGTACCCAAAAATGAATCAATTTAACAAAATATCGAATAATTTTATTAAGAAAAAGTGCTCAGAATCTAACGAGGACCACCCATATATCAATTTTGAACCCGATCTGAGAAAAATATACAAAATTTTTACCCGTTTCAGTACTATTTTTACTTGTAAATAGCTTAGTTAAACTAAATTCATAAGTTTGTGTCAAAACTAATCAAATATTTCTGAAATAGATACTTTGCTGCAAATAAATTTAAAAAAAAAACGATCTGGACGTGTCGCTATCTGTAGTCAAGCCCTGTATCTTGATGCACATGAACTTATCTAGCATTATGTAATAACCCAATAGAGTCTTATATAGCTAAATTTATAGTGGACAGTGTATAAACAAAGTTCAAAAAAATGGTTCAAATGAAGATATAATTTTTTTCTCTTAATTCCATTGTGAATACATGTAAAAACCTACATTTAGAAAAAATTGTCCTCCTACGAGTCGATGCCTTTAAACAATAAGCGATGGAAATTTTGAAAAAAAAAAAAATAAAATTATTATTGGTTTTTAGCCGTTTGAATAAATATATTTTTCGATAATATTTGGCACGAAGATTTAATTCAAAAAAGGGTACAGTTTCATCAATTTTCATTAAAATGGTTGCATTACTAAGTTAAATTTCTTAAATCGTCAAAAGTGGCAATTTTCAGTGGTTTTTATTTTTTTACAAATTAACAAAGTATTAAAAAGATTTTTCATAGGCCTAGTCTTATTCAAAACTTTATTGCGAACAATTTGGCATTTCTATTTTTGCGATACGTTTACTAGGACCGGACATAATAAGGAAAATTGCAAAAAATTTCAATGTTGAAAAATATATTGTTAAAATTTTAGAAGAAGCAATGGACTGATTTAATACAAAACTGCTCAGAGAACTTGATATTATACATAAAAGAAATTAAAACAATAAAATTGCTACAACCAAACAATTCCATTCAACATTTATTTTGATTCCACTAATATCAGATTTGTATCGACAACTCCAAAAATACATAACTAAGATTTGAATACAACTCCGATAAAGATTGATTTTTTTTTAATTTATGAGAGTGCAGCCCGCTGTGCACTGGTCGTAGCTCGATGGAAAAACTACAGTAGGATGACCACCGATCAATAATACCCCATAGTTTTAAAAAAATATATAATTATTATAAATCGTTTTTATTATCACTAGCGTATTCACAGAACTTCTCAATTAAAAAGCTTCGGCCCGTATCGTCCAAAATTTTGTACACCAGATTTCCTCTGACGAAGATTACAGATTTCCTCGAATTTCCTGGGATTTCTTGAGATTTCCTCGGATTTCCTTAAGATCTTCTTGTATTTCCTTAAGATTTCCTCGAACTTTTTTCAAGAAAGATTTCCTAAGATTTTCTAAGATTTCTTCAGATTTCCCAAGATTTCCTCGGATTTCCTGGGATTTCCTAAGATTTTTTCGGATTTTCTAAAATTTCCTGAGATTTCCTCGGATTGTCTAAGTTTTCTCGGATTTCCTTTTGAGTGTACACCAGATTTCCTTCGCGGTTTGCCCCTCGGCCCGTATAGTCGATTTGAGAACCTTCTCCTCTTTAACATTTTTTAAGTAGGTTAGTAATGAAAAATGCTTAGAATACGTAACTTGAACTGTTAAACTTTATAAAAAAACATGAATATGCATATAAATAGCATTTAGGATCACAATTTATATGATTCAAATTTACCTTGAGAAATTCATATATTTATTTTTACAAAAAATTAAATATCGCAACTGTTAAAATTTTTATGAATGTTAAATAGATATATATTTTATATATATTTAAATGTTTGTCTAACAGATTTATCAAAAATTTCCATACCCGTTAAGATATTTTCTATTTCCTGTGTTTAATTGCCCTATTTATTTTTTCAATCACTATTTTTAACTGATGTGTTTACACATGAAATTATTCTTGAGACGATTCACAATTCCGGGGTTTCATAATATATACATCTTTACGTCGTCATTAAATTTTAATATCAGTAGGTACTATTAGAAGCTATCATCGAACAATTAAAAAATGATTAAATATTTACAGTTTTAACGCTCCTCAAGTGGTAAATTAGTATTCTTGGAACATAGTTTTAACTAGAAAAAAATTAATTACAAATAAATTATAGCCCAGTTTCTCCAGTTTCTCTGTTTACGTGACGATTTTCATTAAATAATAAAAAAAACTGGAACAATTAATTTAATTCAACTCGGCTTTTCCACGATAGAAATTTATATGTTTTACGTTCCATTCGATTTCTATGGACTTCTTGAAAAAACCCATACATTCCTCATATTATTTATCTATCTGTTTTGATTGAGACAGAAAAATTAGAAAGTTGTCAGTTTACGGGTTCGTCTAGATTTTTAAATGTCGGACCCAAATTTACTTTATGATAATAATTTCATTCAACCGATTCTTATATAAAGTTTGAGTTACTTGTTTCTGTTTAGTGATTAAATTTATTTACCTTAATTTTGAAAAATACAAATATAATAATTATTTTTACTAATGATACTCCCTTATTAGTCTGCATTTTACTTAATAATGATTTAACTGTGATTATAAATATTATTTTTATTTGGTTTATTTTGCCTAAAGAATTTTATCTTTATTTAATCTCATTTATTCCTGAAAAAGTAAAATATTGAAGGAAAACACAGAAAATGTTTTAATATGTTTATTTTACGACATGCCGTACTGTAGGACAAATGTATTTATTTTTACACATTATATCCTTTCGGAAAACGGTCACATTTTACACGAAAATAATGAAAATATTTGTTGCGGCAATAGTCGTATACGATATCAATAGTGCTTAAAATTTTATCGGTAAAACTTTTTCGAAAATGTTGTTGCCTGGTAATATACAGAATGTAAATTGACAGTTTATTATCTGATTAAATCCCGAGTCCTTTAGCGGGAGGGATTTAATCAACTGCCAATTTATACGAGTAATATTACCTTTTGGCATATTAGCTTGAGAAAAAATGTATAGATAAAATTTAAAAGCACGAATGGTATTGGGGGAAAATATTTCACGAATAAATAATTCATTAAGTACATCTTCAATATTATGTTTTGTAATTAATTGCCTTCAGACGTTTCCTTGTCATTTTTTACAGTTTATTGATTTTCAATTTCATCCTTTACGTCACACAAAAATGCATTTCCAAAGCTACTCATCGAATAAAAAACAAAGTAGGTATAAATGATGTAATGGCAACGACAATAAAGAAAAACAATATACACTAAACTATAGGTAATGTAACTTATTGACTGGTCTTCACTGTAAAGAGTTCTCGTGCAAGCTTCAACCAATCACACGACGAGTAAAGTCAGACAATATTGCATTTTACCTCTCTCGCTTTTTAGACCGGCGGTATATGACCAGTCAGGGGCAATGCAAAATGCATGCCAATCATATATATGAATGTAATTACCATGAATATGCCAGAAACGCGAATTTTAGGCAGTCTTCGCGTGCAGAAGGGTGAGCAAGTCAATTTTCCGTTTGCATGGAAAATCTATGTCTGTGAACGATTTTAAAATAGATGCCAATAGTGCTAAACGAAAAGACGTGAAAAGAAATCCATTGGAAACTTTGGCATGCAGTTTCCGCGCACACAACAAATTTCGGTGCGTACATTAAATCGTAAAATTTTTTGGTATCTCCGAACGAAGTTAAAATGCATGCCAATATGTTTTATGAAAAATTTGCACTGTCAAACGACGATTTACCGACTGGCATGCAGTTTTATAACGCAGGACGTTATTAAAAGTTATTCCTAAAAATGCAAAAAATTCATGTCTCTGCGAACGATTTTAAAATGCATGCCATTGAGGTATCTTATTGGTAATGAAAAAAAAAAAGATGATATTAACAATTGGCAGGCAGTTTTGGGAAGCTATAAATATTTGCCGTCATCCAAACACACATCAAATCATTTCAGGTATCTCCGAACGAAGTTAAAATGCATGCCAATTATGTTTTATGATAAATTTGCATTACCAAATGAGGATTTATCGATTGGCATGCAGTTTTGTAATGCAAAACGTTATTAAAAGTTATTCCAAAAAATGCAAAAAATTTCAGTTACCTCCGAACGACTTTAAAACGTACGTTAATCAGTTTTATGAATAATTTGCACTACCAAATGATGATTTACTGATTGGTATGCAGTTTTGTAGTGCAGAACGTTATCAAAAGTTATAGCAAACCTTGAAAAAATTTCAGGTATCTCTGAATGATTTTAAAATGCATGCCCCCTTACGTTTTATGATAAATTTGCACTACCAAACGATGATTTACCGATTGGCATGCAGTTTTCTAGTGCAGAACGTTATTAAAATAAAAGAGCTACGCGAGGGGAAAGGTGGCGAAAGGGCTTATTTCAACTTCGCTAATAACTTCTTTCAGTGCATCGGAAAGCTTAACTATAAAGTCAATTACTTCATATGAACCTGGGTCCGGAAATGCATAGTTTTCCAGATACAGGGTGTCAAACTTTTTGTAAAAAATCGTTTTTTAATAAATATATTAAATATCCTTTGGCCGATTTTCTTGAAATTTGCTAGTGTTGTTTGTAGTAATTAGAGGCTAATTTAACCTTAATTACATTACAATTATGAAGTCTAGTGGCGTCCCGGGGGACACCTTACCGAACATAATGATAAGAAAAATGTGCGCCACAGACTTTTTACATTTTTTTTTTTCGGATATAACAACTAAAAATTCAACTTTTTTATTCTTTGTACTTTTTTCTTATCTCGCTTCATTTTCTAGAAAAAACATTTTAATGCACGTCCACATACAAAACACTTAATTACCATTAACACCCTGTATCTTGAAAACTATGCATACATATACCTATGATGTTTAAAACCTTAAACAAACTTCAAGGACTATTAGAAACTGAATTTTTAAACATTTTCAAAACTTGCTTTTTCTGATGTGTAGTTTTTCAGTTTGTTAATGGACTTCGCAATAATTTTCTTAATGATTATCCCTGATTTTCATCATAAAATAGAAAATTTCAATTTTTTAAACGATTTGACTTTAAAAATAATATTTCTTATACCGGGTGGGCAAAAAAAAGGACAAAAGTTAGTATCTACCAAACCTTGTTTACTTTGCCTTAATCGGTTAAGAATTAAAAAAGTTATGGTAAAATAAAAATCGCGAAACATTAAAATAAAGGCAGTTAAGTTTATAAAAATGGTGACTGGATAAAACTTAATATCACAAAAACTATTTAACCGATTTTGATGATTTGTAACTTGTTCGACTGAGAAAGCAAAAGGCTTTTAAGGCGTATCTGAAAAACTTATTTTTTTTTTAGCAACATCACGGGCAACGAGAGAAAAAGGAAGCCTTAATTTAGACTTTGTCCGCCATCTTGGATTTCAAAATGGCGGTAAATTTTTTACATAAAATCTAACTAATTGTTTGAGTCAATTAATTCCCTTAGTTTATTATTATTATAATTATAATAATAATAAATATTATTGATTTACTAATATTTAAATAAATATTATTCTATCTCGGCTCTAGTTTCTCCTCTCTCTATTTCGAGGAGCGTCCCGCAATTTCTTTCCATAATATGATAAGTGACCAGTTGACCGTTTGGCTGATCATAAAAGGATCACGTTACTACAGTACCCAAACGCTCAAAAGTGGACAAATTGAATGCCATGCTCTGGCTACCGATCAAAAAAAGGATCATGTTACCAAAGCGGTTCAGCGTCCAAATGTGGCCAACGAGTGACCACGAATACAGATATACGCGGCTTTTTATATGCCTCCATGGCATCTAACACTCTCTATTTAGGAACGAGCCCTGTGTTTACGTCACCCATTTTCTCACATAAGCCGAATATGAAATCATTTCCGAGTCACTTCATTTACCTAAATAGCTTATTACTGAGAACATTTCAACCCTAGCTAAATTATAGTACTGCTCTTTATCGCTTACATTTATGACTTTTATACATTTATTTATGTTACACATTTTTTGTCATGATTTTGTGCATGTGAAACTCAAAACTTAAATATCTATAAATAACGAACTTAATACTTCCGTATTGATGAGAACAAAAGCATTTAAGTGAAAATACGAATGGAACCTTTTTAATTGCTATCTTGTGACATTCAATTATGTATCGAATTATTTTAAAATCCCGGGATAAATCAATTTTAAATAATAAATTAGAAAAATATTTTAAAAATACATGACTATTTACTGGGTGCTTCACTCTAATAATATTTCCTTGATGTTGAATGTTGGCAAAGATACACACCATATTACCCAAATTAATCTCTTCCCACTCATAGGCCAGGCGACAGGTAAAAAAAAGCCTCAATAAGGAAATAATTAGTGGAAAGCTGGAAATTGCTTTAATCGCTTTATTTGGACCCAGATATTACTCTCCCAAGTTCTCCCCCTCGAACGAAGTCGGCGTTGGCCCTTCTGGCCCTAAGAAGGTACCATTTTTCGGTTTTTGCCAAATATCTCCGAAACCATCCTTTATCAACAAAATACCTATTATAAGAAATAATTTAGAGTAAATTTGCTACAAAAAAGTTTTTTACCGTTTGTCTCTAAAGTGAACCGTTACGATGCTACGACCATTCAAAGTGGAGCCCTTTTTGATTCTTGCGGAAAAGTTATCGAAATCATATGCCATATCAAAGTTTCTACATGTTATAAATATTTGTCAGCATTCCAGGTGCACAAGCTGTTAACTTGTTACAAGTATAACAGCTTTTCAATGTAAACAGCTGTGGCAAAGTACCTACGATTAGTATTATTATTGACTAGTATTGACATAAAATCACTCTTTTCCACACCACCTGGCGGTAGAGTAAATGGCGCGTTTTTTTGTAAGTGGTGTCCCCAGGAGGTCTAATCCACTGTTCAAATGTCAAAGTTAGTCGATTTTCAACCGTTTTGATGAAGGCTGGCAGTCTTGATCGTCTGCCTCAATTTCTCCGTCATCGCTTTCATCATCTGCATCGGTACATTTGTCCGACGTCACAGGGCGCTCAAGATTAACATCGATGTCTCTGTCACAATCATCCATATCATCTTCCTCGGCAGCATTTGTACATGACCGTCCCATACAATTCGTGCAGATTCTGGAGCATCGGAGGCCTGTTTTCCTGCAACCACACGCTGCGTTACATCCTTTCGAACATTTGCAGGATACTGTGTTTAGAAGCGTTTGTGGCGCCAGATCCCTCGTCGTAGGTATGGGAGCCAAACCACATTGAGAATTTTTTCAGCCCCAATCCAGTGGATTTGTATCATTTCCATACCATGTTTGGGCTTGATGATATGTTCTTGAAGAGTGCTCACGTGCCGCTGATTCGGTGGGAGGTAGGCTTGTGAGATTAAATCGATGTTTGCTTAGAGATTTTGCAAACAGTTGGAACCGCAACTCATTCAGGGTGTTTCCCGTGGTTTTGTTGTCATAAAACCTAGCCACAACCAACTGGCCCGCTTTGTCAATTTCATCGGGGTTTGCGTTCACGTCTCGGAAAACCCTAACAGCTGTCTGCAGTTCCTCATTACTCTTCAGCAGTGTTACGAATTTCATTTTGCCCTGCCTGAAAAACGAAGACGTTGTATCGCACCCACTAACCGCATGCAACCAGAGGATGTTTTCTTGCACACACGGCGGGAGATTGAAACTTGTTGTGCAAAATAGTTGTTGTTTGGTTGAATCTTTGCCGGGTTTCATAAAATACATTTTCGTGGAGGGTGGCACACGAGCCGCCAAGATGACCAGGATATCTATATCTTCAGCCACTATAATGACCGAATTGTCGGGCCGAGATAACTCGAGTTCGGTGGTAACGATGAGCACATCGGCATCTTCTGGAGCTTGTCTGGTTTCGATTCCTTCGCTTTCGAATTTGACGCGCAACAAGTCGATCAATCTTCGTTTGTTTGCGTCATTACACAAAAATTTTGCTTGTGGCATGGACTCATCAAAAAAAACATTAGCAGTATCATGCTTGTGCGATCGTCGAAGACGTTCAGCGGACTTGGTACTGCGAGCTGCTGGGTCGTCAGGATACCCATCGAAAATGATGACACTGTTTTTGAAGTATCTTTTGACGTAATTCACATATTTGGCGCTAATGTCGGCAAAAGTATCGGTTTGGTGCCAAATTACACGGTGCAGAAGATATCGATAACTTTTCCGCAAGAATCAAAAAGGACTCCATTTTGAATGGTCGTAGCATCGTTACGGTTCACTTTAGAGACAAACGGTAAAGAACTTTTTTGTAGCAAGTTTACTCTATTTTTCATAATAGGTATTTTATTGATAAAGTTGATGGTTTGGGAGATATTTGCAAAAAACCGAAAAATGGTACCTTCTTAGGGCCAGAAGGGTCAACGCCGACTTCGCTCGAGGGGGAAAACTTGGGAGAGTAATATCTGAATCCAAATAAAGCAATTAAAGCAATTTCCAACTTTCCACTAATTATTTCCTTATTGAACTACCTGTCGCCTGGCCTATCATAACATATTAGAAATATGTAAATGTAAAGACAATTGAATATGAATATTTTTTAAAGCTCCCAACCATTTCCTATGATCATCTCGCAATGTCTCTATCATCAAGAAAACTACAGCGATAAACTAAAACATGAGAGCTACATGAAAATAATTAACTCATTACACAGGTCTGCGAGGTTTTGTTGTTGGGTAGGTGGGGGTCATTTCCGAAGTAATTTTTCGCCGCTGAATCCGAATATGGCCTTAGAATTGTCCCACCACGTCAGAATTTTGAAATATTTGAGGTTAAGTACTTAAAAAATGGCTTTTTTCGTCTACTTTTAAGGTAATCTACAGGATTAAAAAAAGCTTATTTCTAATAAATACATCATTTATTACCATCCTTCCTCTTTAAAATAAGCTTTCGAATGGTCATCCATGATGTTTCCTCGCAAAGTTATGCCACTTTAAAGTGACATGAATTTGAAACCATGATCCCCTATAACTCAACAATCTTAACAGATTCGAGAATTGATGAAAACGACAGAGTTTGAAAATGTTATGACTTCCATTGGAAAAGAAGCCTGGATCAGCTTCAAAAAAGTAGTTAAGGAGTTTTTAGTTAATAATAAAGCTAGTAATTATAATGAACTAGTAGAAAATTTGCTACACAACTTCAAGGCGTTAGGTTGTAATATGAACATAAAATTGCATTATTTGCACTTCCACTTAGATTGGTTTCCAGAAAATCTCAGGTATTATCGAAGAGCAAGGAGCACTTACATCAGGACATCAAAGAGATGGAAAGTTGATATCAAGGAAAATGGTCTACTACAATGCTAGCTGACTTTTGCTGGTCTTTTCAACGTGATAATCCTAATGCTCATAATAAAAGGCATTCTGTTACAAGGCCTTTGGAAAACAAGAAAAAGAGATTTCACAAAAATTCATAAGATTCCGGGTTCAGGTTTTAGGGTTTTGAATTTTGGAAGTATGGTTTATGGTTTAGGGTTTTGAGTTTTTTCATGTTTGGGGCTTAGTGTTAAAGACTTTTTAAGTGTTCCGATGTTAGAACTTGGCATATAAGTGTTCTGAATAAATTTTTCTTCAGTTCCCTTTGGGGTGAAAGCTAGGTATAAGGATAGTTTTTTTTTTCTTCTAAGGGCTTGGTCTCGATACAATTTGGGGATGCGTTATTTGTTGCTCCAAAGATATATATTTTATACTCAAAAATATAACAATTTGTCCTTTGACTCATTGGTTAAGATTGTTGTTTTACCTTCTGTTGTGTTTTACCTTCTGTTGTGTTAAATTTGATTCGTTTATAGTCGTTTGGTTAAGAGCTCGGTATGTTTTCCTTTTTGTTATATTAAATATTGATTCGTTTAGTCGTTTGTTTAAGACTGTTAGGTTATCGTTATCCCTTCTGTTGTGTTAAATCTTGATTCGTTTAGAGTCGTTTGGTTAAGATTGTTGGGTTGTAGGGTATCATGGTTTCAAATTCATGTCACATTACAATGGCTATAACTTTGCGAGGAAACATCATTCGAAAGCTCATTTTAAAGTTAAAGGATGATGTTAAATGATGTATTTATTAATAATAGGCTGAAAACTGTCTCGGGTTCTGTACATAACCCTAAAAGTTGCCAAGAAAGCAATTTTTTAAGTGCTTACCCTCAGATATTTCAAAATTCTTACGTGATGGGCCAATTCTGGAGCCAGATTCGGATTCAGCACGACCTCTTTATTCGCAGACCTGTATTATTGATGATACGCAGTTGTCTAAATATCTACCGAGTTGAAATCTAGCTAAAAAAACTTCTCGACAAACAACCCCTTTTAAATAAATCGAAAACTAAGTTTTTTATGTAAATCGCCAAATTTGAGAATATGCTGGTAACAATAATAATTAACTCTTTATATATAAGATCTACCGAAATTAAACTTTGCTAAAAACCTTCTCGAAAATTCAAAATCGGATCCCCCGTCGAAGAAATATGAAACCACAGACAGACACACAAACGTACTCGTCAAAGTTATAATGCCCTTCTTTTTTGTGCCGGGGGTTAAAAATAAGAGAGATTTGTTTGCTTCACATTATGGTGCACGCGAACCTTCCATCGATGCGAACTTCAAAAATTATAACTGGTAAGTAAGATAACTGAACTGTATTTCATCGAAGTGAACAAACGTGCGGTTATGGCATTTATTACATCTACGAGATGTCAAATTCAAAATGGAAAACATCAATTTTGATTACAAGAGAACTGGATACCAGTCACACTGCACTGATACCGTTATAGTCACAATTTGTGACAGTACTAACAGCAACGTGATATTCATGTTAAAACATTTTCACTTTCCTTGCTTACTGAAGAAAGTATTTTAATCATGTATTTTAATCTTTGAATTTTCACGAGTCATTTCTGTATTCTGATAATAATACAGAATTATCAGGTTCACGTGATCTACTCAGAAACTATTAACTTTATGTGAAAATATTTTTATAAAGTCTATAAAAGTATTATCCAATGGCGGTCCTAAGGAGGGGGCATGGGAGAGCCCTGATCATGATAAAAACTGATCAATACAAATACTAAAAATCCCAATTCCTTTTGTTAAATTATAGAGAAAAGCAATTAAATAAATAATTTTTTGTTACAAAAGTTAAATAAAAACATTTTTTTAGGATTTAGGAAAAATTATTAATGACTAATCACAAATGAAAATCTGTTATTAAAATATCAATTTTTCTGATAACCTACATTCTGATTATACAAGAAAATAAACAGCATAGAATGACATTATTTACAAAACACCTATCTAAAAATATTTGAAGTACAAAAGACACGTGCCTTGGAGTCAGTCTCCATTAATCAAAAATGAAAATCAATATCTAATCTTTGTTCTAACATAATAGCCGACACTGGTTACGCAAGGCACCAAAAAGTTCTAAAATGAATTTGTTTTAAAAAAATACTCAGCCTGAAATTTTTCTGACGTACAAAAATCACTCACTTCTTCCACCCGCTTATACCTTGAAACATTTTTCGCCGTTGTTTATTTTTTAACATAAATTCATTTTAAGCTCTTTGTGTCTTGCATAACCAGATGGCGACCACCTCAGAACGCCAGACTCCTGGAGCTCCAAATTGGTAGCTCAATTTTTTTAAATTTCATAAAATAAAAATAAATAGTAAGCGTGCCTAAGTTGGCTAAGCTGGATTTTAAAAAGCATCATAAAATTGACCTTAGTTCAAGAAGGTACCCATAAATTATAATTTATTGGTGCCATCTTGAACTAAGGTCAATTTGCCATCATCTCATTAAATGAAGCGTCATATTTCGAGAAAATGAAAATGTTGAATTGCAAAAAATCTAGAGGTTACAGAGCAAAACTACCTACAGATTTGAACCAAGCGCCTTCAAATTAGTTAAGAACGAGTACTGTAATAAATGCAACAACATCTTTGTTCCCCTGTGTTATCAATAGTTACAATATTTCAAGAAAGAGCAAGAAAAAAAACGGATCATTTGCACGTGTTTTGGTCATGAAAATTGAAAATATAAAATCTTATTTCATAAATCAGATTGACTTCTGTGTATGCATGTATTGAAGAATATTATTTTATTTTATTTTGCTTAATTCATTAAAGTTTATTTATGTTTACTGCTCTGTGTAAATATTTAGTTGAATACTTACATATTTTTAAAAAGGATATTATTACATTTTCAAAAATGAAAAAGATAGAATAGAAGTTATATAGTTTTATACTCTGCTACACTTCATATTACAATATGAATTTTCAGAACAAAAATCATACCTATCAATTTTTAAGGGGCAGTCCTGTTGAGAGGAGATGGTGCGGGGGTGATTCCCCCGGGCTCGGGCTCGTTTTGAGGGACCCGGTTTTGTATTATAATTTAAACAATTTTTTTTTCGGATTTTCCCCTCGTCCACCAATAATTTATTTTTCGGATTTATCCTTCCCGCTTCAAAAAATATTTTCCCCTGGGCCCGTATTTTCTCGCCACGGCCCTGTTAAGGGGTTAGAAGATTTTGAAACAAGGCGTAGGACTGCCCTTGGTATTATCATGAAAATTTTGACATGAAATTTTTTTAAAATACGTTTTTTTGGCGATTCATTATATAACTACAAATTATTACAATTTTTTATCTCTATAATACTTACTAAATAAATTACCAGAGCACTGCAACTGCAAACTTACACATCTTAATCTCATTTTAGATTAGATATTAGATATGAAACAATTTGTTGCAATCAAATAATTTATGGAACATTATTAATAACATGAGGCGATAAAACAATTTCATGGTATTCTTAAACCAGTAATTACTATTATGTTTTTGCATCTATTTTTATTTCGTAAGTGGTATAAAATAGTTCAAGGCGTTTTGTTTTTACATGATAAATCAAAATTTGTTTACGCTGTGCAGAGGTTAAATGCATAAAAGTTTTTAACACTATCTTTAACATTATTTATTATTATTATCGCACTTAGCTAGCTGTATGATGAAAATGAAAACAATCGGTTATTATTAATTATAAAAATAATTAACACTAGATTTTCAACACGGATTTTTTTATGATTATTATTATTAGTGGAACTTTAAACAGGAACATTTGATAAAAATGTGATTGTTATAAACAATTAATGATACTACTTGACAGCAAGTACATTAATTATTTTTATTTTTATGTTTTATCTACATATTATGTACCTAGTTGCAGTTTATTCACTTAAATACAGTTTTTCTACAGGCGTCATTAAATGTGACCTCATTAATTCTGGTAAGTCAAATTAAAAATTGAATATTTTAGATACTTAAAACTACTTTTTTGCAACACTTGTACTGTAAATGGATCATTATTAACACATTTTTTTTTCAGAGTAAGTCGAAACCTCTACATCGAAATCAATAAGCCTACTAAATAGAAAAAACTTGTGATTTAGTAATAGGCACATGAACTTACTCAAAAAATAGAAAGGGCCCTTAGATAGTAAAGATACTGCCATAGGATCTTTCTTACGCGTAGAGGGTGTCTTTGAAAATATCTCATTCGACTCATTAAGTGAAGCAGTGAAGAGACGCGGAGTCTAAGAATCAATAACAAGATGAATCGACTAAGCGATCAGACCTAGAAAAATTCACTCCACGCAGGGATCTACAACAGAGGGAGGTATAATCTGTGTGTGCCTGGTAGTGGACGAGCTCTTATCTCGATTGGAACTGCAGGAAATATACGCACAAAGTTATGCAGAAGATCCCAGTAAAGAAAAATATGAGGGAGTTGCATCAGAAAAGATACAGGGAATCCTCGTTATGGTAAACAGATGGTGCAGCCAGGGAGGTTTTTCTGTGAACCCAGGGAAGACCACTATGGTCACCTTCACAGGCTGGAGATTTATATCTCTGGTGAAATGAATTGCAGGTGAGCAACGAAGTAAAATACTTGAGATTGATTCTAGATAAATTAAACTTCAAAAAACATCTAGACAGAGTGACTACCAAAACCATGGCCTTATGAGCTTGCAGAAGAATAGTAGGTAAAAACTGGGGACTACAACCAAAACTGGTTGTACCAAAGGATTACGGTACTAATAATAACTTATGCTTCCCTGATCTGGTGCCATAAAGATGGAAAGGGGGAGGCAGTGAGAAAACTAAGAAAGGTACGAAGACTGGCCTGTCTAAGGATAACGAGAGCAGTGTCAACAACACCTACAGCTGTCATGGAAGCATTAATTTGCCTACCTCTACTACACTTCGTGGAGAGTGAGGCACTGCTAGCAGCGTACAGGCTGAAAACAAACGGATACGGGATCATTCCAAGAATAGGATACCATACCGAAATATTTTAAGAAATAGAAAAAATCGACTACTAGACATAGAGTCTGATAAAATCAGCACAAGCCATAAGTTAACAAAAACCTTCTGAGTATACATACTTGACAGGAGACAGAAGGGAACACGGAAACTACGGAGACATTCAAATCATACCATATGGTATACTGACGGATCAGAAATGTCAATAAGTCTGGAGCAGGAGTTACGGATCAACTAGGGACAGACATTGTTCTGAAAAGTACCACAACAGTGTTCCAAGTAGAAGTCACAGCTCTGGAAATCTGTGCACGAAAAATGATACGGAGGTCATACACTAACAACTGAATCCGTATTATCACTGACAGTCAAGCAGTTCTCAAAGCTCTGGATGAAGTAGAGGTACGTTCCAAAACGGCAAAGGACTGCCTTAATTCCCTGGCGAAACAGTGTACAACTGGATTGGACGAGAAGATATCGAAGGTAATGAAAAAGTAGATAAGCTGGTCAGTGAAGGCGTAAAAATAGCCTTGATGGGACCTGAGCCAACCTCCAATCCAAGAGGATTGGTAAAGGAACTATTAAGTCAAAAACATAACTTGTCTTGGACTGGGGCGTCAGGGATGAGAGAGCCACGTATGTTCATCACTGATGGACCAAGACAAAGACTAACGAATTGCAAAAGCTGACCAGGAAACAGCTGATACGTGCAGTGGGCATCCTGACAGGACATTGCACACTAAATAAACACTTAACCAATATGGGGATAAAGGACAATTCAGAGTGCAGGATATGTGCTGAGGATGAGGAACTTCCTCACTACATACTATGTGAATGTCCAGACTTTGTAGCTGGAAGGCTTTCTTACTTCGGGGGACCATTCGTGACCACTCGCCTTTTGGGTGGGAATAGGACTAACGGGATAACGAGATTATGGAGTAGAATAAGCTTAAGCTTCAGTATGGTGGGTTTCCTGCACTGCAACAAATAGCCACAACCCTGTCTGACGCCTTCACCAACTTTATATTTATCGGAGTTAATGTTGTCAACTTTCACCAAAGTAGAGTTTTCTTCATACACTCGTCCGTTCAGCTTCATACAGTCGTTACTGCTCCTTCTGTATATAGCTTTCAAGTTCCCGCCAGTCGGCGCATATTCGACTTCATTCTAATTTTATTTATTCATTTGTCACCAAAGTACGTCACAAAAATTTCTGTATAATAATATATATTAACTGTATGAATACCAACCGACTGAATAAATTTGATAACGAGGCACTTCTGTACGTTGCTAAAGGTTTATTAAAACTAATGGTGACAGTATTACCTGTGGTGTAATGTTTATTATTATTAGGGTAGCCCGCTGCCAGACAGGACTTCCGTGGCCTCCGACACCACACGGTAGCCGCGCCGGCAAATTCCTTACAGCCATTCTCCATGATCTGTGGAGTTAGTGACTGTAAATACCTGAGTAGATGAAGGGACCCCAAGATAACCGCCTTCTGCATCTGGCCTGCCAACCATTCTGCCGAATTCTGACAGGCCGGTATGATCTTCAATTCTGAGAGCAGCAAAGGCTTCATCCCTCCGAGTACGCCGATTATTTATTAGGACGACCATCTTGACTGAGTAGTCTGGGTACAGCACTTGGAGCTCGTACCGGAGATCACGATATTTGGTCCATTTTTTTCCTCTTTCAAAGCGATGTTTGGTCTCAGCAGGTGCTGAGAATTCGATTACAAACATCACTTTGTTCTGATGGTCGAGGAGGACTATATCAGACTAGTTGGCTTGAATTAGCCTGATAGTCGGGAACAAGTAGTTCCAATAAATTCGGCACCTCTCGTTCTCGACAACGGACTCAATATCTCCGGGATGTAAGGCAGCACTGGTTTGATCTACCTTACGAGTGTCGTAGATGGTAGTATAGTACTCGTAAAGCCGCGGTATGGTGGTGGATGTAGGCCGAAATCACGTATATCGGGCATGCTGAAAGCAAATGCATTAGCGATTCCTGCGCCTGACGGCAGGTCCTGCAGTTGACCTCTACACTCATTACGCGGCTTAGGTAGACCAAGGTGTTTATTACACCATCCTGACAGGCCACAATGAATCCTCCGGTCTCCGACTTAAGCCCCGCTGACCTTAAAAGGCGAATGTCAGTCTAGTCGATAAACTCAGTGTGTCTATGTTTTTACAGTATACACCGTGCATGGGTTTATCGACATGTTGTCTATACAGACTCTCCTGTTCGACAGCTTTTATTTTCAGACGAGTTGGCTGAAGCTCAGTGACTGACTGACTTTGGGTTAGCACCGTGCCGGCCACCTCGTTTAACGTCGAATACGAGACGAAATTCAACCAAGTAATAAGTTGCTGATGGAAACGTTTCTGTTACCACTGTATAAAACCAAAAGCTCTTTGGCCTTTTAGTAGTTTTACATACCTACCATAAAATTTCGCAGCCAATAAGTAACCATATAAACCTCCAAAATAAACTTGGAGCCTTATAAAAACTAGCAGTTACTTAAGGTGATAAAAATTGTTCATCGGGATTTTTTAATTATTCCAGGGCTAGGGCCGTAAAATATAGGAAAATAGAGTCGTAAAGGAATATTGTATAGATGCGGGTCAAAAGTGGTTTTGTTTTAATTGTAGGATTGCGGATCTCTTGTTCCGCAATTTTCCTTCCTCGCAAAATAAAATGTCACTTTTAACATTAGTCTCATTAAATATACAATAAACAAACAGTTATAAAAGTATTAGTCAGGTGTTGCAGTTCAATATGTATTATTCAATTATGTGTTTAAATAGTTGGAATGTAAAAATAATTGTTTATGTAGTCGTAAATCAGACATAAGTTACAAGCATTTAAAGTCTAAAAGTCCATTGCAAATATTGCATCAAGACACATATTGTACCATGATGTAATGGCCTGACAGTTTATTTTTTTAAATGTTTCTGTTAACTATTAATTATTATTAGCGTTACTGTTCTTAATGATGAAATAATGAAACAGAACGAATAAGCTGGAGAAATATTTATATATTTTTATTACCCCTACGGTGCTAGTCTAGAAAACGACTCCCATTCCTTTATCTTTGAAACGAAATATAAACACTGCATAAAGAATTAGAAATAATAATTTGAGAGGTGTAAAAGCCAACAGCTCGTTTTTTTAATAAGAAGTAGAAAAATATCCAATAGTAAAGGATCCAACATGTCCTCCGATTGCATCGTTATATAATTAAAAAAAAAAAATCCTGCCAGCAGTAGCCGCGAGACAGGTGTGTGTAATAATTTCAATAGAAAATGTTCTACTATGCTGTTTTATATATGTTTATACAGGGTGTTGCATCAAGAAAGGGACATAGCTTAATAGGAGGTAGAAAACATCAGTGGTAATCAGAACCTTCCATAGAAATGTTTCATTGGGCCTTCACTACGAAGTTACAGGGTGTTTTATAATTTTTGGCCAAAACTACTTTTTGTCATTACATTGACAAGAAATGGAATAATGGATTCATATTTGGTTCAGCTAATACTGTAATGATCCTTTAGAAGTACATGTAAAAGATGAAAAAAAAATCTAGGTCCAGAGTCACTAAAATTTATGTTTCTCCTTCACCTTTAAAAAAAATGACCCTGTACATATTTTTTTGAAATTTTAATACGATATTCGAAAAGATCACAAAAATAAACAAAATAGCCTATTTCGCTTTTTTGTTACGCCTTTGTGGTTATTTAAATACGGTGTTAAATGTACAAGAATATGGATTTCATAACGATATTAAATGAAAGTCTCGTGGAATAAATAATTGTGTAACTAAAATTTGCAAAAATTCTACTGAGGCTAGATGGTCTGGGTCAATTCTAATTCCGACACGTTTCAAAGATCAATTTCGGTAAAAAATGTAGCCCTAATAAGTAATCGGGTATAAATTAACAAAATATTTAATTAATCATCGTAGGCTTATTCAAAGTGACAGATAATAAAACTATTTAGGCCTAAGTAATAAGTTACTTTTTTCGAGAAAATCAGCAACATTTCACACTTAATAAAAATTGGAAAACAAAACAAACTAAAACCGAAATAAATAAAATAATTTCCATCCAGATAACAACAAACAACAAACCAATAACTAAATATGTTTCAAAATAAAACATAATTTACACTAAAGTAAATTTTCAGAGTGGCCTCGGCGGCCATTCATGTGGACCCCCGCAACGAATCCATCTATTAGGATACTCATTATTTAAGTGTTCTCTTACCTGAATGCTAAAATTTTTTGAAGAAAGATTAAATGGTAATATTTACTATAATTTTCTTCAAAACATTTTACCGATTATGTCAGAAAATATCCGTATTAGAAGCATGTTGTTGCAGCATGATGGGGCCTCACCACATTTTAGCATTCAAGTAAGAGAACACTTAAATAATGAGCATCCTAATAGATGGATTGGTCGCGGGGGTCCACATGAATGACCGCTAAGGTCTCCTGATTGTAACCCTTGCGATTACTTTTTATGAGGCCACTTAAAAAACAGTTTATAGCGTCGAAATTGACAGTAGACAACAATTAATCCAGCGCATCGTTACAACCTACGACGAAATACGGAATGATCCGGCAATGATACGTCGAGCAATTGGTGACCTAACTAAACCAATAACTAAACGCACAAGAAAATGCACAGAAGTTGGGGGAGGCCACTTTGAAAATTTGCTTTAGTGTAAATTATGTTTTACTTTTAAAAACATTTAGTTATTGGTTTGTTGTTTGTTGTTACCTGGATGGAAATTATTTTATTTATTTCGGTTTTAGTATGTTCTGTTTTCCAATTTTTATTAAGTGTGAAATGTTGCTGATTTTCTTGCATAAAGTAACTCAGGCCCTGGGCAAGGCAGAGAGCGGAGCACAACTTTATATTTTACATAAACTTAAATGTATATATACAAAAAACACCACATTGCCTGCGCCGATGTGAATAGTAGCGACAAAATACGCCGATCTCCCATGACATACGCGAAATCGAAAAATCCCGATTTTGTCAACTCTTTGTGGTCCAGTTTAAAAACGAGGACTTTTTGGATGCCAATGTTACTAAAAATTTTTATAGGGATGATGACTCAACGTCATATCAAAAATTCGGCCAATTTGATGGAAGCCCTTTTTCCCCTATAATGTGTGCGGGGTCCTTTGAATTAAAAATTTTAAGTCAACAGAAATTATCGTGTTTACAATAAACGGTCTACACACACATTTTTTTATTCGATTAAATTCAGTCTGTTGTGAACGAATTTCTGTACCTACAAAAAAATTTTTTCTACGATGATTAGTAAACATTTTTGTCCGGTTACAATATATCTATTTGATTAAATCAAATAGGTATAATACTAGTTTACACACTACTTACCCATGTATCCAGGTTCGTTGTTTTCGTCTCCTAACAATTTTAAGCACCTCCTATTCTCAAATTTTGTTAGTTGCTCGGGCCTTGAGCATTTCGCTATATTAAAGTTCTTTTTCTTTTTTTTGTTATAGAGTTTGAATTGGATAAATGTGTTGGTCTCTGTCTCACAAGCACATCGCCGTCTGTCGGTGCATTTTCTAGCGGCCCATCTGAAAAGAAACGTAACATGCAACTATGATATGGACTCTAAAAAATAGGCTCTTCACAGTGTTAACATTTGTATTATAAATAGAAATAGTAATTTCAATACCTAGTGTTTTTGGTAGGATTAATAACGATACAATTCCATTTGTAGTTATCGCCAACATTACTTCTGGCAAATTTATTAAACGTTATTAGTTGCCCTGAAGAACCCCATTTCCATCTCATTTGTTTCCAGTCGTATATACCATCTATCCAACGTTCATAATTCCCTAAAACTAAAATAAATATGTTATCAAATTTATCATCAATATATTTTGGTGGTCACAGAAAAATTTAGAAGAATTTTGAATGCTCTAGTTTATCACATCTAAGTTTGAAAAGCAGCAATTCCAGAAGTGAAAAATTTGTGAACACGCATGAGATAACAATCATAGGATCCAGTGGCGAAAATTTTGGAAAAAGAAAGCGTCTCAAATAAAAGAAGGGAACTTAAGGAATACGCTATTATTTTGTTGAATGTGGACAAATGTGTTTTTAATTATTCTAGAGATTTCTGTACCAGCTGGTTGCCGATTCTCAGAGACGAAGTAATGTCTCACGAGACTATGAAAATACGTAAACAACAAACTATCATGTTTGACATGATTAAAAGTGAAAGTTTTGATAACGGAAAAAGAAATATTTTCCGAAACGTTAACTGCCTTCGATTTAATTTTTGTCATTATCATTTTTAACATTTTTGTTTCAGTTTCTATATTTTTAGGTGTGAGACGTTTTGTAATAGAAGTATTAAAAACCAGCCTCTGTTTGAGGTATATTTCATCAAAATTTTTAAATATTTTTACAGTAGCAAAATACCCAACAAGCATAAAAAATCAGCAATGGCAGTTCTATAGCTCACACTGAACAAACTAATTTTTTGAATAAAATACAGTTGAATAAATACAAGATATTATAGTCCGGCGGATTAGAACCTAGCTTGACAAGAATTATGCCCAAGCGGTTAAAAGCGATTTCTCTTTTCTGTCGAGTCAGTAGGTGCCTAAGGACCATATTCAGAACGGGAGCCCATCGGATCAGTAACTTTTAACTTCTGTACAGTCGCGAAAAGTACAGTTTGGGACCTAATGTCATTTTGGACTATTAATTCCGTTTCAGTCGTCCTAGCGAGATCATTTTTGGGTGTAGATCTATGTTTTTGGGGGCGACAAACCTGATTATAACTGTCTCGAGGCCCTGAGGCCCATAGTACTCCCTTTTGGGTACCTAGGGTTTGAACGAGTATGTACTGAAGGTGTACCACGGGTACCTGAGGAATATTGTGATCAGTTTCTTTGCTTCCAACTATGAGTTGACGTCTATAAGACTCAAAAAGGTTAAAAGACTATTCTTTAAACGAAGCTTTATTTAATTTTACTGAAATAAATTGCATATTTAGAACAGAGAATACACAAAGAACTTTGAAGAGGCTTTTCTGACCTCTTAATTGCAGGTTATGCCAATTCCTCCTTGTTCCGAGCACCTGGAGGAATAAAAAGAGTATTATGAAAATAATTATCAACATCGGGGTGTCAGATTGTATGTTGTGAACCCTGAGGTTTTTGTTTTTACCTTTATTGCACTTATAACTTTATATCTACTCTTGCTCACAACTGTATTTGCACAGGCTGGTGCATGGCAGTTGGGATTTTCCGCAGCTACAACAGGAGATGAGCTCGCGGCACGCCCTTCCTGCCGGAGGCAGGGTCGTCCACTTGATCTGGAGGAAGCAAAATACTATTTAAGGAGCGATACGACCAGGGTCCTTTCCCTTGCGAATTCACATTCGAACACGTATACGTTTTCCCATGCAATTTGTATTGGAAAACGTATACGTATACGAATGCGAATAGTCAGGGATAAGGGGCCTGTTCGTTAATTTGTGTATACCATATAATATATGACATTAACTTTACCTTACAATACAATGCAGGGTAGGGAAGAACGAATTCTTCATCAGACTCTGTCCCCATATATGCCCTCCTGATAGGCAGTTCTCTGTCATGCAGATGGAGAGCATGGGAGATATTTTCTATGTCTCTACCCTTGTTGAATAGGTGAAGACGGGCGGTATTGACTTCTTCATCTTCTGAACATCTATCATACATTATAACGACATACCTTTCCAGTACGGGTAAGGCCTGCTCAATTTCATCCAAGGAAGGAGCTTTGGACAAGCACTCAAAGATGGGATTTACTGCAGGAAAATCTTTCCACACCGCCAGAGCTGTTCTTTTTCCTTTGCTCCTGAACGCAAAAGTAGTATCGCTATCTGTGAAGGCATGGAAGACGAGAAGAGACAAACACCTTCCTGACCCAAGACTCTGAATAATAGAGGAGACATCCAGCAAGCAATAGGACATATGTTTTCACAGCCAGTTGCCAGCACCACCACGTCTGTGTCGACCGTGCGGATCAAAATATGTTTGTGTCCTTCCCTGCAACCATCAGCTATGTGGAGGATCATTCTATAATCTGCAGAACCAATGAAATCACTCAAGAATAAAAACAGCTCTCGTTTATTCTCATCGCCTCTCAAAAACGCATTCTAATTTTTAGGGGTTACTTTATACTCTTCTGTTCTGCGCCTAATGCCAGTCCCTCGCTTCAAACGTGCGGCAGCCTTCAGAGAGTCAGCATGATAGTCATCAAAAACTACGTCAATCCGATGAACTGATCCAGTAAATTGATTACTTTTGTCATATTTTTTAGGTTGTTTTTAGGTTGCTTTTAAAGTTAGTTGAAAAAAAAAAGAGAGTTGAGGTTTGGTTTGGCTACGAGATTGGTTTTTCTGATTTTATTTTTTTAAGGTTATGTACTATGTATCAGGGCCTATGTACTATGGGCCTCAGGGCCTCCAGTCAGTTATAATCAGGTTTCTCGCCCCAAAAACATAGATCTATACCCTATCTCGCTACGACGACTGAAATGGAATTAATAGACCAAAATGACATTAGGTCCCAAACTGTACTTTGCGCGACTGTACAAAAGTTAAAAGTGACTGATCCGATGGGCTCCCGTTCTGAATATGATCCTTAGGTCCCTACTGATACGACAGAAAAGAGAAATCGCTTTTAACCGCTTGTGCATAGTTCTTACGGCAATCCGCCGGACGGATTACTCAAATACAGCAACTAAATAGAGGTTTTAATTTCGGAATAATGTTATATGAATCGGATTTCATTCATTTTTGGCAAATTAATAGTGAATGCATTAAAGAAAAGTTTCTGTATTATGCAGGGGTTGCTAATTTATAGGGGGGGTGGCACCTAAAAAAATCATATCAAATTTTGAGAAGAAAAGATATGCAACTTTTCATATTAATTGATAGTCTTTAAGTTATAACAACTTGAACATTGGGATTTTAGCTTAAAAAAGAGGTATTTCAAATAGGTTTTTATCAAATAATTCAAAAGGTATTACATTGAACGAAAACATTTTAAAGACAAATAACAAAGCTACTATATTAAGGACGAATTTTGTTTTTTCTAATTTTTATGGAATTAATGGTTTCGGAGATCAGGAAGTATAAAAGTGGCGTCCAAACGTGTATAAGACAGAAGTAATCAGATCAAATGTTAAATATCTTAGAAAATGCTAACTTATTAAATGCACTTACGTTAAAAATGCTAAGAATCAAAATGAAAGTCTATTAATTAGGCTTTCAAGAGATTTTGATTATTTCTATAGCATAAGAAACAAAAACGTTTCAACAGAAGAAATGTGTTTCTTCACATTTTTTTAATAAAAACATCATCATTTTGTTAATGTAAGTAGTCAGTAACTAAAAAAATATATTTCCATATACTTTCCTTAATATACAGTAAGACGTAGACGCTCAAATTTTTTCGTCCGTTCATAGCTTGTTTCAGAAAAGAAATGCATTTTAAATTGTAAAGCTATTTTAGATAAAACGTAAAATTTTTGTTTCTTTGCAAATATCTCAATAAATATTAGTTTTTGAGAAAATATGGTGGACAAAAATGAAGCTAATAAACTGAAAATAAATTTGGTTTTTTTTTATATACAATATTTCTCACTTTTCATGACTTCCATATCATAGCTCCCTTATTAAAAATGCGATTTTTTTTTAAATTTGGGTGGAAGGTGACTACTCATCAGGCGATTGTGTTACCGTAAAACATTTAAATTCCACCAGTGGCGTTCGTCGTTATGAAAAAAAATGAACCTAATTTTCCAAAAAAAAAATATCAGGCATTTTTTTACAAAAATACTAACACAATATTATTGATCAGCATGCTTCAGAACTCCTACATCCAAAATTTAACAATATTTTGATGTATGGTTTTCGAATTACGGCCCCCTTAAAATTGCGTTTTTTAAACATCAAATAAATAATCAATAACTTGGAAATGAATTATTTTTCGGAAAAAAGTCATTCCTCATTTTCGCTTTAAATTCACTTTTTCTAGCACCTAATATCATTGATACTTTCAAATTTTGTAGACCAAAAATTTTCATTGATAAATTAACAAAAATTTTGGGCCAGCAGCCCTGTAAATTATTCGGGCATTAAAAATTACCAAGTTTGAAAGTAGAGAAAGTAAATTTAAAAAGAAAACGATAAATAACTTTTTTCGAAAAGCAATTCGTTTCCAAGTTATTGATTATTTAATGTTTAAAAATACAGTTTTAAGGAGGCCGTAATTCGAAAACCATACATCAACATATTGTTAAATTTTGGGTTTAAGGGTTTTGATGCATGCTGATCAATAATATTGCGTTAGTATTTTTGTAAAAAAACTCCTAATATATTTTTTGGAAAATTGAGTTCATTTTTCTTCACAGCGACGAACGCCACTGGTGGATTTTTAAATGTTTTACGGTGACACTATCTCCTGATGGGTAAGTACCTTCCACCCAAATGTAAAAAAAAACGCATCGTTAACAAGGGGGCTGTGATATGGGAGTGAGACATACTATATTTGTGTAGGATTGATAATTTCGGAGATATTTAAGTTTATATATGGCGTCCGACAGTTCATAGCATGAAGTATTTAATTTAAATGTTGAATATTTTAGAAACTGGAACAATTCCATCAAAGTTAATAATAATTGATCAAACTTTAAACTGTTTTTTTGTATGTTTCTACATCATAAAATATAATAGTCCAGTCAATGAATGGTTTCTAGAGGGAAATGCTGAGATCACAATTTTTGACTAGAGGGCTGTGTTTGGACTATTTAGGAGGTAAACATACCAAGAGTCCCCGAACGTAGGAGGTGGGGGGGGGGGTGCAGGGGTGCACGATGAAGGTCCTGGTTTTTGGTTTTTCGCTCATATCTCGAAAATGGTTAGCCCTAATCAAAAAGTGGCTATATGCAAAATTAAAGCCGACTAAATGTTCTACAATAATGTTTCTATTAATTTTTTTCGTATCAGCTATGGTTCAGTAATGATTGTATATCTTTTGACTGTATTCTAACTTTATTATAAATTTATTATAAATTGAAAATAAATTTTAATAATCATCGTAGAAAAAAATTTCTTGTACAAATATCCGTTTCACAGCAGACTGAACTGATATATCGAATAAAAAATGTCTTCGCGTCTGTAAGTGTGTGTGTGCGCGTGTATATCTATGTGTGCATGTATACCGCTTCTTGTAAACACGATAGCTTCTGTTAGACAAAATATTTGACTACAATTTGGAACACATGTAAAACAGTATATTACAATAATTGAAATTGGGTCATATCTGTAATACATGGTGATAACCAGAGGCCTACAATTCTCACTTCATAATAATGTTATTAAAAATACCATGTTCCATATTTTAGGATAACACTGATATATCATCTAATTTAAACAAAGTTGGTTTGCCTAACATACACCCGGTATATTGCGGTTTAGAAATCTTATACATCTTATTTTTGTATGCTTAGTAATATTTTGCTCTTAAATTAAAATAAAACGTATTTTACGTATGAGAGTTTGTAGGCTTCTGGTTATCACCATGTATTACAGACGTGGCCCAATTTCAATAGGGACTATGGTAATATGCTGTTTTACATATGTTCCAAATTGAAATCAAATATTTTAAGTCTAACAGAAATTATCCTTTTTACAAGAAACGGTATACACGCACACATAGATATATACGCACACACACACTTACAGACGCAAAGACATTTTTTATTCGATATTTCAGTTCAGTCGGCTGTGAAACGGATATATGTACAAGAAATTTTTTTCTACGATGATTATTAAAATTTATTTTCAATTTATAATAAATTTATAATAATGTTAGAATACAGTCAAAAGATATACAATTCATTACTGAACCATAACAGATACGAAAAAAATTAATAGAAACATTATTGTAGAAAATTTAGTCAGCTTTAATTTTGCATATAGCCACTTTTTGATTAGGGCTAACCGTTTCCGAGATATGAGCGAAAAACCAAAAACCGGGACCTTCTTCGTGCCCTCCTGTATCCCCCCCACTTCTTACATTAGGGAACTTTTGGTATGTTTACCTCCTAAATAGTCCAAACACAGCCCTCAAGTCAAAAATTGTGATCTCGGCATTTCCCTCTAGACCCCCTTATTGAACATTCATTGACTGGGCTATAAAGAAGTTATGGCCGGTAAAATGTGCGTAAAATGTGCGTAAATTGTGCGTTTTCACATTTTTTTAACAAAATGTCGCCATTTTGTTATTGTAATTGCTCTGTAAGTCATTTTTTTTTAAATGCTGTTTTTCGTTAATATAAAGAATAACTAGATGCTCAATTTTTTTTATCCGAATAAAACGCTTGTTTTGGAGAAGATTTCCATCGGCCATATTAGAGCCGCCATTTTGAATTTTTTTATTTTGTCTTCAGATTCGTAATCAGTGTTTCCAAAAACACAACTATCCTACTTTTCAATAATAAATCAGTAATACTCTTTCAAATATTGAATATTTAAATTTGGGGGTCGTTTTCACCCCTTGGGAGTAACATTAAGTATCCGGACCATATAGAAACTGGAGAGGATAAATATTAACACAACAATAATTCAACAAAGAAAAATTATCACTACGTATGAGATTATTCTGAAATTTTACATAGTTTTTACCTCTAGGTACTGCACTATCATTTTTTATTGTATACACGAGTATCAAAGCTTTAGAGCCTTATTCAAATCATAAATATTGAATTAGTGCGACAATAACACAAAGAAAGGTCACGGTAGTGTATGCATTTTGTTTTCAAATACCTTGGTACAAAATATGCAGTATTTCATAATATGTGTTTTTATAAAGTTGGCAAGAAAATCAGATTCTAACTTACCTGGGAGAGTTTTATTTATATATTCTCTTAATAAAATTAGCTCTCTGTATGAGTCGATTATAGCTAATGAACTGTTTAACGTTTGGCAGTAGTAATGAGAATCATGCCATGTTACATCGATTTTACTAAAGTGGTAGCATTTTCTTCCTACTAAGTGGAAATCTTGAGGGCACACATATTTCGTGGTAACAGATTGCAGATCACCTTGGCTAACTGAAAATAAATAACATTTGTTAAAAATTAAAGAAATGTAATGCTTCTTTTGAATTAAATAGCATCGACAGTTTTCAGGAAGTTCATTCAAATTATAACGCAAATCTTATTGCAGACCTTTTAGTAGACACTTCTTCATCTCTCATAGAAAATTATTTTCCTTAAAAAATTAAAAACTAATCACAATCCACCTATTATGGTTTAATGATTCCCTCAGAAATATATGGGATATAATATTGTACATAGATTTACTTTACTTTACTTTTATTATTTACCTTTCGTTTCCAATTTTACAACTGCAAGGTAAATCAAACTATAATTCAACTAAATCAGATAACATTACTTAGAAAAGAAAAAAGTTTTACATTAGTGCTACATAAAGTACAAACAAGATAATATAAAAAATAATACCTATACACTAAACCCAGTATTGACAAACAAACACAAAATTGGATAAGTTGAATTTAAATTAGATTTTCTGAGTAATTTTCGTATTCTTTTATATCATAAAAACATCCATCTATTAATATATTATATAATTTGTTTATAGAAGCGTTCACTGATTTTTCTTCTTTTAATTTATTCGGTAAAATATTACAAAAATTACTGCCGGCATAATCCGTAGATTTCTTATAGATCATATTGAAAAATTATTCAAATATATTTTAGAGTTATTTCTTGTGGGGTAATTGTGGACTTCATCAGCTTTAGGATAGTTCCCAATATCTTTGTGCTGAGTTAATAAGTTTTAAAGAGAAATATTCCAGTAACGGTTAGTAACTTTTTTATTTTAAAAGTATCTCTGCAGGATTCAGTTGCCTCCAAGCCAAAAATTAATCGTAATATTCGTTTTTGAGATACAAATACCCTCTGAGCTTCTGTTGCCAATCCCCATGATACTATATTATAACTTATATGTAAATAAACCATATGCATAGTAAACGTTGCTGAGAGCTTTGTCATTTAAATTCGTTCTCAGAGCAAATCTAGAGTAATAAGCCTGATTCAGTTTTCCGCAGACATGATCTACTTACTCAATCCACTGACATTTGGAGTCTCAATTTGTGCCTAAAAATTTAGTACCTGACAGAGTATTTATTTGGGTTCCGCTATATTGGAAAGTATAATTTTGCGATTTCTTATATATGTACGTAAATTCAACACATAATGTTTTATTAAGATTAACTAAAAGATAATTTTTCTAACACCACTCGTAAAATTGATTAATAACACAGCCACACACAAAAAAAGTGGCCTGGCCTGCGAACTAGATCAGGGTATTCTTATGTATTTGGACCTGCTGAAACCGAATCCGAAGTCAGAATGGTTTGTTTTTCACCTCTAACCTCCAAAAGATTCCCCCCCACCCCAGTGGTCTATCCTGCGGACCAGTGTATTCCTATGTATCTGAACCTTCTAAAACCTAATCCGAAGTCAGAATAGTTAGATTCGCTCGTTTTTCACTCCTACCCCAAAAAACACCATCAATATAAAAAAAAAGTAGTCTGGTCTACAAACCAAATCAGTGTATTCTTATGTATTTGGATCGGCTGAAACTGAATTGTCAGATTGGCTCGCTTTCCACCTCTAACCCCAAGAAAACACCCCCAAAACAAAAACGAGTGGTGTGTCCGGCGGACTAGACCAGTGTATCCTTACCAAATACATGAGGTTCACTGGACAGACCATTTGGGCGAGGGCGGGGGGGTAATTCTGGAGGTTAGGGGTGAAAAATGAGCCAATCTGACAATTCTGACTTCGGATTCGGTTTCAGCGGGTCCAAATACATAACGATACACTGATCTGGTCCGTAGGTCAGACAACCTTTTTTTGTATTGGGGTACTTTTTGGGATTAGGGGTGAAAAACGAGCGAATTTAACAGTTCTGACTTTGTATTCGGTTTCTTCAGAGGATCCAAATACATAAGAAGACACTAGTATGGTCTGCAGGCCAGACCACCCAAGTAGCATTTTTACACGCAGTTTAGGAACAAATTTAGTGTAGTGGGAAACAGTTTTGTTACTGTTCTGATACTTATGGGGGATACAAAGATTTCCATACATTTCCAACATTTTTTCTGAAGTTGTTACCATTTTTTTACGTTTTACAGATAGCACAACAATATTATGGAACAGTTGAGCAACTGTTTCCACTTTTAGATATCATTTTTTTCTAAAACAAGTGTTTGAACACATTTTCGAAACATACTGCAGCATCTGTTAATCATTTCTAAATTATAAACTTGTGTCAATACATTATTGAAATTGTATGAAACATATTCTTATGTCTCCAAATGTTTCCAAACTGTTTCAATTTTTTCCATGAAGCAAAATAGATTATCAAAACTGTGAACTTTTTTTAATAGAGTTATTATAACCTCACATTTTATTATTATTAAAGCCACAGAAAAGTTGAGAGATGCAAAATGGGAAAAACCAAACAATTTAAACATTTTTCCAGGTATTTCAACCTGTTAAAGTATACAAGAATTGTGAAACCAAGAGTGACTTTTAAAAAAGTTGCTGTGGAATGTCAAAAGACAAATAACCAACTAACTGACTTTCAAAGAGGAGGCTGCAGAACCAAAATATAAATTAATGGAAGACCTCAACTAAAAACCGCCGAAAATACCAGAATGCACGTGCAACACCTCAAAGAAATCTTTGTTTATCTCAGCGCAACACAGCCAGCTGCCCACCATTGTTCACGTGTTGCCAACTTTTCCGAAACCAGATTGAAACAAACAGAAAATTGTTTCTTTAAGAAAATGGTCGTTAACATTTTCAAAAAAGTTTCGAAACAAGTTTCTTTCAGAGGCAATATGCTACTGTAATCGGAACCGAGTGGATACATTAGAGAATCAAGTTTCTTTTCATAAAATATGATCTAAATTTTCGAAACATATGCAGAACTGCTTCTGTAGTCATTTTGGTTTTAAGTGTTGACGTTTTGCTATTTTAGTCTTTAAAAGAAAACGTAGGCAAAGGCGTAATATCGAAGATCAGTAATTATGATAATTACGAAAAAAAAATATAATTTGGTATACTCATTATTACCAAAATAATCGAAAAAATATATTTTATAACCTATAAATTTTTATGCTTAATAAAGAAATATATTCGAAATGTTTATATTTGTGAGGCCCATTAAAAATATCGAAGTATCTCCGCCAAATAACCGATAAAATTTTTGCCGCACGTCTCTTCAGGTCAGACAATGGCTAAAAATGGTGACAAAGTTTTCACATTATAGGTATTACCACCATTATTGTTATTATTCTATGTGTACCTTAATCGTTTCCATATTGAGAGGTAATAAAAAATACGCACAGTATTGAAACACATTCTCATTAGTTGAAAGATAATAAAATTATCCGAAACTGACTGCCCACATTTGTTCCCTTTGTAAAAACATGTGTATGGAAATGAAACAATATAAAATATAATAAAGTATCGATACATTTGTGAAACTGTATATAAATCGGTTGGCTACAAATTTGAAACATGCTTCTCTTTATTTTCGAAACCAGCAAAGAAACGCCTAGTGCCACCACAATAGAAACATGTACTGTATGACCATAAGAAATTGTAAGTGTGTCGGAAATGTATGGGAACATGTTCGAAACAGCTCCCATTTTAGACATGGTAACAGACACAATTTGTTAGAAACACTTTTTTGGAGGGGTGTTTTTTGGGGGTTAGGGGTAAAAGATTCGGTTTCAGTGGGTCCAAATATATGCGAATACCCTGGTCTGGTCCGCAGGCCCGACCACTTTTTTTTTGTGTGGCTGTGTAATTTCATTCAATTTGGTGGTTACTTCAACGGGGGTAGTACCCGAGACTACTATTGTTGTGTCATCCACATACATGAACACCTTTCCATCCTGTATAAAGTCTGGCAGGTCATTCACATAAAGCAGAAAACAGCGGTCACTTCCCTGGGGGTTCCCAATCTCCACATCAATTGATTTAGAAATATAATCTTCAAGTTTTACAATAAGTTGTCTATTCCTTACATATGAGATTAGTCACTCATTTATATGCAGTGATCGGAATTTTGGGTTTAATTTCAGGTGCGTCGTTACAAGGATTTATTAAAATATGCATACATTATTAGTTGTAAATATGTATACATGTATTTTATTATGCCAAAATAAATGAGAAACTCGTAAGGAATTAAACCCAAATTCCGATCATTGTTCATATGGGCCTCTAATGCCTAAGGCATCAAGTTTTCTTAACATGAAGTCCGAATCTAGGGTGTCAAAGGCCCTTGACAAATCAAAAAAAAATCCAAAGACATACTTTTTATGATCTATTTCATTTAATATCTGCTGTGTTAGCTTCTTTGTTGCACTTTCGGTTGAACGTCCGGGTCGAAACCCATGCTGTTGTTATTTAATAAATTATATTTATTCAGAAATATGATCATTCTATCGTACACGGCTTTTTCAATTATTTTTGAAAAGGGGCATAATGTTTCCACAGCACGGTAATTTTCCACTTCGTCTGCATTGCTTTTTTTTATAGCTGGGAGTTGTCTTAGCTAGTTTCAATTATTTCGGAAATATTCCTGTAATTACTGAAGTATTAATAATGTCTATAAGATAAATTGACAGTTCACGGCATTCTTTTATTAATATTACAAGGACTTCATCTAATCCAGTTGAGGTTTTTTTTTAAGTTGCCGAATAATGTTTTGCACTTCGTGTACCAAATAAGTAGTAAAAAACATTGTTTTAGTATTTATTTCACATTTGTACATTTTTTTTTTTTTTGTTAACTGATTGTTTAACAGACCTTTTGTTTTTTGGGTCAAATTGCACTAGAGACTTGTATAATATTTTTAAAAAAGGAAAAGTCGAAACAAAAATGTTGTATATGATATTTTCATTATAGACTGGCGGTACATGACCAGTCAGGTGCAACGTTTTTAAAATGCCTGACAATCATATATATGAATGAAATTACCATGAATATGCCAGAAACGCAAATTTTAGAGAGTCGTCGCGTGCAGAAGGGTGTGCAAATCGATTTTTTTTGTTTCTTTTTTGTGCGTTTTTTTAAATTTTAAAATGGATGCCAATAGTGCCAAACGAAGTCTTGAAAAAAAAATCTAAAATCAAAATCATCCAAAATCAAGAACACCAAAAAATGTTACGATTTAATATGCGCATCAAAGGTTGTTTTGCGCGCGGAAACTACATGCCAATGAATTTCCGCTGGATTCTTTTTCACGGCTTTTCGTTTAGCACTATTGGCATCCATTTTAAAATAATAAAAAAAAACATAAAAAAAAACAAAAAAAATCGATTTGCACACCCTTCTGCACGCGACGACTGCCTAAAATTTGCGTTTCTGGTATATTCATGGTAATTTCATTCATATATATGATTGGCATGCATTTTAAAAACGTTGCACCTGACTGGTCATGTACCGCCAGTCTATTAACAATTCTGATAACAAGGCTGTGATAGCTGAAAACTGATTTCAAGCTAAGGAATTCAACTTTAAATTCTCCTGAAAGCAATATCTCCCTAGAATATCTTAATACCGATTTCTCTACTATGGTTGAACACTTTATTAATCTGCTGTTAATAATTAATATATATTCCTTAAAAAAATAAATAATTTTAAACCTGCACTTTTCCTTGAACCGGTTTCTATATAAGAAGTAGCCGAGGAAGTAAAAAAATTAAGAGACTAATTGCACTGACATTTTTTATGATATAAGTAAAGAAACCATTGATATAATATTATTCCCACTTACAATGCTCATCAATGCATACATATGTGAAGGTCACGTTCGAGATATACTTAGGATTGCCAAAGTATTACATGTTCCCGAGACAAGCACTGCAGAGGCCAATGCTACTACACTGACAGTAGGGTGAATGAAGAGGAAGTCGAAAATATTCCAAAAGAAGTCTAGTAGACTACCAAAATTTAGTACTTTGCGAAATGTTTAACATTACAAAAATAATTGTGCAGAACCTGATGTGATTTATTGCACTTAACACAAAATGCGAATCTTAAAAAAATTTCGATTGGAACCTGAGTTTATGAATCGAAATACAATAAGATATAGGATATATTTCTGTTGAATTAAATACTATATAATAATTTCGAAATATACGAAGAACAGTACTTATGCCCTCTTTACACACAAATAATCATGAAGCCGGCATAGGACGTTTAGGACTTTTAGTATGTTGTTTATCACACTAAATAGAACATCTCTATTAACTTTTAGATTTATATCATTTTTTTCAAGGTCAAAACCTAAAATGCGTGCCTACTAGTTCATATATTAAGCACTGGTATATTGATACCACAGTAAATTGGTAGTTGCAAGCTTTGTTTGTAACAGAAAATATATGTATTTACGTTTCAAATGAAAATTGTATGTTAAAGGCTTAGTCACGATATGTTATTATTGTGAGTATTCAATTTATTTAATAATACACAAGGCTGGATTTAAAATCTTTAGTATTGATTATTGTTTATCGATATTATGGTTACACAATTGTAATTGCTTATTTACAATGACAAGTCACATGTTCACGAAAAATTAATACAGTATTTCTGCGTATTATCAATTTCTGTTATATAATGATTTTGAGGGGCAGAAATCTTCCATCCAAAGGCACAAAAGGTACATGCAAAATATTGGTTTTGCGGCAGGTTTTAATTTAGTTCCACTAATCACGTTGGTAATAACTGCACCATGTGCTCATTATATTATACGTTATATGCTTTTGTCATGTACAAGCCATCAGAATTGACCTGTTTCATGTTAGTTAGTTAGTTAGTTAGTTTAGTAAAAAGTGTTACGACGAAAACTAGATTGGTATCACTAAAAGTTACTGCACACGTTGACCAATTCGTCAAATTCCCAAACTTTGTAAAAATGAAATGCTCATAATATAATAATCATATCATTGTTTTCTCTATCTTTAATATTGAGTCTATTTTGATTGGTTAGAGATCATCCTTATTAGTTTGTTATGTAGTCTACAATCTTTAAAAAAATTCAAATTATGCAATTTATCACTTTATAAGAGCTGTCAATTTAGAAGTTAGGTATTTTATTTTTACAAAATTTGGAAATTAGGCGAGTTGGTCAACATATGCAGTGACTTTTTACTACTTTTAAGTAACGCCAATCTAATTTTAGTCATGACATTTTTTACCAAACTTTCCAACGTGCAATATAATTTAAAAATGATTCAAATATTTGATAGTGGATGGTGGATGGTTACTGTTGAACAATTTGTATAAAGCTAGTGTATGGCGCACTCTACAATAATTGGAAGAAGATGTTAGGTGTCTCCTAGCGTCGTTACCAAGTGAAGAGAAAACAAAAAAAATAAAAAAATTTGACTGGAAAAAACTACTTTTGTAGACTGACTGTGCCCAATATACATACATAACAGTGGCGGATCCAGGAGGTAGCACAGGGGCACGTGCCCTTTCTGTCGTTTATTTTGGGAAAAAGAAATGGTGTAGAAAAGTTCATTTGTAGATAACGCTGACATATGATCCTGTGTTTAAAGCTTATGCAATTATACAATTGATTTATATGAAAGTTAAATACCTTGTATACAAAGTAAAGACACAATAACAATAGGTTTAAGGAATACGTAGATGCTCATTTAATAATTAAATTGGAAAAATTTGTTACCAGTTGGTAATTGAATCGAACAATAAAATGAGCAAACTATATTTTGTTGGTTATTGTTGTCATTTCTACTTATTAGCACTTTGAATTAAATATTTGTTGAAATGGCATAAAAAACGGAACGGAAACCAATTTTTCGAATAAACTGTTTTTCCAAGTCAAAGAGTATGAGCGGGTAGCAATGTAAAAAGTGCCCCCGCACTTACCGAACTAAAATGGCATCTATAAGATGTTTCGTATGCTGACTGTCTTGTGTACAAAGTTTTAAGATCGTGGACTCTGCATGGAGTGGAAAAAAAAAGAATTTACCCCTAAATGTTTTATTTTTTTTCTCACCTCCTATTTGACGGATTGCTTTGTAATTTGGCACAAATAATATTAGTCTTAGGGGAGTTTATTTTAAAAAATATTACTCTTCTACGATGATTTTATGTATTAAAAAAAAATTAATACACTTTTTCAATGGCCTGAAGGGTTGACACTATTACCATATTTTGATATAATATGTATTTAAACTATAACTATAACATATAGCAGTTACAGTTTTATTAATGCGGTGGAACAGGATAAAAATAAATAAAAATTATCTCAACTTGCAATTTTACGCGTATATTATTTAATATTTAAATAGGTAATCATATAATTCTTTCATGTTTAGTTATTTCACTTCAGATAAGATATCGCAAAGAAAAAGAAGAACAAGAAAAGCGACGTCAAGAGGAAAAATGAGAGCAAGAAAGAAGACGTCAAGAGGAAGAAAGGCGGCGTCCAGAAGAAAGGCACGAATTGAAGGAAATAATGGAAGACCTGGAAATAAGGCGTCAAGAGGACAAAGAAGAACAAGAAAGACAACGCCAAGAAGAAAAAGAGGAACAAGAAAGACGCCAGGAAGAGCTGAGGAAAATCCTGAGCCATCAAATGAAAATCCAACAAGGCGCTATGAATTCAATCACTAACGAAATCAAAGAAGAGATAAACAAGGTCGATGATAAAGTAGGTGTGGCCAAGACAGAAGTCAGTCAAGCGACATCAAGGAAAAGATGAGTGCGGTCGAGGGAGAAGTGGAGCGCCTTAAACGACAATTGAGAGAGAAAGGAGGCCAGCTGGTAGCATCATCAGGTCCTCGTTTAAAACCTCCCGCATTTGACGGCCAAAGCTCATGGACAACGTACAAGAGACGATTTTTGAGACGGCTGCAAATGCGAATAACTGGGATAACGAGGAGAAGGCTATGGCATTAGTTCTGGCGTTAAGGGGCCAAGCTTCAGAGTTACTTCAGACCATCCCGGTGGAGAAACAAAGGGACTTCAAAGTCTTGGAAGCTGCATTAGTCTTGAGATATGGCGACCAACACCTTGCCCAAGTATACCAGGCTCAGCTAAAATCAAGGACGCAAAAGGTTGGGAAAAGCTTACAAGAATTCGAAGCCTGTGATAGAGAGACTAGCACACCTGGCATATCCGAGTGCACCAAGAGAATTTCAGGAACAACTAGCCGTAGGAGTCTTTTTAGATGGCATCAGGGCCAAAAGGTCAGAATTCTTAGAATATCGCGGCATCAAAGTATTAGCGAGGTTTTGGTGCGTGCCCTCGAAGAAAAAGTTGTCTTTAAAGACACCCCGCAGTCAGAAGTGCGTGCTGTGACAGTTGAAGAGGCACTAAAAATACAAAATAAGTCATTTTTCAATTGGCTGCCGGATCGCTGGCTACTCACGCCCCCGCTCTGCCGCAGCCGCGTCTGTCTTACAGATCTCCGTAGCTCCATCTCATATTGTTACGTTCTCATATATAGTATCTTATCTCCGGAATTTTAAGTGTGTATATCGTACTCGTGGTTCTCTTATGTTATTTGTATTGTACCTAATATTTAATTTTTCCCTTTTTAAAAAACTTAGATAGTAGTTAGTGTTAGGCACGAGTTCTACAACTGATAGCAATAGTTCTTTAATTTCAAACGCAGAAACAGTAACAATGTATAATATGTAAAAAAATGGAGGTACTATAATCGAATCAACCAATAAAACTTTCTTTACTGCCACAGTTAGATGAGGAAAGTGACTTGGATAAATAATTTTGTTTTTTTATGAGATATCATAAACATAACCGGCACTGTAGCTCAATCACCAGCTCAATAGGTTAAGGCGTATTGAGTGGCGAATATGCTGATCGACTGCCTACCGCGCTCTGGGTTCGACCCCCAGCCCCGGTATTGACAACACCGGTGGGTGCGGATGTATGTCTGCGTTTTTCCAAATGTGTGACCCCCTTCCGCACAGCCTTGGCTTTGGATTTGGAGGTTATCTACTCTCTGTGGTGTGTTTTATCATGTTCCTAATGGTTAATAAAATAAGTCTTATAGATGTTCGCATGTAATAATAAACAGCCCGTCTAATGCTCTAAGTGAATCCCATTGCGACCACAAAGCCTTCAATCCTACTCCTTTGTTTGAGACATCCTTCCATTCTGGTCGGGTTCCTTTTTCCTTTGCTCGCAATATAGGTCCAATTTCTGCATCACTCAGTTACTCTTGTCTGAATGAACTATATGATTATCTATCTAAATATTAAATAATATACTCGTAATATTGCAAGTTCAGATAATTTTTATTTATTTTTATCCTGTTCCAGCGCATTAATAAAACTGTAACTGCTATATGTTATAGTTATAGTTTAAATACATATTATATCAAAATATGGTAATAGTGTCATACAGTCACCCTTCAGGCCATTGAAAAAATGTATTAATTTTTTTTAATACATAAAATCATCGTAGAAGAGTAATATTTTTTTAAATAAACTCCCCTAAGTCTAATATTATTTGTGCCAAATTACAAAGCGATCCGTCAAATAGGAGGTGAGAAAAAAAATAAAACATTTAGGGGTAAATTATTTTTTTTTCAGCCCATGCAGAGTCCACGAGCTTAAAACTTTGTACACAAGACAGTCAGCATACGAGACATCTTATGGAAGCCATTTTAGTTCGGCAGGTGTGGGGGCACTTTTTACATTGCTACCCGCTCATACTCTTTCTGACTTTTCATTTTAGAGCGTTTAACCATAGAAAATAATAAATTTTCGCTTGCGGCGCATTTTTTATAATTTGTGACTCACCGCCCCCCTCCCCCGGAACCGCCGCTCCCATATAATGTAGGTTACTAGACAAAATGAAGTAAAATTATATCTTATTTTATATATTTTTGGGTTTGCTACAGCACTATGTCGGCCGTTTCCCACATCCTAAACGCAACGCTTTCCTGTCCTGACATTGAGCTTCCGTCAGACCTCTTTTCTGTATATCTTTTGCTACCCGCTGTATCCATTCTTCTTTTGGTCGTCCTCTTTTTCGCCTGCCCGGCGGATGCCACTCTAACATTCTTCTTGGCCATCTGTCTGGTGGCATTCGTTTTACATGATCCAACCATATTAGGCGACGGATTTCTATTTCTTCTACCACGGTCTTATCTACTTTCGTTATTATTTTATTAAGTAGGTATATAGTCCAATAAATAAGCCGGAAAATGTGGAAAAGTAGTGGAACAGCACCGCTTTGAAAAATTCCTTTTTTCACGTGTTCCTTAGACCCCCAGGAACATTCGTCAGCATTAACCCCTGCACTAAAAGTTGGGGGAGGGGGGGGGGTGCTATTTTGCCTCGGGGTTTTTTTGGGTCGCTGATCATGAATTCAAATTGAGGAATTCCATATTCCAGTATGGAATTCGTGCCATTTTTTGATGAAAATTCCACTTTTTCGGGCGGTTTAAATATGAATATTGTGCTGCGGAAGTGTGCTCCAAGGGATTTTTTGGGTCGCTGATCATGATTTTGAGGTCCAAATTCAAGGATTCCATATTCTGTACTGGAATTTGTGCCATTTTTCGTGTCGAATTTCACTTTGAAGAAAAAATATGTATAAATATTGTGAGTATTTCAAAATAATTTTTCAAGTCAATTTTACTATGAAGAAAAAAAGTTATGTATGAATATTACGAGCATTTCAAATTAATATACATGCCAATTTTATAAACACCACAGGAATGCATGCAAATTTTTTCTTCTTTCAAGTGAGGTAAGTGATTAAAAGATTTTTATAAAAATATAGCATTTATTGTGTTGGTATAAAAGGTGGTATTCTGTGTGATAAAATAGTTATTAATTTATCATTATTTTTTTATATAATTTACACCATTTACATCAATCATAATCTGAATCATATTCGAGTACTAGTAATTCAGGATTTGTTGGTTCTTCTTCAGTGTCACTTTCATCTTCCTGTTCATCCGATATTTCAGCCGGACAAATCGATTCATTTTCCGTTACGTCTGCAGCTCCAGGTGCCTCGCAATTATTGCAGTTGTTTCCGTGACAAAATTTACAAGTTTGAGAGTAATATACGCCATTCTTACTACAACCACAAGCTGCTCCGCATCCAGTTTGGCAGCCATACATTATAGCTTCCATAATCTTTCTTGATGCGGGCGGTTTAGTCATCCTTGCGGGATGCAAGACGCCATCGATCAATTTCCAACTCCAATCAGTTGGATTCAATGGTGTGGTTCTGTTATGATGAGAATCTGTTAAGAAGCCGATCCAAGATTGCATTTAGTGATACACCCGTTTAAGATGTTATCTGAAACAATAAACGGCGGGAGGCAACGTGGCTATATTTACCGTGTTTTTCTTCTTTGATTTCATACTTTGGATATTTTTTTTTTCAAAAAAGTATTATATCTGGTTCGCGCAGTTTTTGCTTCGCAGTCAAATTCAAATTCGATTTATTTATTTTATAATTATATAACTCTAACAAGCATTCTATTCCACCGTCTGATACTTGATTGATGTCCTCCTTAAATGAATCTGGAATGGAATTTTTCATGGCACGTATTCTAGTCTGGAATATGGATTTCTTAAATTTGGACCTCAAAATCATGATCAGCGACCAAAAAACCCCCTAGAGCACATTTTAGTGGAGAAACGTTAGTATTTAAAGGGTTTAGCCGGATAAGCATGACGAGTCGGCCCCCAAATGGCAACCTATATCGAAACTTATGTTTTAATATCGACTTGATGTATGAACGCGATTTATATGTGTTTTGCCGCCGTACTCCGCTTTGACCTTGAGATATGGAAAAAAGTGCATGACTATCGTTCAAAGAGACATATCTCGAAAACTGATTGAGCTAGAGAGGTAAAACCAACGGGAGGTTTCAGGTAACCTTAAATAGTATATTTTATATTTTTTTTGAATTTTTAGAATAATTACGCACATCATTAAAAAATAAATAAAAAATATAATAATTTACATTTCCGTGTTCTCTGTAACTTACAATCACTGAAATAATATATGTTGTAATACTTTATATGTAATATTACCCATAAAAGTTGCGTTAGAAAAAAGTTGGTGCAACACTTCGAAAAAAAATAAAATTCGACGTGCACTACATCATATAAGGATACAAACTTGACATGGGACACACATATAAATATTTTATGAATTGGAATTACTGTTAGAAGGAGAAATTGAATGAAAATTTAAATAATTGTCACGTAAATATCTATTTCATACGGGCATAGTGGCACGAATTGTAATTTTTTTGTTCAAAATTATCTAGAGCATTTCGCAACCGATTGGGATAATTTTTTTTTAAATACTCGTTATTTAATTTCAAAAAAACGTAAGAGAGCCGATTTTTGAATTATGCTAACCAAAATTATTGAGCTTAACCAAAATGTCCATTTTTTATTTAAATCTTAATAAAACATATAAAAAAAAATTTTTTTTTTTCTAATCCAATTTACATAAAATTTGTTTTTGAAGTCGCTGATTACGAATCTGATATCCAAATTGTCATAAACCAACCTACAAGAATGGCGGAATCACATAATCCCAAGTAGCTCATATTAATATTTATTTTTTCTATATCTGCTAATAATATAATAAACAACTAACATCAAGTACTTTAAAACAAGAATATTAAACCTAACATAACCTAAGCCTAATAGAACTTTAAACCAAGAACTCTATACCTAACATAATCTAAGGCAAGAGTTTTACACCATGAACTTTAAACCTAACTTAGTGCAAAAATGTTTCGTGATTATTTAAATTTTAAATTTCTCTGTATAATCTGTGTTATTTAAATAATATTAATACTCCAATTGAGTTGATAATTTTTTTGATTGTTGATTATCCTAAATACATTTAAATAATAAAGTCCTTTATATTTTTATATTATATTAAACATATAGTATATTAAATATCATTTAAAAATTAAATATATTATTTATATAAATAGAGGACTGAATCGCATATATATGATTGATAATTAATGTATGGCAGCCATATTGGCTATATTTGAAAATTTCAGAAAATTTGATCCTTTTTAATTTTCTTAATAATTCTTAGGATTTAGTTTAATGCATTTAATTTATTTATGAGTCAGTTTTATCATCTTATTGCCGCCATATTGGATCCGCCATCTTGAATTTATCCCTGGAACTTAAAATTTAATCTATTTTAACTTAAAAGTACTTATCAGAAATATTCAAAACTTCTCGGCATAAACTTTAACAAAAATGTTTAATTTTTCATAATTTTTTAGTATTTTTACCCATTTTGCAGGTTGGTTTATGACAATTTGGATATCAGATTCGTAATCAGCGACCTCAAAAACCCCCGAGTAACAAGATTTATGTAAATTGGATAAGAACAAAATTTTTTTTTGGAAGTTTTATTAAGATTTAAATAAAAAAATCGGCAGCTACTGGAAGCGGCTGGAACCTCCCCACCCGGTGATTCTTTGAAGCCGAAAAGAGCACTAAACAATATGAACGATCTCATTTAATTATATTTATTAAGTTGAAATATTTTTTTCGTATTACAACGGGAAAAAAAGTCTTGCGTTCGGTGGGATTTGGACCTAAGAACTTGAGTGTTAAATTTATAGTCTGCACAACATTAATATTTTATTCAATGTTTTTAATACAAATATATGCTTCATCGGATCCTAGCCCGGGGCCAGCCAGACAACCACGGTGAACACCGCCGTGGCGAGTGTGAAGCTGAACGGGGTAGGTCCGGTTTGGCTTGGAGAAAAATAGAAAAGTAGCTCCTGTCTTCTGTAGGCAGGCTTAAAGACTAGGTTAAAATTATAATGTGTCCACATGGACCTAAAATTAATATGAAAATAAACACAATTCTATAAAAACGTTCGTAGGCAAGAGCACTTAATAATTTTGATTATTGATACGGGAAACAACTAAACGAAAAAACCTGTTCGTTGGTAATGGGATGGATGGCAGGGATGGCCATCTTTGGAAAAAACCATATAACTCTTGGTGGACAGCTTCCCTGCCAGATGTAGCCAGGGTAGTGTTCATGGTGGATCGTTTAAGTTTGAGTTGGTATATTTTGTTTTATCTTTTGGCCTCGACCAATTTTTCACTAAATCGGTCGGGGAAGTGATAGCTGTCAAATTTTTGGTTCCAATGTTTCTCTGGGGAATTTGGTTTTTTAAAAATGTTTAGGTTGGTACCAATGTCTTAAATTGTTTTTAGGTTATGTAGTACTATTTTTAGGTTATGTTGCTGGAAGAATTTCCGGCGGTATGCCGGAAGCAGCGGAAATAGTTTTTAAAATATGTCACTGTCACTTTTAAAGTTTTATTGGAAAAAACTCACCGAAAGCGTTCCGGTGGGATTGCTTACACTTGTAGAGCTTGTAAGCGGTTCAGGATGGACTCTCACACCATCCGTGGGCTTTTTAAATATCGAAAAAACTTGTAATCTCTCGATACACCTGACAGTCAAAAATACTCAGCATACAGTCTGCACGCTTTAACACACTAGCAGAGAACTTATACCACAAATGGACCCGTAGTATTTTTTGGGAATTTTCCTTTGAGTCCATTTAATAAAATTTGACATTTTTCTGAAAATTTGACATTTTTCTGAAAATTTGACATTTTTCTGAAGTGACATTACTCCGAAAATTTGACAATTTTCAAACATTTGACGTTTTTCTGAAAGGTGACATTTCTTCGAAAATTTGACGTTTTTTCGAAAATTTGACATTTTCCTGAATTTTTGACATTTTTCTGAAAAGTGACATTTCTCTGAAAATTTGACATTTTTTCGAAAATTTGACATTTTCCTGAAATGACATTACTCCGAAAATTTGACAATTTTCAAACATTTGGTATTTTTCTGAAATGTGACATTTCTTCGAAAATTTGACGTTTTTTCGAAAATTTGACATTTTTTTGAAAATTTGACATAATTCTGAAAAGTGACATTTCCCTGAAAATTTAACATTTTTTCGAAAATTTGACATTTTTCTGAAAAGTGACATTTCTCCGAAAATTTGACATTTTTTCGAAAATTTGACATTTTTCTGAAATGACTACTCCGAAAATTTGACAATTTTCAAACATTTGGCATATTTCCGAAATGTGACATTTCTTCGAAAATTTGACGTTTTTTGAAAATTTGACATTTTTCTGAAAAGTGACATTTCCCTGAAAATTCAACATTTTTTCGAAAATTTGACATTTTTCTGAAAAGTGACATTTCTCCGAAAATTTGACGTTTTCCTGAAAATTTGACATTTTTTAAAAATCTGACATTTTTCTAAAAAGTGACATTTCTCCGAAAATTTGATATTTCTTGGAAATTAAAAAAAAAAAATTTCGTGACTCGTCTTGTAGAAATATTTTTTTGATATCATCATCAGTTCGCCTGTTATAAGAATTTTATGCTTTTACGACGTCATCAGAACGTAGGTGTATTTTTAATTTACTCGTATTCCATCCATCTACAATATTTCCATCTACGTTTCAAACTTTAATTGGATGTTTCCAATAGTTAAGTCGATATCTGCACCAGTTTCTAAGAATTTTTCTTATTTGTGACGTAATGTGACGTAGGTGTATTATTAATTCACTCGTAATCCGTCCATCTACAATATTTATACCTACGTTTCAAATTTCGGTTACAAACATTAAATATGAGAATAAACGAAAACACCTTAAAATTTGAGGTTATGTTAGTTATGCGATGCACATGCTCAGGTAATTGTAGGACCGTATTGCTCGCGCCATCTATTAAAGTAAATAGAAACCATGCACTTACGAAGCCATTATTATAATAGGAAAGTGCCGGACCACCTATTTAATACACCGTGGTGTAGACGCAACTGGTACGCAAGGTCACAGAAAACGAGCCATCAAAACTGAAAGGAACCGCCAAAGACTTCGCCTCTGTGCAGTTACTGTATTCTGTGGTTCCACTATAAAATATATTTTACACAAGAAGCGTGTTATTTGGTTTTTAATTTTTTTCACGGAAACCAAAGCTAAAGAGTGCAAGTGTTATATATCGTTGAAATCGGAATTTTTACTGCTTTTCAATGGTTCGATTACAAATTGTAAGTAATCATAAAATAAACAACTTGTTGTGCCAAAACAGCAACAAACGTAATCCGATCTCAACCAAAACCTTTTCAGATCTTCTGGAGCACTAAAGAAACCCTCATGCAAAGTTTCATCCAAATCCGTTCAGTGGCTTCGCCGCTATCGTGCTAACAGACATACATACACACACACACACACACACACACACACACACACACATACAGGTCTGACCGTATTTGTGACAAACCATCCTCAAATGTATTTGTGGAAGCTTTGCTAATACGGTTGCCTGCCTATCAGGTAAAAATTCTTCTTTTCGTAGATATGTCTCATTTTTCGATACACTCCGTAGTTAAGAAGTTATAAGGTGCATATATTTCTGACGACGTTTGCCACTAATACTATGTACGTGTGTAAAATGTATTCCACAAATCTACTGTGTATCATGTACGCCACATATATATTTAATGAATGTGTGTATGAAAATATCAGTAAAAATACGAATTTCCAATATTACAATTATATTTAATAAAGATATAAGTGTATCTGTTTGTTATTCACAACATTCTAGCTAATATTTAGATACATTATTTAATTAATAATCACAGATTACGTTATATATTCCTATATAAAATTTGTTACGTATTTAATAATTTGTCATTAGATCAATCCTTTAGAAAACTTTTATGTACGATAAGTAGATAGGCACACTTATTACAAGCTTTTGTTTAACTTGCTTTGTATGTATGTTAGTTTGTATGTTGTTAGCTTGTATGTTAGTATGTTTAGTTCAAATCTTGCAAGTCAATTTTGAACGACTTAACGACGGCCAATTGAATTTTGCATACACATGTAGTTCTGGTAACCATACCATAATATGGTACTAAAAAGAATATTTTTACTTCCACATCCAAAAAAATGTTTAAACATTTTTATTGTTCAAATGGGCTTCGAATGTCATGAAACGTCGAGATTTTAAGTTTGAGCGAAAAAAAAAAAATGTCTGTCTGTCTGTCGGTTTGTCGGTCTGTAACTTTTTTTTGTGCGCACGTTGACTCTGGAACCGTTTGAGATATTGACTTGAAATTTGGTACACATATGTTCTTTAACGAGATCTAGAACTAAATTATATTTTCATCTTGTTCCGTCGAAGGATTGGGGGGTAAATTGGTAAATTTGGGGTAAATATGTAAATCAAGCAGGTAAGAGTTCATAAAATTGGTATTTAGCATATACAAGAGAAGCTCAAAAAAATTTTGGCATTATTACCACCCCCACCCCATTATTAAAGGGGATAAAAAAAAATTGTGATTTAGTGAAACCTCAAAATATTTTTTTACTTTATCCACCCCCACTACCACCCTATATCACCACCCCCACCCCACTACCGATGTGGGGTATCGTTTTATGGGTTTTTGGGGTAGAATATTTCAAATATTATATTATATATTATTAAAGTTCCATAAACAATTATTTCCACACACAAAATTTTTTCGTTGTGAGTGACTTGGATAGGAAATGTGGAAGTAGCGATTCCTTGGTCAGCGGTTTTTTTCTTTTAAAGTGCATGTACTTTACGGTGGTGTTTGGAAAGAAAAAAAAATTAAACTTAAACCAATTTTTTGGATTTTAATTTTAATTATGGATATTGCACGTATAAACAATTTCAAATAACTACGTCATTTTTTTGTGAAACCAAAAAACGATAAGTGAATTATGAAAGTATATGAAATAATCAACGTTTAAAAAAAGAATTATGTTCTACTTGCATCTGAATCCGTGATACGTTAGTTTTTGTTCAAAAATGATTACATTTCTCTCTCTGCTAGTTGAAAATTATCCACAACTAAAATTTTTTAAATTACATCGCATAAAGCACCATTGAGGACATAACGCACGTTCGAAAAAAAAATTATCTCCCCACCTCTTAAATATTGTAACTAGACAACTAGCTTAATTAATGGTATACATCAGTCCATTTTCAGCATTCGAGCCTTTTTTTTTTAACATTTTTGGTCTATTTACTTTCTCGTCGAGTGTAAGTATAGTAACGACAAAAAAAATTTTTAAACTTTTATTGTTCAAATAAGCTTAGAATGCCATGGAACGTCGAGATTTTAAGTTTGAGTCAAAAAAAAATTATGTCTGTCGGTCTGTCTGTAACTTTTTTGTGCGCACGTTTACTCTGGAACCGTTTAAGATATTGACTTGCAATTTGGTACACATATGTATTTTAACGAGATCTGGAACGAGATTATATTATCATCTTGTTCCGTCCAAGGGTTGGGGGGTAAATTGGGGTGAATTGGGGTAAATAGGTAAATGAAGCAGGCAAGAGTTCATAAAATTGGTATTTAGTATATACAAGAGAAGCTAAGGTCTCAAAAAAATGTTTGGCATTAGCCATCCCCATTACCACCACCACTCCATTATTAAAGGGGATGCGAAAAGATTATGATTTAGTGTGTGTACCGTGTACAAGAACCAAAAACCTCAAAATATTTTTTTACTTCATCCACCCTCCACTACCCCCTATCACCACCACCACCTCACTACCGATGTGAGTATCGTTTTATGGGTTCTTGGGGTAGAGGATTTCAAATATTATATTATTAAAGTTCCATAAGCAATAATTTCCACATATAAAATTTTTTCGTTCTGAGAGACTTGGATAGAAAATCTGGATGTGGAAGTAGTGATTCCCTGTGCAGCGGTTTTAAACTATAATTTGATCGTATAATTTATTCATTCACACACTGCATTTTAAATGGCGATCAGGTTTAAATTATAATTTTTATATCGGATAGTGTATTGACTCAGACGTTGAATTCTAAGAAATAGCGGAGGATCCAGTATTATTTTAAGTAAAAACGATGCAATGAATATAAAATATATAAATATTAAAACGTAATACTAAGATGTAACTAAAAATTTTGAAATAAAATTAAATGTAATTAAACGTAAAAAAAATATTATTTAAATGTACCTAATAAAACGTAAAAAACCGCTGCCCAAGGAATCACTACTTCCACATCCAGATTTTCTATCCAAATCACTCACAACGAAAAAATTTTGTATGTGGAAATAATTGTTGATGGCACTTTAATAATATAATATTTGAAATCCTCTACCCCAAAAACCCATAAAACGATACCTCGCATCGGTAGCGGGGTGGGGGTTGTGATAGAGGGTGATAGTGGGGGTGGATAAAATAAACAAATATTTTGAGGTTTCTGACTCTTGTACACACACTAAATCACATTTTTTTTCATCCCCTTTAATAATAGGGTGGGGGTGGTAATGGGGTTGGCTAATGCCAATTTTTTTTTTTTTGGGACGTTAACTTCTCTTGCATATACTAAATACTTTATGAACTTTAACCTGCTTGATTTACCTATTTACCCCAAATTTACCCCAATTTACCCCCCAACCCCTCGACGGAACAAGATGAAAATAAAATCTAGTTCTAGTTCTCGTTAAAGTACATATGTGTACCAAATTTAAAGTCAATATCTCAAACGGTTCCAGAGTAAACGTGCGCACAAAAAAAAAGTTACAGACCGACAGACAGACAGATAGACCGACAGACAGACAGATAGACCGACAGACCGACAGAATTTTTTTTTTCACTCAAACTTAAAATCTCGACGTTTCATGACATTCTAAGCCTATCTGAACAAGAAAAATTTTTAAAAATTTTGTTGTCGTTACTATACTTCCACTGGATGTGGAAGTAAAATAAGTTATGTTGAATCAATTGTCTTAAAAACTTGTTATGTGAATAGAAAAAAATTCTTACCATCTCTGTCAAACTAAATTAATGCCTGTATGAACTTTTCGAGCGCAACATGCTTTTAAAACAATGTATTGACCAATTATTATCTTTGTTTATAATTGTAAAAGCTGTATTTAAAGCAATTAATTCAACTTAACTTATTTTTTTCACTTTTACACCTAAATAATAATAAAAGCAAAAAAAACCTTTTGTTTATTAAAATAGGCTTGGAATGCCATGAAACGAGATTTTAAATTTGAACAAAAAGAAATTTCTGTCTGTCGGTCTGTCTGTACCTTTTTTGTGCGCACGTTTATTCTGGAACCGTTTATAATATTGACTTGAAATTTGGTACACGTATGTACTTTAACGGGATCTGGAACTAGATTATATTCTGATAAAATTCATTTGAAGTGGGTAAATGGGGGTAAATAAGGGTAAATAGGTAAAGCAGGCAAGTAGGAGTCCATAAAATTGGGACTTACGAGAAGCTAAGGTCTCAAAAATATTTTTTGGCATCAACTACCACCACTATCACCCCCCACACTATTATTAAAGCGGATAAAAAAACTGTAATTTAGTGTGCATACAAGAACCATAGGCCTCATTTTTTTTTATATTAGCCCACCTCCATCCTATTATTAAAGGGGGTAAAAAATAAAATTGGGATTAAGTGTGTATACAAAAACCAAGAGCCTTAAAATGATTTTGACATTAGCCATTCAATCTACAACTCCCGTTACCACTCCTACTCCGTTATCAAATGGGGTAAAAAAATAAAATTATGATTTAGTGTGTGTACAAGAGTCAAAGGCCTCAAAGATTTTTTTTTGGTATTAGTCACACCCTCTACCAATTCCATCGCCACTCTGGCGCTATTATTATAGAGGGTAGAAAATAAAATTGTGTATACAAAAATTTTTTGGAGTTAGCCCCTCGACTACCCCAACCACCGTATGACATATCGTTTTTTATTATTTTATTATTATTATTTTTTTAATGCCTTATATATTATTAAAGTTCTTTCGTTGTAAGAGACTTGGATAGGAAATCTGGATGATCTGGAAGTAGTGATTCCTTCGGCAGCTGTTTTTAATTTTTATTACTATTAATATTAGTTTTTATTCATATTCTAGTCACGTTTCTTTTTAAATTAAAATAGGTATTTCGCGCCATTTGTGGTATCTTATATACAGTATATTTAGTCCTATTTTATAGTCCTGTTAAAAGTATTTTGTAAAAATAGAATAATAATTTCTTGATACACTCCGTAGTTAAAAAGTGATAAGGTACATATATTTATGACGACGTTTGCCATTAATACTAAAATTTGTAGGTGTGTAAAATGTATTCCATAAATCTACTGTTTATGATGTACGCCACATATATATTTAATGCATGTGTGTGTGATATATCAGTAGAAATACGAATTTCCCTTAATATAATTATATTTAATAAAAAAATAAGTGTATCTGCTTGTAGTTCATAACATTTTAGCTAAAATTTAGATATAATTTTAAATTAATAATCACAGATTACGTTATACGTATCTGTAGAAAATTTGTTACATATTTGATAATTTGAAATTATGTCAATCTTTTAGAAAACTTTTATGTACGGTAAGTAGTTACGCCCATTTATTACAAGTTTTTATTTAACTTGCTTTGTATGTATGTTAGTTAGTACGTTTGGTTCAAATTCTGCGATTCAATTTTGAAACATAGGCCTCAATTTTTTTTTATATTAGCCTCTACCCACCCCCGTCCTATTATTAAAGGGAGTAGAAAATAAAATTGGGATTTAGTGTGTATATAAGAACCAAGAGCCTTAAAATGTTTTTGGCATTAGCCACTTCCTCTACCACCTCCGTTACCACTCATACATTCATACTCCATTATTAAACGAGGTAAAAAAATAAAATTGTGATTTAGTGTGTGTACAAGAGCCAAAGGCCTCAAAGAATTTTTTTGGTATTAGCCACACCCTCTACTACCCCCATCGCCACCTTCACCTAATATTAAACAGGATAGAAAATAAAATTTTGTCAATCCAAAGAACCAAGGCCCTCAAAAATTTTTGGCATTAACCACCCCCTCTAATACACCAACCACCGTGTGACATCGTTTTTTTAATATTTTATTAATATTATTATTATTTTTAATGTCTTATATATTATTAAATTTCTTTCGTTGTAAGAGACTTCGATAGGAAATCTGGATGTGGAAGTAGTGATTCCTTCGGCAGTAGTTTTTAATTTTTATTACAATTAATATTAGTTTCCAGTGGCGGCTGATGAAATTTCAATATTTTTTTCTCGTCTGTGGTGCATGGGACCCATACGAAATTTGGGAAATAACATCTAGAGAAGCATTTCTTTAATTACCCCTAAAAAATTTTGAAAAAGCAGTTTGCGAAAAAATTTTTGAAAATTCGTTAGCCTCCCCTGGGTCTAGGGACTCCTGTTTATTTTTATTTTTTTTTGTCATATGCATTTGACTTTTCATAAAAATACAACAATAGATTTTGGAGTTTATGAAAATATTTTCATTACTAACTGAGATACAACGAATTGAAATATTGTAATTTGTTAAATTGTAAATTACAAAATTTCAGTTCATTGTATTTCAGTTAGTAATGAAAATATTTTCACAAACTCCAAAATCTATTGTTGTATTTTTATGAAAAGTCAAATGCATATGAAAAAAAAATAAAAATAAACAGGAGTCCCTAGACCCATGGGAGGCTAACGAATTTTCAAAAATTTTTTCGCAAACTGCTTTTTCAAAATTTTTTAGGGGTCATTAGAGAAGTGCTTCTCTAGATGTTATTTCCCAAATTTCGTATGGGTCCCAAGCGCCACACACGAGAAAAAAAATATTGAAATATCACCAGCCGCCACTGTTAGTTTCTATTCATATTCTAGTCACGTTTCTTTTTAAATTAAAATAAGTATTTCAAAGATGTTTCGGTCATAATTTCTTTGCCTTTTATTCTATAAAAATAGTTAAAAAAAATTATTTGAAAGACTAATTTATTAATAGTCTAAGGAGAAAAAAATTTTTCTCTACGACTTGATGGTATTCCAAAACAATTGCTACTCAATTTTCAAATTTGTTATTGTATTTTAGGCGTTGTTATAAGCATTTCTACTTGAAATTTGATATGACGTTAATTAGTTCCACTAGAAGCACATTTTTTTAAGTTATCTGGTATCGTAACAGAAAACCAGATTGTTGGTTATGAAATTGCGAAGAAAATTGGAACTGTGCCATCTTTTTCGTAAATAACAAAACAATTAAGATCGATCTTTTTTAAACAGTTGACAATAACTTAAGTGATAATATATATGATTTAATGAAACTTTCGAAAAATATGATTCTAGGGAAACAAAATACCTAATTTTCAGTCAAAATGTAAATATTTTTAAACATTTCTGTTAATACCACTAAAAAGTACAAAAACCCAAATTCTAAAAACAATTATGTTGTTCGGCGACTTAATGTACTTAAACAATTGCGATTTTTAGGCACTATTATACATTTTTTTATTTTAAATTAGACATTTATTATTATTATTATTGTTATTTTCGTGAATTGCTTAAGGATGATTGATCGTAATTGTTTTTATTTTCCGCAACTTAACAATTTGAGTAAGAATATTTTAGTTTTGTTCGCAATTTCATAACGAACAATCTGTTTTCAATATATTGCGAATTTTTGTTTAAAACCAGAGATATTTTAGAAGAACTGCGAAAAACACAGTATGACACCTTTTGAAAAAATACTGTAGGTATTGTACAATCGGCAAATAAAAATTGCCCAAAGTAGATCATGTTTTTACGATTAAAGAAATAAAAAGACATGTATTTCTCGAAAAAGGCAGATAGAAAATTGCATTTACTGCAATGTATACATAAGTTTCATTGACTTTTATTACAGACTTTTTTCGGTTGGTCTTTGAATATGAATGCGGAGGAAGCAATTATGTTGCCTAATTATTTCTAGCACGACTAATAAAAATATGAAGGGGATCCAATATTTGACACCTTAAGCCAAAAATGTATAAATATTTAAAAACAGCGCCGCTACTCGACTGTGCTACCGATATTAAAATATTAAAATTATGTGTTTTAAATATGGCAGAAAATTTTAAAAGTTGTTAATTTCAACTCAACATGTGGCAGGTCATAAAGTCATTATTAGCTCTGCAAATGGTTTGGGCTTGAAAATGAAATGCAGGTCATTTTATGCCTCGACAACCTTTAATGGATCTAAATGCAAAGCAATCGGATTCACAACAAAAAACATCCTATTATAAGTGAATATGATACTATAAATATATTAAATCGTACCTCTGAAATAAAAGAACTAGGTGTCAGCTTGAAAAACAATTTTAGCTACCGAGGAGGAGGTGTTGGTCAAGTATTCGTAATATAAACATCACCACCCCATTGGTTGTTTATTTTATTATTCACTGAAACGTAAATTGTTGACACAAAAAATCGTACTAGTAAATTCAAAACATTAACTTTTACTACAAGCTGCCATATATTACTCATATTGCTACAAAATTACCTATGGAAACAAAAAAGAAGTTTTAGGTAAATATATAGGGTGTCTCACTTAAAATTCCTGGTGCCATTTTATTGATAACTAAAAGAGATATTTGAATTATGTTGGAAGTATTCATCAAAATATATAAATGACTTCAGTTTTTAATAAAAACGATCTCTCTACAAATTAAGATATAGATAACGTTGTGATGCAAAGCAATTTTTAAGGACTTAATGGATTTCCCATAATAATACATTCAGCCGTGCAAATAAAAAAATTACATAATTTATATTTATTTGACATAATCTTATTTTAAACTTATCGAAAAGATATTTATTATTTATTGTATTTCTATAATATCGACGTTATTTTTATAAGTTTGGTTTAATAGTTTATTACATCTTTTGGGTGAAATACTTGAAAATAAATAATTTTTATAGATCAAAGGAAATAAGTTTAACAATAATGGGTAACCTGAGATCTGTTTTTAATGATACCAAAAACTAATCTTTCATGGAAAGCGTAGAGGAAATGGATCATGCTGTAGTTTGAAAATTCCTATCCCGAAATGGATAAGGAAGCGTCGACTAAACGGTATACAAAATCAAAAACTAGATTCTTATGCAGAATTTTCTATCGGATTCAAATTTCGACGGTTTATATGGAATTGCAAAAATAGAACAAAAAGTATTTGTCTGCAAAAACCGCAAAAAATATGAAAATATGTATGCAATTATCTTTTTAGTTCTTACTCAATACTGCCATTAAAAATATCAAACGTATATTTCAATAAAACAGCATTCAAACTGTTTTTTAGCTGTAGCCAGACTAAAAGTGAACCTTACATGAAGTTTTATAGTAAATATTTAGAGTTGACTTTTCTATTTAATGATTGATTTTAATTGCCTTCAAGTAAATATATCCCATGCACTAAGATTCTTTTACATTGTACGTGTAATTAGTTAGTGCGTTTTACTAGGCTTCTTAAATTATTGTTTCAGACAGCTTCATAGAAAACATAGTTCCAATAATGATGAAAAAAGAACCAAAAGCCTAAAAGTTTCAATTTACATTCATTTTGTAAGACTTACAAACTGCTGTAGTTATTATCGTTGCAGTGCAGCAAAACCGCAATGCAAACGAATTTATGTAAACAATTATGAATAATGGCACGTCGTATTTTTGTGTGCTTCTTCAAAAACTTAATAAAATGTTGTTCTGAAATTATAATGAAACAGTTCGTACAATATGCAGTTAATATAAAACGCCTCTAGCGATCACTCTGTATGATGGATATGGTCCAATTTCAATCAAGTATTCTGCTATTACATCAAATAAGGATCATAATGCATTTGCAGTTTTTCTATAATTTTTTTTTTTTCATTTGGGCAATAATAAAAATTTAATAATATAGTTAAATTTATTTTGAGAAAAATCATAAAACTTTATTTCTTATTATTTAGTCTCATATAATGTTATTTTTCAATTTGTTCACGACATATAAAATCTTGTCATTAGCAAACATTTTTGACTTAGTGAAAATTTCACTTTCCTTGAAACCAAAGTGCTACTTAAAATTTCTTTAAGAAAAATACGTACTTATATATCTGCTTTCTATTTAAAAAATAAGTCAGCCTTCAGTTAGTCAAATCTTTCTCGTTATTATTAGACACTTTACGAGTACCTAGGTAAAATTTTATTACGGTCGCTCAGTTAAATTCTGTAAAAATAGCGCGAAAATGATAATATCTACAGTTTATTCCCAATGATTCATCTGCAGGTAGTTAGTTTCAAAATTTAGAACACGTAATGAAAATAGATTATATGCACTTTATATATTATTTTGTGTTTGTACATTTTAGCATGTTTTATCAAGTATGCTTTCTTTTCATGTTTGATTTAATAAATACGCACTTAGTTATTGTTAATTTTTTAAATTCTCTTAATATTATACAGTATGTCCACCGATTAAATTCGGAAGAAACGAAACTTTTTATCTGCAAGTTTTTTTCACGAAAAGCAAGAAATTTATATTAATTATAAGAAAATGGATCAAATAAAAACTTTTTATTTTCATGCTCATACTAGGCTTTCAGAAACAATAAGATCATACATACATAATCCGTAAAAGTAATTATAATCTGCACCAGTAGTACAACCACACCAAATTTATCCAATATTTAATTCTATCCAATATATGCTTTACTAAAAGATAAATATGAAAGATTTTGAGAAATTACTTAAAAGAAAAAGTGAAAACATAGCAGGACCTATTAAAAATTTCACTGGAAGATTATTATACTCTTCGCAACTAGGAAAACGTTGGTGACTGAATTCTGAACGACTTTCAAAATGTCCGTCCGTCCGTCCGTCTGTCTGTCGGTATGTCCGTCCGTCACGTTTCCTTTAAGCACGGTAACATAAGAGTGAAAAGTCCGATTGTATTTAATATTATTTTTCATTATATATATTTTTTGCTGTGCAAATTATGTAAGTATGGAAAACTATTATTAAGACCATAAGCAATATTCGTGATTTTTTTTCGGGCTGAGGCAATGCGATTTAATATCTTTTTGAAATACTTAAAAATTTAATTTAGCAATTATAGAAAGTTAAAGAGCCAGAAAATTTCTTTGAATTAATCAAAGTAAAAATTATATAATTTGACAACAATCTCCAGATTATCGTAATTTTTTCTAAAATTGAATGTTTAAAGACTTAAAAAACATACTAAATCTCATTGCCTCGGTTAAAAGAAATGACGAATATTGCTTGTGGTCTCAATAATAGTTTCCCATACATAGTTGCCCAGAAAAATAGGATAACATACAAAAAAATGTATTGTTAATTTTTTTGTTAAAATAAAACTTAAAAATATTTAAAAAAAACGATATGATTGTTTCAACGTATATTTTCACGTTTCGGCGAAGCGTTCGGTTTTTTTTTTTCAACTCTAATATACCGGATACCCACGAGATCAGTTACACCACCACATCTTTTATTTTTAAGGAATCACTACTTCCACATCCAAATTTCCCATCCAAGTCTCTTTAATCGAAAACATCTTGATACTATATTTGCACTCTAGTAAGCGAAACTAATCGCTCATAGAATTTTAATATAATGTTTGAAATCGTCGATAATATGTGAAGTCGTCAATTAAGTTAAACTGTTCGAATGAAAATGTGCGCACAAATAAAGTTACAGACAGAAGAACACATACAAAATTTTTTTCTGTCAAATTTAAGTCTCGACGATTCATTGCATTCTAAACTTATTTCAACAAAAAAAAAATGTGTTTTTTTACGATCACTATAATAGTAATACTTTTCGATTGACTAGTGCGGGCACTTACTAGGTATTATAAACTTAAATACGACTTTCATTTTTTCTGTGCAACCGTTGAACCGTTCGCATCATGTCTTTCTCAAAAAGAATATCCGAGCCAAAACTTTTGAACTTCATTGCACCTCAGCTTGTGAAAAGTACAATGGTGTAGATTGTACTAATTGTAAACCTGCGGAAGATTTAATAGATACTAACGGAACAAATGAAACTTTGGAAGTTGACGAAACAAATTCATTTGATGAGTCTTTACTATAAATAAAATTATGGTTACAATATTTATACTTTAAATAAAATAAGTGTTATACTTGTAACTATATAAACCTATTTCAATCCTTTGAATCAGTTCTCCCACTTTTATCATTACCAAATAAGAATTGTGAAAAACAAAAATTTTCCGGAAAACTTTTTCACATTCTTAATCTAAAAATTATATTGAACCTTTAAAAATGGTATAACTATATAGGTTCCATATGTTTTTATAATAATATATATAGTTCACGGTCATTTTTTGAATTTTCATGTATTTTGTAATGTGCAAAAAATGTAGTACATTATTTATCGTGAAAAACTGCCTGCAACTCGGAAAATTAGCAAGTTACAAAAACATTCCAAGAGACAAAAAATATTTAGAAGTCCTCAATGCATAAAGTTTAAATTTTTTCAAATTTTTAAGTTACTTATTTTAGCGCTACAATTTCAAAAAAGGGTGGTTTTTCATGTTTTTCCGGAAAAACTCGGTGAAAACACACTTTACAGGGAATCTGCAAATAAAAAAAGGCTTGTATTTCGATGATATTTCACCTGAATTTTTTCAGATTTTTTTTTCAACTTTTACATTTTCCCTCCCCCACTTTTATGGATTTTGGAGTGGCCATATCTCGAAAAATATGCATTTTTAGAAAAAATTCATAAGAGTAAAAACATATTATTTTGGGTCAAAAAGGTAAACATATTGTTTTATTACATTTTTGACCTAATTCTACAAGTTACAGAACCCATGATAAAAGGGGTGTTTTCTACCCCTTCCGATCATCTCCTACTCTAATCTTTTTTCAACATTTTTATTAACTTCATTACAAACACAACAAGGTTTCATCAAAATCCATTCATTAGCACTCAAATTAGATGTTATGGAATCCAGATATATTTTATACTTTGATATGACAGAAAAAATTACATATATAGAGTGTTTTTAATTTTAATTTATTACTTATATTCCTTATATTAACGGACGGAGCTATAGTTTCCTAATATCATTTGTTAAATCCGTTAAATAGTTCAATTGAAACAATTTGTATAAAATTGCATGAAAATAAAATTATTAAAATTCAACATAAATATTTAATAGTTTAAAAACTATATATTTTGTGCATATGAGTAATATCAAATATCAATTTAGTCAAAAAATCCTTGTAATCACACATAATGCTAGAAATCCCGAAATTACATAGATAAATAAAATGATTCTTTGTACTAAAGTAAATTTTTTTAAGTGGGACCATATTGGTAACAAGGTAGTACTACCATTAAGAAGGAAGATATTGATAAGCTAAGCTAACTTTGCATATCTGACAGGTACAACTGAAATTACCGTCCATATATAATTGAAGGGTAAGATGTAACTAAGGTGGTTTTGAAAACAGTGAAATATTTAGCTCATCAAACTGTTAGGTCGGCTTATCGATATTTTCATTGTATTACTTCCTCCACGTAATGGAGGTTTTTGACGAGTGTTGAGACTTGAAGAAAATGACATTTTTGATGATGGGCATAAAAAAGTATTATTTAAATTTTTTGCAGATATTAATGTAGAGATATTTACTAGAAATCGGGCAAAAACGCACTACCGCCTCTACGTTTTCCACCTCCTACGTCCCTCAGGCCGGTAATTTACTTAAAACATGTTAACCTCCATCTGTCATTTTTTTTTTTGTTAAATGCTTATCACTGAGATAATAGACATTTTAGACACATAGTACCTTATATGACGATGATGAAAATTTGAAGTAGAATCTAAAACTAAAATAATATACAGGGTGTTCCATTTAAAAAATACCACTTTATCTTGTCGCTTCGTATAAAAGCATGAACAAAATTTTATGTTAGTAAAAAATAATAGTTAATTTCATTTGGAACAACTTTTACTTTAACATTTGTTACTTTACATTTTTTTTATTGTTTCCGAAAAATGTATACATTAATCATGAACATTTAAATATATGGCTAACAATAAGTGTCTGTTGAGCACATTATTAGTATTATATTTATTTTTAGTAAGTATCACTTTTAATTTGATCCACTCAAAAATACCCATTTGTGGCTAACTTAAATCTGTCGGAAGCAGAAACTCCTAAAAGTGCTTGCTGTAAAAAATATAACGTAGAGGGCGCTCTAGCACAGTATAATAATACACAATCCGTGCATGCCACAAATATTGTAGAAAGTACCACACGTAAAACTATGCATTTCTGGCAACTTTTCACACATTTTGCCTTTTGAGAAAATAGTCGATTAACTTATTCTCTATGATAACGATTATTGTGAACCGTGACGGATAAATTGTCACCCGAAGGATTTATAATAGATGGTCCGCTAAAATATGATGAATCACAGAGTTCTGGTGGATAAAGACTCTGGCATACGCGTGTATGTATGCCACAGTTTTGGAGTATCCCAGAAATGAGTTTGATGCACACACAGGTCTCCATAAATATGACGGCACATACACACACACACACACACACACACACACACACACACACACACACACACACACACACATATACACACACACAGACATTTTTCAAAAACAACTTTTTTGGGTTCCTGGGACCTCAAAACGTAAAGATTTGATGTTATCTCAATTTTCGATTTTGGACTAATTGTAGTAACCTCCCACAATTTTATTGTGGGGAGGTTAAAATGGACATTTTGGCGAAGCTCAATAATTTTGGTTAGCATAATTAAAAAAATCGACTCTCTTACGTTTTTTTGAAATTCAATAGCGAGTATTATCCCAATCGGTTGCAAAGTGCTCTAAATAATTTTGAACGAAAAAATTACGATTCGTGCCACTGTGGGTCGTATGAAATAGATATTTACGTGACAATTATTTATATTTTCATTCAATTTCTCTTCTAACAATAATTCCAATTCATAAAATATTTATATGTGTGTTCCATGTCAAGTTTGTATTCTTATATGATGTAATGCGCGTCGAATTCTATTTTTTTTCGAATTGTTTCACCATCTTTTTTCTAACGCAACTTTTATGAGTAATAGTGCATATAAAGTATTACAACATATATTATTTCAGTGATTGTAAGTTACAGAGAACACGGCAATATTAATTATTATATTTTTTATTTATTTTTTAATGATGTGCGTAATTATTCTAAAAATTCAATAAAAACATAAAATATACTCTTGAAATATACCTGAAACCTCTCGTTGGTTTCACCTCTCTAGCTGAATTAGTTTTCGAGATATGTCTCTTTCAACGATAGTCATGCATGCGCTCATTTTTTTTCCATATCTCAAGGTCAAAGCGGAGTACGGCGGCAAAACGCATATAAATCGCGTTCATACATCAAGTCGATATTAAAACATAAGTTTCGATATAGGTTGCCATTTGGGGGCCGACTCGTCATGCTTATCCTGCTAAACCCTTTTCTCTGAAAAAATGGAATTTTCCATTGCACGTATTCCAGTCTGAAATATTGAATTTCTTAATTTGGACCTCGGAATCGTGATCAGCGACCCAAAAAACCTCCTTGAGCACACTTCCGCAGCACAATATTCATATTTAAATTTCCGCCAGAAAAAGTGAAATTTTCATTAAAGAAATGGCACGAATTCCATATTGGAATATGGAGTTCCTCAACTTGGACTTCGGATTCATGATCAGCGATCCAAAAAACTTCCTAGAGTCCATTTCCGAGGCGAAATATTACTTTTATAAAAAATTTTATGACGGGGGGGGGGAAGGGTTCAAACCCCCCTAACTTTCTAATTTTCGGAGGTAATGCAGGGATAAATTCTGATGAATATTCCTGGGGGTCTAGGGAACACGTGAAAAAAGGAATTTTTCAAATAGGTGCTGTTCCACCACTTTGCCACATTTTACACTTTTTCCCGGCTTATTTACTGGATTAATAGCCAAAACATTTTGTTTTGATAAATAATAAATAAATATTTTTTTTTAAACAACGGTTTTATTTTAAAACCAAATTGAACTAAGAAGTTGAATTTTTTTCAACTTATTAAATAGAAAACCATTGGGCGGTCATAAAATATTACTTTGTCTAATCTAATACAAAGTTGGAAAAAATATATTTTCTACTCTTTAGTGCAATTTGGTCATTGTTTTTTTGCTTTTTTAATTTATTTATTTTTAACTTTTTAGTCTTAATTGGGTTTACAATGACGTCAAGGAAAAATGTATTCCGCCATTTAGTTACGTCTTAATTATCTTATTTTATGTTCATACTTCATAAGATAGTACCGAAACCTTCGCTGCGGGCATCACGCGCTTTCGCCCTTTCTTAGAATGTCTTCGAAAAAAGGCTTGTAACAATGTATGAAGTAGATTATGAGATTAAAAAAAAATATAAAAATTATAGTGTCAAAAATAAAAAAACACACTTTTTTGGTACCATATTATTGTGTAGTTATCCGAACCAAAGCTGTGTGCAAAATTTCAGCTCGATCGAATAAGGGGAAGTGGGTGAAATTTCAATCACTAAATTTGATACACACATAATACATACATACAGATTTCCAAGTATAAATAAAACCACTGAAAAAGTGCAATATCCTTCTTCTAATAAATCGGTAGCACTTTCGTTGCTTATTTGTAAGTACAACCAAAAGGATTCTTTTCAGCACAGCACATTATAATCAAATTCAAAAAATGTTAAAAAAAATTGAACCGCCTTCAAAAAGATACCTAAATTAGGAAATAAAAATCCACGTTAATTGAACCTTATTACCTAACATCAATATTGAAGTTGGTTAAAAATACGTTAGATTTTGTTATGTTTTTTTTTTATACAGACTTCAATATCGATATTAGGTAATGAAGTTCAATTAACTGGGCGACATAAAATTTCATTTCATAAATTATTTTTTCATCATTTTTAGTGGACCCTTTATTTAGATTCTGCAGAGTAAAATGTTAATGTCGTTATGACTTTTTAAGCTTTAACGTTAGGCTCGTTGAAATCACAATGTATCAAATTCCGTTTAAAAAAATCTGTAAATATATTGCATTTATCGCAGCCATATTGTCTTCGTCATTTTGAATTATCAACTTTTGACATCAGATTTATTATCAGCTACTTCTAAAATACCCAACTATCAATTTTAATGCAATTTCGACGGAATTTAAATTTTCTTTACAGAATTAAATTTTATGAAATTAAATTATCACTGGCGACTCCGCCATATTCTCGAATATTGTCGGCTTAAAAAATTCTGTTTCCAATTTTTGTTCACCATACTAGATGTAGTTTGATGAAATTAATATGCGACCACCGTACAGTATAGTCTAGGTGCCCGCGTACAAAAATGCAATTTATACGTATCCTCGTATAACTTCTTGTACGGCATAATTGCGCCTAGTCTATCACTTTTTTCTTCTGCGAAAATTTTCGTAAACGCGGCGTTCCTCCTCGGCATGAAAAAGACGATTTCCACACGTCGCGCGTCGTACTGGAAAATCAAATATATTTTGTCGGACAATTTGAGAATTGGATTCTACATAATAATATATATTCTATATATTTCTACAAACTGTCCGACAAAAATTTTGGAACATTAAGGGTGTCTATCACTAAACATAACATAACATAACATAACTTTAAAACATTTATTGATAACCAGCTGATTTTTTCAAGATTGCTTAATAAAAATATGTAGAATCCAATTTTCGAATTGTCGGACAAAATATATTTGCCGATTTTCCAGTCCGACGCGCGACGTGTGAAAATCGTCTTTTTCATGCCGAGGAAGAACGCAGCGTTTACGAAAATTTTCGCAGAGGAAAAAAGTGATAGACTAGGCGCAATTATGACGTACAAGAAGTTATACGAGGATATGTATAAATTGCATTTTTGTACGCGGGCACCTAGACTAGTAGTGCTTTTATTGAAAACAGGCGTCAAAAATCGGTAACCTAGCCAATTTTCGATAAAAATTTACGATACTTGGTAGAGTTAAGTATTTGGATATGCTAAATTCAGTTTTGCTGCAGACATTTTTTTTTCAATATGCGGCTTCAGAATTTGGGTCAGAAGAAGCAATCTTCAATAAAATACCTAGCCACAAATAAAAATCCGGATCCTGGAATTTGACCCGAGTAGTCCAATGTATTTTTCGACGCTGAATTCGAATCCGACTTCAGAAAAGCCCAAACACCCTCAAAATTTTGAGCTGGATCGAGAAAATACCCTTCGAATAGGGTAAAATCACCCCTCATATATGGTGACAATAAATACATGCAAAAAGTACTCTTATTGTACATTCCTAGGGTTTTTGTGGTTACTGATTTCAAATTTCATTCTTGGGGTGAAAATCGAGTAAAATAGGGGATGAAAATATGAAAATTTCACAAAATATGTAATTTTCATTCTAAATTTATATTTCTAGGGGTTTCAAGGCTCATCATTTCAAATTTCATTCTTACCATGAAAATCGAGTAAAACAGAGGATGAAAGGGGTGTAAAAATGATTATTTGACAAAATACGTAATTTTCATTCGAAAAGTATACTTCTAGGAGTTTTTGAGGTTGCTAATTTCAAATTTCAGCATGCCAAAAGCTTACAATTTATTCTTAATTCTAAACTAGAGTAAATTAGTAGTTGAAATGGTTGCAGAAATAAAAAGTTGAAAAAATATGTAATTTAGATTCTGAAATTATGTTTTTATGTTGAGTTCAAGTACGAATCTGATCTCAGAAAAGTCCATGTGCCCTCAAAATTTTGAGCCTTTAGGAAATAAACAACCCTAAAAAAGGTAAATCACCTCTTTTTATTGAAGTACATATGAGTGTAAAAACTACCTACCCTTTTATAAAAATAAAATACATGATTACCATCAAAATATGGAAAATGTAGAGGTTTTTGTTGATTTATAAATTTTTGTATAGAAACTAAAGTGACTTTAACACCTCTCATGAACTTTATTTTAATATCTCAGAGTAGAAAATCCTTTGCCATATACCAAAAATCTATATTTAAATACAATACGTTTGCGCTTGTTTGCTTGTTAACCACTTTTTGCATGTATTTATTGTTACCACAAATCAGGGAGGATTTACCCCGTTTTAGGGTTTTTTATTCGCTAAAGGCTCAAAATTTTGAGGGCACATGGGATTTTCTGAGATCCGATTCGACCTTGAACTTAAGTTCAAAACTCCTAAAATATAATTTCAGAATTTAAATTACGTGTTTTTCAACTTTTTATTTCTACACCCCTTTCAACCACTAGTTTACTCTATTTTCAACTTAAGAATAAATTCTAGGCTTTTGGTATTCTGAAATTTGAAATAAGCAACCTCAAAAACTCCTAGAAATATACTTTTGGAATGAAAATTACGTATTTTGTCAAATTTTCATTTTTTACCCGTTTCGGTTGATTTTACTCGATTTTCATACTAAGAATACATTTTTAGCTCCTGGCATGTTGAAATTTGAAATCATCAACCTCAAAAACTCCTGGAAATATGAGATTAGAATGAAAATTACGTGTTTTGTCAAGTTTTCATTTTTACACCCCTTTCAACCTATATTTTACTCGATTTTCACTCTTAAGAATGAAATTTGAAATCATCAACCTCAAAAACCGAAAGTTACGTATTTTGTGAAATCTTCATTTTTACACCCCCGTTATTCCCTATTTTACTCGATTTTCACCTTAAGAATGAAATTTGAAATCAACAACCTCAAAACTCCTAGGATTGTACATTAGGAGTACTTTTTGCATGTACTTATTGCCACCATATACGAGGGGCGATTTTACCCTATTCTAAGAGTGTTTTCTCGCTCCAGCTCAAAATTTTGAGCTGGAGTGTTTGGGCTTTTCTGAGGTCGGATTCGAATTCAGTATCAAAAAATACGTCGGACCACTCGGGTCAAGTTCCAGGACTTTTATTTGTGACTGGGTTATTTTATTGAATTTTTCATATTTTTTGCTTTTTCTGACCCAAATTCTGAAGCCGCCATATTGAAAAAAAAATTTCTGTAGCAAAACTGAATTTAGCATATGCAAATACTTAACTCTACCAAATTTCGTAAATTTTTATCGAGACGCGGCTCATTTCACAATCGATTGCAGTAATTTAGAGCTGTAGTTTACTCTACTACTGCTACAATTTGGAAAAAGTCGATTCTTATTTTTACTTTTGACTATTATAGTGGAAGGAGTCTGAGGTGTATGCAAAATCGTGCTAAAGTTATGAAACCTATTCCCCCTCCTCCCGTTTTCGAAGATGCTGAACACTAATAACAGGATGAAAAAAGTTTTTAGTCATGCTCACCCTCTGTAACGGCCAAAAACCACCCTTTTTTGCTTATTTCTCATATGACAGCTTGGCATTGACTATTTTTGCAGGGATTCTTTGTTTCTTCATGAGGATATAATAGATGGTGAAAGGTGATGTCAGGTAGTAGACTGCTACTGCCCTTAAAGGTGGATTCTTCCCTGTTAGGGGGTGTAAAATTGTTTCTTTTTTTTTGTTAAAGAAGTTTACCCCATTTTTCAAGGATGCTGATCAAGAAAAGAATAGTTTTACGCTAGTTTGACCCTTTCTGTACCCTTAAACTGTCGAAAACCACTCTTTTCATAATAATAATAATAATAGCGACTAGGCTGATATTAGGGATTCGTATTATCATTTTATTTGTTTTTGCCGCCTTTACTGTTTTCTGGGTAAATCGTGTGTCCTCGAGGTATCCGTAGCGGTTATTGTAAGGCTTGTCAAGGTAAATTTTGTGAGAATTGTGCGCCAGAGGATTAAGATGATGAACCAAGCACAGAAACAAACAAATCCAATGATAATAGTTATGATAATGCTATAAACTTCCTAATTGTTATACCAGAAGTGTATATTTCCGACCATGAATCGAAAACGAACGATGCGTGCGATGAAGAAGGAGGCAATAGCATTGATTGTGATGTTCATTTCAAGAAATATGAACCATGTAATTCTCTTTGTAGGCGCCTTAGGTTATATTAATAAATATTATATTATACTCAAAATACTTTATTAAAAACGGAAATTTTTAACAATAGTATCCTCTTCCTTATATCCCGCTTTAAGGAACATGAATTTTCAATCCTTGTGAGGATAGGTTCATCTTTGAGGAGGATGTAAAATGGACAAATGGTGATTTTGAAACCACTCAATATACAAATTAGAAAATAAAAAAAATCAATTTTCCACCGCTGAGGTTGTCACAATTCACTCTTACCATTGTCCTTGATCAGCGTCCCCGAAAACGGGGGCGCCTTTAACAAAAAAAAAGAAACAATTTTGCACCCCCTGACAAGGTAGATTCCAACCCCAAGGGCTATGGCGATCTACTACCTGACATCACCTTTCACCATCTGTTATATCCCCATGAAGAAACAAAGAATCCCTGCAAAAATAGTCGATGCCAAGCTGTCATATGAGAAATAAGCAAAAGGGGTGGTTTTTGGCCGTTAAAGGGGGTGCGCATGACTAAAAACGTTTTTCACTCTATTATTCGTGTTCAGCACCTTTCGAAAACGGCGGGGAATAGGTTTCATAACTTTAGCATGATTTTGCATACTCTTCAGACTCCTTACTTCCACTATAACGGTCAAAAGTAAAAATAAGAACCGACTTTTTCCAAATTGTAGCAGTAGCAGAGTAAACTACAGCTCTTGACGAATATTTAAAAAAAATTACTGCAATCGATTGTGAAATGAGCTGCGTCACGATTTCTGTCCAAAAAGAGCCACTTTCCGAAAGTGCGCCGGCGCCGAGCCGTACCTTACAGAAGATTTCATATAGTTAATGATTGCACAAACATTGTATTATTAAAAATACATTTTAGTTTATTATTTGCTCATTTCACACTGACATCAATACTTACATTGGGTAATAAAGTTCAGTTAACTTGAAATTTTATTTCACAATTTTTAGCGACAATTTTTGAAGGCGGTTCATTTTTTTTATTCTTCACTCTTTTTAGTGGCCTCATTTTTTAGTTTATGCACACTAAAATATCTGTCCTTGTGACTTTCTAAGCTTTAACATTAGACTCGTTATCAGAGAGATCTGAATTATTATATATCAAATTTTATGTAAATCTGCAAAAATCTGCAGTTATCGCAGTCATATTGGATTCGCTATTTTGATTTTTTTTTAATTTAATTACAAACATTACAAATTATAACTAGCGACTTCGCCAAATATTGCAAAATTTTCAACTAAAGGAATTTTCCTTTCAATTTTCGCTCACCTTACACTAGACATAGTAGCTTGCTGAAATTAATATGGTACCACAGAATACCTTACTTGCACTTTGAGAAAATTTCATAGAAATTGCTTAAGCGAATCTATAAGCAGTGATTGAACGAATATAATAAAAAAAGCGGACAGGTCGATTGAGAACCTCTTCTTTTAAAATTTTATGAAGTAGGTTAAAAATATAGAAATAACATTATTATTATGATCTCTATGTTAACATAACACATACTTTATTTATGACAAATAGGTATGTAAGTACTAAAATAAAATAATTATGCCATAGTAACATCAATCATGTTAGTCATTTAATATACCCATTTCACTTCCATGAACATAAAAAATTTCAAGAAGTTATCTTCAAAATTGTATTTGAGGTCAATGTTTTTGCCTGGACACAGTTATAATTGAAGTTGACGACGAACGGTAAATTTAAAATAATTTGTTTCTTTTTTGTTGTTAATCGCATAAAGAACGTTTTCTAACACAAAACTCTTTAGCACAGGTAATACGGATTGCATTACAGTTGACGAAATTATCTAGTTATACTAACTTTTAAACAGGATTTAATTGATTTGTTGTTTTATTTAAATTTCATCACTAAAATATAATCGATAAAATTACTGGTCAAGTATATTGGCGATAAATCTATGATTAATTTTAATTTTAGGCATAAAATCTCTTTGATTTGTTTAGAGGTCATATGTATATATTTTTATATTTTCGTGACCCTGAATGGCGTCAAAAATTACTATTTCGGTACATATTATGTCATAGATAATTAATTACTTATTTGGATATATATTTATGTAACTTCTCATCATATCATATAAAGGTGTAGTACAAGCTTTTAGAGAATGAATTCGCATAGACTTTTCAGGAAAAATTGGGGATGACTAAATTATCGAATTGAACAATGTTTTCCCATGCTATATTTAATAAACGTAAAAAATTATAGAAAAGAATAAAACTCCAGTTAACAAAAAACTGAAAATCTTAAAAGTTATGCCCTCTTAATTATTTTAAATAATAACATAGTTTTCAAAGCAAGATTGATTATGGATATACAGGCTTACATCTATAAACAAGTTTATGTTTATTATATAAAAAAAGTTATTTTATTTATATGTTATAATATACATGATTTTTTTCTTTCATTTCAAGTTGTAATGTATTTTTTACTATAGCTGATAAAATCATTAAGCAAACTTTGTGATCTATTGTGGGTGATTTATTTTCATACGTTCTAGTCTAGTATTCATGTTCTCCTGTATTAATACAGTTTTATGATGCCAGATTGAAATGAGAGTAATTGGAGAATGTCAAAGATATTTGCGTCATTATAAAGATCTTGTTTTGAATATGTTTATGGTTTTGATCACTAGCCTTTAAGCATAGGCAATCATTCTTTATATAATTAATTCTTGGGATTCTATTTTAACCAAAGCCGATGAAGATTTCAAAACGTTTAAACAATGGTCGCATCGATGCTCTTAATTATTAACTTACACAAAAAGATGAAGGCCATTGAAAAACAATAATGGATGCGGAATATAAATGAAAGACTAAAAGAAAAATAAAAAAATAGAGGCGGAGAGAAGTTATGCTGAAAAAAATGCAGAAAATTCTTTGGAGATATATAGAAATCCTTCCAGCAGAACAATGACGAAACCAAAACTTCAAAGGAAACAACAATACACACCTGAGAAGATACATATCACTACAACATTGAACCAAGAAAATAGAGGAAGGAGCAGGAACGGCTCAAGGTAAATTTTCCACCCGGGCGGGAACAGTTTTTGGCGCTCTTCCCTGAGAAAATCACGGAATTTCACAGGCGTACTTTGCACTAAAGTGCCTCCCTTTGGACTACCAGATCACTAATTTTTAAGTTAACATAACATTGTCTCTCGATATTTATGTGGCTGATAGCACATCCAAAAATAAAGGTACTCTAAATGGCTAATAAGGAAATTATACCCCTTTAAAGGGGAATAATAAATATCAGTTCTTCTGAAATATCTTTCGACCGGCTTAAAATACAAAATGCATATTTAAAATTTAGATATAGCCCATCTGGACATCAGTTTACATAAAATCAGTCTCTTCTACTTAAGTCGGTATTTTACCTGTAACTTTTTTATTTTTTACATATTGCTAAATATTCTTATAAAAAAATAATTTTCAGATCATTAGAAATAAAAAAATATTCTTATTGCATTTCCACAAACCATTCTCAAGTAATTTATGTTTACATATCAATGTGCATTTACAACATTTTATTAATAATAATTAATTTGCAATATACATTTTTTTTTATCTATACGAACGCTATTATAATGAGAGGACCATACCGCCACAAGTTTAGTTAGAGGAAGGTTCATCTTTATTATTTTAACATTTCACACAAAACGAACTGCCATTTATCTATTTTATTTATTTATAAACAGTAAATTATCTACAATGAAATACAATGGTATGTTGATATAAGAATTTTTTGAATATTCTGAATTTTTTGTGAATGAATGCCGGCCTTCATTTATGCAAAATCTTTAATGATCGACTCCGTGTCAGTCAATAACAGGACGAGAAGTTTGAGGTATAAGTAGTGAAGTATCTCATAGCTAAACAAAAACGTTTGTGTTACATTTTTTAATTATTTAGGAGGTTTTAATATTATTCGACTAATCGGAATTATTACCATTTTAGCTGATATAGATACTGATATTATTTGATATTATTTTCCAACGAAAAGTAATAAAAATGGTACATTAAAAAAAAATTAAACAATTTTTGCCCTCAGTTTGGCGCCCCTCCGAGCTCGCGCCCCGGACAGTCGCCCAGGTTGCCCAGCCCTTAAACCGCCACTGGGAAGGAGGAACTGCAAAGAAAGGATGAGCAGAATAAATACAAGAAACGGACTACTAGTCATTGGACAGGGATCACCAAAGTATCAACTGATGGAAATAACAGTTAGAGTTAGCAGAAACTCACCAAAATATGGATTGAAATCACTCCACCACAGCTATGGACAGGGTAGTAAAGGAAGCTAGAGGAAACCACGGCCCGAAACTGAGCTGTGGCGCCATAGGAGGACACAGATTAAAGGAAATGCCAAATTTTAACGGAGACACAGAAACACTGATGTTCTCGAACGTACTAGCATACGCCGATGAGGTCCTTCCTAAGAAAGAGTCTAATAATGTTGCGAGGCCCATCAATAACAAAAAGAGCCTAGTAAGTTGGGGGAAATACAGAATTGCTGGGAATATGTCCAAAGAAAAGACCCAGCACATCTACTAAAGAGAGCGTTAATACTAAACAGCAACAAACTAAAAATGGGGATTCGCCGGAACAACAAAAATTGAGAGGATTATGAACAAACTAGGAAAGGACTAAAGAGAAATTGCAAGGACGTAACCGCTGCCGGAATGAGAAAAGAAGGAATAAACTCAGAACAAGGAAAACTCTAGAAGCAAAAACGTTAAAAATATGAGGACCATAACCTTTCCATATCACGACCCAATGCGGCAATGCATTTCACAAATACCTACACTTTCATCCTATATTCCTGTACCGTGCGCCAGGTGGCACTCGTTACTGGCAATAAGCGTGAACCAAATGCAAATCAACAGCCCATTAAGAAGAATAAACCATTATTGACTTAATAAGCACTTACAGATATATAAATTCCCAAAATTACAGAACATAGTCATCTCCAAATATGCATTTATTATAGAAACCACTTGACATGACCTGAAATTTTATATTTGGGGCGTCACGTCTAAGAGGATAAACGAGTCAATCATATTCCTTGAAATCCGACTTGTATTAACTTGAATGATGAAAACAGTTTATCCTAGGTCCCATAATTTGAGGGAAAAACTGTATCTATTACTATAATTATCGTGTTGTCAATGTAAGAAAATCATTTGTATTTGCAAATATTACTTCACATTTTCTATAAAATAACAGTAATAATAGGGTGTGAAATGGCATCCAGATGTTTTGACGTGCCAAATTTTATTTCTTTTTAGGATGGTATAGCTATTGATGTGGATCATCATAAAATCTGTCATTTTTATTCTTGCATATTTATGGTTATTTTCAAAACGGCGTCAAAGATAACTACCATGGATGAACTATTTTCCATCATTGACCAATTTGTCAATTTACAGTTTTTACTGGATCAAGAAACTTGAATTTAGATTTGAAACCTCATCTAAAAATTATTGATTTGAATTTATAAGATTTATAAGAAGACATAAGCATTTATAGTTTATTATGAAATCAACATTAATAGAACAGCGATGAATGCAATAAACTAAAATGGAAAAATGACATTAGCAAATGTAACACTAAATATATGATTAACTGTTGTTAACATTAATGTTATTCTAGATATTGTTTTTTACATTATGACAGTGACTGTATTTGCAAATAGTTCTATATGGAAGAGAGTTTTTAAGGCGTGAGCAAGCCCGCTTGCACATACTCTGCAGCCGCACTTAACAAGTTCAGTCATATTGATGGGAACTGGTAGCTCGTTACATTTTACTGGGACTAAATATTTTGTATTATCCACTTTCCATCCATTTCCAACTAGAGGAGATATAGTGAATCGTGGAATTTTTAAAATAACTTTATTAATAGTTGCAATGATATGCTAATAAAACTAGAATAGCAATTTCGGTGCCAAACCAAACCGTCAAAACTGTTTGTTTTTTGAAATGACATAGTTCTAGAATATAGATCATCTTCTCTTTGGTTGCTTATTTTTTCATGGAGTTTTAAACAATCAATAAATGTTGTAAATGATTTCTCTGAACCTTTGATTGCAGGGCCCGGTTTCCTACAAATTAAGCATAATTTCTTACGAGTCTTTTATACTAAATTTTATTTTTGTCTCTACCTCACTTTTAGAACTTGTGACGTCAGTAGTACTTTCCATTTTAATTTCTTCTGAAAAGCACAAGCATCATATGGTAGAAAATTCTACTGAAAAAATGCATACCAGCTGAAAGTATCTTGCAAACAGTAAACTAGGGAGTTTCTTATAACGTGTTAATCTATTACATACAAATATGTAGGTCTATATAACACTGAATTAATATAATCAACAAATATACTTATATTTATTCCATATTAATCATTTTCAAGACAAACATTTTAAAAATATCACAAACCACAAGAGTTACAATGCGCGTATCTATTTAACGATGGGCCTTTGCGGGAAGCAATGCGGGTTGTTGAAACAGCCTTAAAGTAGTGGGATAGCGAGTATTTCCATCGAAAGTGATGCCGTCGATATGCTTCGAAAATTGACATCACACTACATATTATTAAATATATCGGTTATTAGATCCTCAAAAAAATCTGATTTAAGAACCTTAGTAATCTGGAAAATATAGCGAATATTTTATAAAGAATATTTTTTTTTTGATAAATATAATGACTTGGGAGAAAAATTAAATAATTAATTTTCTGCTGTAGCCGAACGGAAAAAATGAGGATTTTTGTTTTTTACTGCCATATAAGCCAACGTAAAAGTTCATTTATTTATTTATTTATTTTAAAAATAAAAATTCTACAGAGAATTTAATGATTTTTTTGATAAAATATGCTTCATGATTGGCTCTATCACGTGGTGTGGTTAGTTAGAAAATTTTGATTTGTGCACTTACATTCATTACGATTTTTTTACGACAAGTGGATTCCTAACCTACAGGGTGTCAGCCATATATCTGGCAAGGTCATACATGTTTCTCTAAAAGTGCCAATGGGAACAAAAACTAAGCGACTTTTGTCAACGCGAGCACTCCACTATGCATATAAAATTTAAAAATACATATTTCTACCTATTAAAATACTTTTTACTTTGTTTTTATCACTGATTTATGATAAAAAACAACATTTAGACAATATTTAGATTAGCAAGATTGATTATCACAAAGTAACGACATCCACTATCCAATTTTTTAATATATCTTTCGTTACCTCTAACTATTCTACATATACGCTATTATTCCGTCATTATATGATGTAAGACACATGCGGCTAATAACAGCATAATTTCGATAAACAGCATTCAATCAAACACTTACTATAATAAAGACCTTAATGTTTTAATTCCTGTCTGGTTTTCTTTAATTTAAAACTGACCTCCATTAACATTTTTATTTATAGCGTAAGACTGGCGACGCTCAAATATTAAGATTCTGTGATATTTTTGTTTACTCGCCAACAAAATAATAGCGAATATTTTTCGGCGCTGTATTTAAAATACTCAGATATTTATCAAAAGATAAGTGGGCACTTTCAAATACTTATTGAGAACCCTGTCAAACATATTAACATTTTAGTTAGTGATTTTTTCTTCCAAAGTATAGTATAGAGCATAAATTCAGTTGTAGTTTCCACACTAACAAGCTTTTTTCGGTATTTTGGTTCAAGTTGTTATATTTTAATCTCCCCGCCCATAATAGTCTAGAAGATAGCTATATATATGGGGTCTGGGATATAACATGTTGACATTGCTGTTATAAGAAACAGAGAAAAATTGCTGTTATAGTTTAGCAAACATTTTTCTGAGTATTTTATGTTATTTGAGTCAGACCGCCCTCCCCCGGCCGTTCTGGAGGTAGCTGTCCCAGAAAATATTCAATTGTGGAACAGAGTATAACACTTTGGGGCTTGGTGTTAGTTGAAGAGGGTATCTTGGCGATCAACATTCGATATATGCCAACATTTTTTCTCCGTGCAATTGGCAGCACTGGCGACATCGATTATGGCTAAAATTGGAACATGGTATAACACTTTCACACCAGGCGGAAAATTTTCGTTGTCAATGCTCAGTGCTGGAAAACCATATGCCAACATTTTTTGCTTGGCCATTTTTAAGATTTTTTGGCCAAAAATTGGACTGGCCTAAAACGGGCTAAAACTAGTGCTTTTCAAAAAAAATGTTGCCACCTTCTTAAACTTATAGTTTTTGTACCAAAGAATAGTCTCCGTGAGTGCCAACATTTTCGCTTCAATGTACAGGTGTACAAAAAAAATGTTATTATACAGTGTGTTCTCTTTAATAACGCAACACACCATTATTTTGGAATGCGTTGGCCGGTTTAATCATTTTTTTTTGAGATATAGTCCACTATGAGCTTTATTTGACTATATCTGATGTTGATGTCCTGAATAAGGAAGAAAAAAGAAAAGCTATTCCGTCCAGTTCATTTGTTTGAAAAATCTTGATTAATGTATAGAAGCACTATTTATTTAAAGAATAACTTTTCTTTTTTCCTTCTGGTTTAGTGTCTGATGTTCCTTAAGTCGAATGACTACCTTACCTTTTAAGTAAACCTAACCGACTTTTATACAGAGCTAGTCGAAATGTGAGAAATTTTAAATTTGGCTATTGTATAACAAACACCCTATATGAGGTATCGAGCTAAAATTTTGTTTAGAGGTATTTTAAACGACTGAGAATCGAATACGCTATCCAATTTGCCAATAAAAAATTGCCTAATAGTCGCTCTCGAAATTTCGACCCATTTAGAGGAGCCTTGAAAATATGAAAATTACAAATTTTTCAAGATAGTCAAATAAAGCTCATCGAGCACTATACCTCAAATAAAAATGTTTAAATCGACCAACGCGTTGCAAAATAATGCGATATTAAATAGTACACACTGTTTATTACCTCTTCGAATTTATGTATTTGAAAACCAAATAAATAACATACTCGAGTTGAAGTTGACATAATGCTTATTTCGTTAACCATTTGCATAAATATCTATATATTTCCAGTCATTGCTCCGTAAAAGTAAATATCTGCAAGATATTTTATAGCTGGGTTTTTTATGCAAATGACAAAATTAGTACTAGCAGTACCGCAGCAATTAAAATATTTGGCTCCGGTTAACGTGTCCTTAAACTTTACATTCCGTGTATTTATAAATTTGTTTTATATAGATCCGTTCTAAAAATAATAAGATGTATTTTATTTTTACATAATTCTTAAATTATCGATTTTATTTATACAAACCATTTTATTATACCTATTTATAATTATAATAAAACGATGAAAATAATTTTGAACTGTGACAAATACATTCCTGTTGTAATAATGCTTTCAGTAGACAAAATACTGAAAGGGCAACTTTCACCTTAATTTTTAAAATTCCCAAATCAATTGCAAAAATATCCGATATTCATACGTATAAAGCTGGGAATGTACGGAGAGCTATACTATAATATGTAATATTACAGCTTGGGGGTGGGATATAATATAATATTATAGTTTCCATTTTCAAATTATAAGATTCATAAACATAAACAAACCCCAAGCGGTAATAGAAACCACGAAGGAAAACGTCAGTGGTAAAACGGTGCGCATATCAACAAACAACAGAGAAGCCCTGCTTGCCCTAAATAACTGTAGGATAGGCCTGGGCTGGTTCTACAAATTAGAAAGACCTAGATGTGCTCGTACAAAACAATAGTATCCAGCTCAGTTGGGTGAAAAGACACGATGAAATTAGGATAACGAAGAAGAGAATACTTTAGCACGCGAGAGATCTTAGAGCGCTCTGCATGATCCGAAACCTGCAAAAGCACTCTCAGATTCGATCCACAGTTCCCTGCTAAAGAATTATACACTCAAACGCCACGCGGACTGTTGGAGTGGTTTAAGCAGCTGCAGACATAGCAGAATGACTTTGGCCACACCCAGTCGTAAGATAGGCAAACACTGTTTCCAGATGTCCAGGAATAATCTGCGTATCTATGTAGGATTACTACCAGGACACTGCAGGCTAAACAAACACCTGAGGCCTGAGTGGACGTGAGCTCAAGCTCATCCCCTGGCAAAAAATCCAGAATCCAGAGACAATCCAGAGACAAATTACTATTTAATATAATGTCACTGACAGACAGGCCCCCCAGAAGGCGAGGGTCAGAAGGTTCCGCAGTACCCGGGCCCGGCCATTTTAAGGACCCGGTTAGACCAGTAAACGAAATATTCGCTCATTAATGAGACCTGTACAAAAAATTTTTTCACATTTCTCTCCTCCGCTCATCAATTATTAAGCGCGAGGGCCCGCCAGAGATTTTGGCAAAATTTTTTTTTCAAATTTCCCCCTCTCGCTCATCAGCTATTAAACGAGGGAGCCCGCCAGAGATGTTGCCAAAAATTTTTTTTTCAAATTTCTCCCCTCGCTCATCAATTATTTAGCGCGGGGGGCCGCCAGTGAATTTGGTACCGGGGCTCATGATTTGATGTGGCGGGCCTGCTGACAAAAAGTTAAAAACTGAATAAAAAAATTAAGTCACTATATTATATTTCTTATTAAATATTACAACTTGCTAATACAAACCAACTAGATTTGTTTAACTAACAAGTAAAATTGGACTTTAAAAGTAGTTATGATGTGAAATATGTATTCATCCAAGATGTTCAGAATTAAAAATACCATACAGATATCGCAATTTCAATAAAGTTCCTGCTATCGAATAATTAATTCTCAGAGTCCCGACGCCAAAACTGCAAAAGATAATGCAATTATTTATATAATAAATAATTTCCTATATGTATTACTTCATAACCCTTTATTACAGGGCCTAGGCCCACTTATAAAAGGGGGCCCCAAAGGCTGTTAAACCTAGAACGCAGGGTAGGGTAGTCACCCTGCGCCCTGAACAAAATTTTAATATTTTACGTGCAGTACCCCCTCTCCAATACACTAGTGAGGAGAGAGTCTCACACGGCCGACTAGTTAGGTCCTTGGGGGTGGCTTCGATAATTGGAGTGGTGTAGGTGGTCAGATATAAAAGACAACGTCGTTCTAATTAAACGTTTAATAAAATATAAGGGTACGTAGTACAAAATATTTCACAATTAGGTATCACCGATAACTCAATACGCAGTACAAGTAGCACAATATACCCTAATAATAAGTGAACTAATAAGTGGGGCCCACACGCTTAACTTAATGCACAAAATAACTTACAAAATAATAAATCCTTGATACATGTACAAAAGGTCGTATGCCAGAAGCGTGACAAAAAAAACTACAAGTGACCCAAAAAAAATTATTGACATCTATTTGTAAAATAAGGCAAAACTATTCAATTAGTGAAGTAACGATACACAAAATATACCAAATATTACTGAAATCTAAAATGTTACTGAGATTTACGTTACGAGCAAGATATTACCAATATTCCTTGAAATTTTATTTTACTGTCCCGTGGACGTTGAGTTGATGCTCGTTAAGAGAATAAGATTCCGCTTACCTTTGGTAGTGTCTGAATACCTTTTCCCGTCCTACCAGGGTAGCGTAGTTCAGGTGATAACAGCCGCAGATGGTAGACCATCTACGAGGTAACGTGCCGAGATCCCCAGTACCATACATACACAAGATGTAAGTCAATAATCCACCATCTAGACACCAAAATCTGGACTAGAAATTGAAACCAGAATCAGGCTGGAAGTCCCTCGTAAAGTGTAGAATGTCACATAAAAGCTCGAGTAGAATACGAGTAACAGATCCAAGTAAAACCATAAGGTATCAATCCAAATAGCCATAAACTAACAAATAGATCCAAATACTTGTAATATACTTAGCAAGGAAACAACTAACAAACGAACAACAAACAAACAAACAAACAGCCCTGCAATAAAATAACCTAAATTACAAATCTGTTTCAACTTTAAGTGGGTTTTCAGAGACGTACCTGAGATGTGATGTAGGCTGAAAGAGGTCCTTTTCCGTCAAAATGGCACTCCAAAATCTTGCATTCAGACGACGCCACGTGCTTTGAAAATTGACTTTATCCAGAAATCCGTAGCTGCATTTTCCCCAAAACGATACTCAAAACCAAATGAAAATACAACTAATCTTGTCGTGATGAATACTAAATCCCATAAATGGAGCAAAACTTACAATATTGCTAAAACTCGTATTCAGACGACTCAATCTTCAAGCAGCAAAAGGAAAAATGACCAAGAAAATGTCCTCTATCAAAATGTCAAGTTCTTGGCTTCCGTCTCAGTACGTTCAGAATTTCCACTCCACGGCGTACCCCACAACTAGAATAGATTTTCCTAACTTCGTTTATATCCACAAATATTATCATAATATACTCTGAAAGCCGTCCCCTCATAAATCTACCCACCAAAAGAAGGTTTAATCAACAATACTAGCCATAGTAGAAGCTTTAAAAGGGCGTTTTTGCAATGCACTCACTTAATGAATATCTGAACGCACTCACCCGTACTTCCTGTAACAAAACGCATTCAATGGCAAACATGAACCAAGTAGTGCTATTATGCAACCAGTTATACTCTATTAATATCTACTGGCGAGAGACGGTATCAATAGGCTCAAATGCACAATAAAATTTGGGAAAATAACGAAAATTAGTACACAAATTTCTGGCCATTATTAAATGTGAAAATCGGCCGTAACACCTCGCAGATTTCAAATATTATCTTTGGTTTGGAAGATATTGATCTGTGTAGTTTTAGTGAAATATCCTGTATACTTAAAAAATAATGAACATGAACATAAACAATTTTAAATTTAATTTTCGATTGATGAAACGAATTTCAATTAGCAGGTTTTATACAAAAACAATATTTACTGCTGTAGAATACCGTTGTTGGCCTCACATTGTATGAACCTAATTACGCCTATTATAGCTTTGAGCTACAATGCACTATTATTAATATCGCGATGTATCTCGTTTAACCTCATAAATAAACTATTTTGTGCTATTATATTCTTCCGCGTATCCTACTATTTTGAATTTCATGACTTATAAATTGTTTGTTTTAACGATGTCCAGTTAATTTATGAGGTATGTAAGACTGACTATCTGTTTGTTATCACAAATAGTAATAGTATATTCATATAGTTAATGTTAACTGATCAAAAATGTTTCTCGAGCGTCTCAAAATTCTAAAGTAAAACATTTAATATTATTTCAAGTCAGCCACAAAAAAACCAAAAAGCTTTCATCAATTTCTAGGGAAGTTGTGTGAATCTTTCCAAGTTAATCTTACTAAATCGATTGCTAGTGTACGCTCTTCATTATATGGTAGCATTAAAAGCTCTCTAGATGAGGTGATCTACCTTGCCCTACTTGGAGGAGGCGATTCTTGTCAAATTATATAATTTATTAGATAAGATATTGCATAATTTTAATTGTACTTATTTTAAACCTAATCAATAAATGGTATTATTTGAACATTTGCACTTTATTGATTGAATGACTTGTTGTAAGTCTTATCCCTAGGGGGTTTTCGTTTGAAAAAAACAATTGTTAGAGAAAGCGTCGATAGTAATCTACTGTAGTGCAGCCTTGGCCTATTTCTTAGCTATCAAATATCTCATACATCTTATTGAATCCGCCTGGAAGTGGAAGGCCACACACGAATAAGGGAGAACGTGACTGGCGCCATTAATAAATAAATTGGTGTCGCGTCACTCAGACGCCGTGTGGTAGATTCTTCTTCAGACATGCCACCACTTATGGGGGTAGCACAATATGCTCACCTATGAGGCCCGAGTGCACGTGAGCGCAAGTTCACCTCCCGCCAAAAAATCCAGAATCCAGAACCATTGCACTTTGAAGAGACAAATTACTATTTAACATAATGTCACTGACAGAAGTTAAAAACTAAACAAACAAATAAATGGTTTTGACACTAGATTATGTTTCTTATTAAATATTACATCTTGCTAATACAAATCAACTAGATTTGTTTAACTAACAAGTATAGTAGCCGCAATCGCAATAGTATCGACGTACCGCGTATCTAGGCGGTCTTGTTGAGACGCAAGGGGTGCAGAACGTAGAGTCGGATTAGACTATATTGTTCGCTCGTTTCCTTTTTATAGTATTAAACTTACAGTATCTCCCAAAGCACTGTTATGAATTGGTAACAAAACTTACTAAAATTATTTTCAAAAACACATTACCAAATAAAGAAATATAAAGTAATTATCGAATTATATAAGCTTGTATAAGCTTGACTGCAGTCCTGGGTTAAACAATACACTCACAAGTTTACGCCCCCACGCAACGTCAGATATTTGACATGGAATAACCGGTATCTTCTCTCTCACTTAATGCATAAAAGTGAAGTAAAGGCGGGAGATCTACTTGCCGACCTATGTATTCCTCTCACCTCTCATAACGTCATAACCCCGCTAACTATTAAGAATTCTTCAACTATAAAATTGGACTTTAAATATAAAATTGGACTTTAAAAGTAGGTATGATGTGAAATACTTATGTATTTTTTAAAAAATGTTCAGAATTAAAAATGCCATACAGATATCGCAGTTTCAAAGTTCCTGCCATCGAGTAATTAATTCTGAGGATCGCTTCGCCAAAACTGCAAAAGACCACGCATATATTTATATCATTTCATAAAAGTGCTACTTCATAACCCTTTTCGCAGATTTCAAATAGATATTGATTTGTGCAGTTTTAGTGAAACATCCTGTATACTTAAAAAATAATGAACATGAACATAAATAATTTTAAATTTAATTTTCGATTGAAGAGACGAATTTCAATTAGCAGGTTTTATACAAAAACAATATTTATTGCTGTAGAATACCGTTGTTGGCCTCACATTGTATGAACTTAATTACGCCCATAGCTTTCGAGATACAATACACTATTATTAATATCGCGATGTATTTCGTTTAACCTCATAAATAAACTATTTTGTGCTATTATATTCTTCCGCGTATCCTATTATTTTGAATTGCATTACTTATAAGTTGTTTGTTTTAACGATGTCCAGTTTATTTATGAGGTATGTAAGACTATATGCTTGTTATCAGAAATAGTAATAGTATATTCATATAGTTAATGTTAATTGATCAAAAATATTTCTCTATATACGCACTTTACAGGATGAAAGCATATATAGCAATAATACTATAAATAATACTTTTTAGAATCAGATTTAAAAATATTTATTTAAATGTAACATTTTTGTAAAATATCAAAATGATAATAATTTGTTATTTTTTGTTTTTTCTGCTCCATTCCTTGGTTACTTCAAAATCTTAAGAAGTAGGCAAGTGAACTGCCACAGCATAAATAAGTGCACTGAGGAGTTTTTTTAGTCTTATTTTTATTAACTTTCTGGAGGAGTGTAGCTAATGCTATTCCACCACTCAACTAGGAGGCGCACACATACGGATTCGGCAAATGTAGTTTTATATACCCTGAGATAAACGAGTGCAAGAAAGAAAATAGAGAAATTAAGAAAAGAAAGATGGGTGTACTGCTCCCAGCACGTTCCACACTTCGTGAAAACTTATTTTTGTCACCTTGTCGTGTATCAACGCAGGGCATCGGTACCTACCGCTTCAAAACGCCTGCGCATGTAGTGGAAGTAAATACATCTTTCTCTCCTAATTTATATGTTTTCTTTCTTACTTTTCTGAATCTGTATAGACAATCTCACAACGACATTGCCATCCGCCGCTGCCGAGACTCGAACTCAGGAGGGCAACTAGCCTTGTTGTCTAGCCTTGTTGTCTTTCACACAGCCGCGGTCTAGCTATTTGCCACCATCTCGACAACATGTAAACAATGCCACTACACATGCATGCACTAGCTAGAATTCGAACCCGGAACCCCGTGATCGCAAGCCTAACATTAGCCATTAACCATTAAAGTCCTTTTATTAATCATTCATATTTTACATGTCTAGGAGTTAAGATATTCAAATGTATTTTATTTATTTCAGTTTACAATCATTATAAAGTAAAACGTTACAAACGTCGCCGAAACGTGAGGAGTTTCGACCTGCCGGTATTAGGCAAGATAAATTCAGAGAGGTACATGAGTTATACAAGTTGATCGCACTCCATTGGAAACGTTTATGCAAATTTTGTTTTATTTTATACAGAAGTTTAAGGAAGTTAAAAAAGAAAGAGATGCTAGAGGAAGAGTTTGAAAGGTTATATTAAAAAAAAACACGTAGGAAAAAAAATGAAAAACCTACTTTACAACACTTTTTGTCAAGTACATAAAAATAAGGGGCACAGGAACTATGTAAGTTTGATAGTAATTTTCATTCCCCGCTGGACTCCTCAAGGGGCGAGGGGAGAAGTTCGAGGGAGGGTATGATGGTGGGATAAGTGTTTTGTTTCGTGGCGTAAGGGATGTTTTGTGTTGTGCAAGCCTGACACGGTAAGCACTGCGCCACTGAGTCGGTTCTTCAAATTTACATTGTTAAATTTCCTTTTGTCTCAATAAATTAGAAAAGATCCCTTTATAGAAATTGAGTTTCTGTGGAATTGGTTGAAAATTTTATGTTGTGGATATTGACCTCTCGACCTCATGGGCACGACCTCAAATAATGAACAGTTTTCGAGATATGGTTTGTCAAAACTAGACATTTTATATCATTTGGACAATTATTAACGCAATAGGATGTCAAAACGCACAACATATTAAATTTTCAGACAATTCCACAAAAATCCAATTTCCATAAAATTGTGAGAGGTTTAGAGTATAAAATTTCACTCACCGCATGTATGTCTTAAAAAATAAAATAAATGTAATAAATGTTTATTTATGATCGAGTGTCCTCTATTAGGGCTTCTTATAATATATTAGTGTGATCAGATTTAGATCTTTAATATACCGGGTGCAACAGGCTGGCGGCTCCCCCCTATATTTACTTTATTTTTTAACTTATCCATTTGAAATTTGGGGTGCATAAACTACCTGTAATAATACATTTTTAGACATAAAACGTTATGAGATCATTTCCGGTTTACCCGGAAATTACCGCAACTTTCGATTTTTAAATGGAACACCCTGTATATTTTTATATATTTGGATTCAAGACAACATTCTGAGTATTTTCGCGAGTTTTTGAGTCAATGTTCAGTTTTTTTGAGCATTTTAAGACATTCGTCTAGAGTGCTTTGGAATATCAAAATTTGTTCTACGGCAGGTAAAGTCCAAGGGAAAAATATAATTTTTCGTTTAATTTCATTAATAACAACTATTTACGAAGCCTCCGAAATCGAACAAATCATTTTTTTATCAAAACTTTTTTTTTTCAAATGAGAAGGTGGTGACTCCTAGTATTTAATAGATTTTTTTCTGAATTCATTGATATCCATTCCAAATCTATGCTTTTTACATTTCTATTTTGTTAAATTTATTTAAAAATAAAAAATCACTTTCAAAATAATTATAATTGATCCTTATACTTTGCACTAGTACTTATACCTATTAAGAAACAAAATAAAGAACCAAAAGGCTATTATTAGTTGGTATTACTAGTTATGCACATTTCATTATTAGACATATTATTTTAGCAAAGATAACTTAAAGTTCAGGAAAAATTATATTGAAAGTGATTTTTTATTTTTAAATAAATTCAATAAAATAGAAAAACAAATAGCATAGATTTGAAATGGATATCAATGAATTCAGAAAAAAATCTATAATTTATTGAACAGTATGAGCCACCACCTTCACATTTGAAAAACAAAGTTTTAGATAAAAAAGTGATTTGTTCAATTTTGGAGGCTTCGTAAATAGTTATTAATGGAATTAAACGAAAAATTGTATTTTTCCCCTGAATTTTGCTTGCCGTAGAACAAATTTTGGTATTCCAAAGCACTCTAGACGAATGTCTTAAAATGCTTAAAAAACTGAACATCGACTCAAAAATTCGCAAAGATCTCGTATACTCAGAATGTTGTCTTGAATCCAAATATGTAAAGATATACAGGGTGTTCTATTCAAAAATCGAAAGTTGCGGTCATTTTCGGGTAAACTGGAAATGGTCTTATACGTTTTTTTTGTCAAGAAATCCATTTTTACAGGTAGTTTATGCACGCCAAATTTCAATGGATAATTTAAAAAATAAAGGAAATATAGGGGGGGTGCCACTGGCCTGTGGCACCCGGTGTATAAGGAATGGTTATTTTTTTATTTTTCATATTGAACGGTAAATATTAAGTGTATGAAAGAAGTTGATAAGATGTCTCGTAAAGGAGACTTCTTGTTGATGATATACCAGCGTGATCAGAGTTGAATCGATAGTACAAAGGAAAAAACGAATGGTTTCTTTGAAAGTCATCTACCCAATACCCAAAATATTGTTTTTCAATAATTGTGTGAGCAGAAATAAAAGATAATTATTTTTAAATACTAGACAAGCTATGGGGCTCTAAAAGAGTGATCCTTTTTTATTTTTGTTGTATCTGTCAAGTAAACAAACATTTCCTGTCAATTTTTACATGAAAATATGTTTCTTACTATTTTGTAATAATAATTTTTTTTCGAATGGATTGTATACCATCCTGAAAATTTATAAAGAGAATGAAAAAAGCTTATCAATATTTAGGTGGTTGAATCAGTCGAAACTAGAAGGAAATATTTTAATTATTAAGACATGCATGAGGTGAGTGAACCCAAAAATAGGCCAAAAATCGCTCATTTTCTCGCCCTCAAATTTTGTTTTAAACTAAGTGTTAAAGTATTGTTAATAATGAGAACATCCTGAATACAAAATTTCAAGATGAGCATGTTCGGTTTTTGATATGAGAGATTGGAGTGATGCAATATAGGAGCATATCAAAAAATACACGCCCCACAGAAAATGCATGCTAATCAGCTATGGCAAAGCAATCAAGATATTTTTAGAATTCTTTGACGCAGAATTCAAATCTAAAATCGCAAAATCCGTATATCCATTGATTAATTCATAAGAGCCAAAAACATCCCCTATATAAGGATGAAAATAGGAAAAAATGATGCTATTAAGTTATAGAGCTTCCATGAACAGAAATATAATATAAGTCTACTGGCTGAATGTGTTGATTAGGGCTCACACAAAGAAATCGAGACACGCCCGTAAGGGGGTGAAAACTACCCCAATACAATATCAAACTACACAGAAGCTCCAATAACTGGTGAAAAAGCTTGAACCCTCTAAGCTTTATTAATAAGAATGAGCCATCTGGTACACAAAAACAATCCATTACAGGTTAAAAAAACTACCCCTCATCTTGAATTATGAACTTGAGTCAGGGAAAAAATAGTGAATGTATCAGATATTGCATTTTGATTGCAGTAGGTATGAATGTGGGAGTATAACTAGAATTTTTGTAACTATTTTTAACACACACCTACGATGAGATAAGAGAACGGGACGAAAACTTATTGGTGGGTCTTCACTCCCTGACCCCCGTCGGGATCATACGGGGATGAAAAGGAATCAAGAGGTCCTGACAATAAGAGAAAAGCATGCTTGGAATCCGCTATATCAGTATTTTTTTTATGTAATGCAGCGATTACGAGATTGCTCCGATATTCATCCCTCTGCAACCCCCTCATAAAATCCACTTGTGGGTTAAAGACGAACCTCTAGACTATGGCGATCTGAAAGCGATACTTACCTTTATGTCAGAATTTTTTTCGATACAATATAATGATTGTAAAATTGCTCAGATTTCGACCTTCTAACACCTGTGAATTTCTCTAGAGCGATGAGAAAGAATCACGAGGTTATGACATTTCTAAAGAGCACTCTTGAAAACCCTTGCTACAGGATTTTCGCTAATGTGATACAGCGATTGCGATGTCTCTGATATTCACCTCCTGGTCTGTTTTCAAACTTCAAGTGAATTTTATAAGAAGGTGGGGCCCCTCTTATAAAATTCATTTGAAGTTTGAAAACAGACCATAAGGGCATTAATTTTATGGAGAGCGCTCTTTATTATCCTTGTGACAGAATTTACTGTGATGTAATATTCTCACAGCGAGATCGCTTATCACAATATTAATCCCTCATATCTCAAAAACAAAAGATATGCTCATCTTGAAATTTTTTATTCAGGATGTTCTCATCATTAACAATAATTTAGCACTTAGTTTGAAACAAAATTCGAGGGCGAGAAAATGGGCGTTTCTTGGAGTCACTCTTTTAAATTCTTTTTCATTATGCCTTTTAATAGTCTTCGGCTCTGAAATGTAACAAATGTTTATTTATGATGTAGTATCGTCCACGTAGGGCTAGAGATACTTGTTAATATGACTCGTAAGCGAGGCGTCTTGTAATATACTAGTATGATCAAACTTAGATCATCAGTATACAGAAAGAATCATTATTTTCTTGTTTTTCATATTTAATGTTAGACATTAAGCACATGAAAGAAGTTGATAAGATGTCTCGTAGGGGAGACTTCTTGTTGCTATAATGGCGTGATCATACTTGGATTAATAGTATATAGAATGATCGTATGGTTACTTTGAAAGTTATCTGCTGAATACCCAAAATAATGTTTCTCAATACTCAAAAGTAACATAACTTTTTGCGAGTCAAAATTGTCAATCAGAACTGCTAAATTCTATTACTGTTATCTATTTCTTCCTTTAAGCTCTGCCAATATTTCCAATAATCTATCAACAATAAATTGAAAAATTCATAATATCTATGTCTTGAATCAACTTTTCTCTGGTTCACCCTCTATATTTTGTTTACGAATATTTATGTTATCTAATACTTGCTCTATAAAATATTAGTATAATATTATGTAACATTCAACGATAAGAATTAAGTATATGAGTGTGTTTTTAGTTATGTATCCGCGGTATTCATAGATCACATGAAAATATAAACATATTCATTAAATCACTATATTAATATAATTGGCAGACAACTTCCAGCATTTTCGTATTGCTTATACATTTGATTCTTGTCCTTGGTATTTTTAGATAGAAATCAGCATGCTACAGGATTTCCCGGAATTCTAAAGACTACTGTATTTTTATTCCAACACTGACACATATGAATGAATCCTTTTTAACAGACTTCATAAAAATGAGGAGGTTCTCAATTCGACCCCTGTGCATGTTTTTTTTCTTTATTCAAACATTACTTAAAGATTGACTGAGTAAATTACATAACATCTTATTATCCATGCTTCACTTTCTAGGTTTCTCGCAAAACGCAGTCAAGTTACTGGAAAATTATTTAGTTAAAGTAAATGATAAGTTATCAAATTCATTAGAACTGACACGTGGAGGGCCGCAAGGTTCCATATTAGGACCTCTACTATTTTCTGTTTATACCGCTGATATTAATAAACGTATTAGTCACTGTCAAATGCACGCTTATGTGGATGACACTCAAGTATACCTTTCTTTTGACCTAGAAGATCTCATTGAATCTGTTGAAAATATTAATTTAGATTTACAGTCAATTTTTAATACATCATTAGAATATTAACTATTACTTAATCCAAATAAGACAAAAGTGTTACTTTTCGGTACTAAAAGAGCTTGTCAGAAATATCAAAATCTGATTAACATTCAACTAAATGGAGTTAATATAAATATATCATTTGCGGCAAAAAATCTTGGACTTATTCTGAATAATAATTTTAGATACAAAAGACATGTTTTCAACTGCATACAGAAGGCATACGCAAATTTAAGAATATTGTATCCACATCGCAGTTATTTAGGTTTGTACGTTAAAGCTAAATTGTGTGAGGCACTGGTTCTCTCTCAGTTTGGTTTTGGTGCACCCGTTTATTCACCTTGCCTTGATAATCTAGACTCACGCCGAATTCAGAAAGTACAGAACTCCTGTTTAAGATATATTTTTGGAATACGGAAATATGAACATATTTCCCATAAATTACTAAACCCAAGGTGGTTGAACAAGAAAAACAGATTTTTACTGCAATCTCTTACGTTATTTCATACCATTATTATGTATAAAGAGCCGAAATATATTTACGAAAAAATTAAGTTCCGAACGGATGTACATAATCTAATATATAAAAATCTCGTGTCATAGTGTTTGTTATCGAATTCCTCCGAAACGGCTTGACCGATTTTTATGAAATTTTTGGTGTATATTTGGTAGGTCTGAGAATAGGCCGTAGGCTATTTTTTATACCCCTAGGTGATAAGGGTGTCCCTATCCAGAAATTTTATTTTTATTTTTGGGACAAAAATTTATAATTTATATGGCAAAACAACGTTTGCTGGGTCAGCTAGTATCAATATCAGATTTCCTAATTCTTTAACAGCACATGTCCATAAAAGAGCTCTATTTGAACGGTTATTTAATTTTACAACACATAAAGCATATACCATATCAATTTAAACAGCTGAACGTGTCGTCTATTAAAAAAATCTATTCGCCAGTGGCTGTATCATGAGCAAATATCTTAAATGTCTCAGCTATGAGCATATTATAAAGAACTTTCTTCATTCTGTCCTTTTCTTATACAAAAACATATTATCTTTAATAGAAAAAATTGTAAGTGGAATTTAGTACAGAGAAAATGTATTCTCTACAGTTTTCTTTCAGTCTGCTGTTTTTTTTTTTCGGAGTTAAATAGAAGAGCAGAGCTCAGCATAACTTGCTTATGTCGAAATTCTGAATTTCGCTCTGGGAATTTTTCCAATAAATTATTAAATGTCTCATAAAATATATTCATGTTATATACTTATTTGTTTATATCTTTATTATGTTCAATTAAAATTTGTACTTTCTTGTAACATGTTATTGGAAAAATAAAAAATATGTTTATTATTACATTATTCGCTTAAGCGAAATGAACGAATAACGAACTATAAGGCATGGCTTGGCGGTGGTCCCATATTAATTTCAGCAACCTATGTCTAGTGCAAAGTAAGCAAAAATTGAAAACAACATTTTTAAGTTGAAAATTTTGTAATATTTGGCGATGTCGCTAGTGATTATCTCATTTCATTAACTTAATTTTGTTAGGTACTTTAGGTGTGCCTGATAACGAATCTGATGTTAAAAGTTAGGAATTGAAAATGTCGAATACAATAGGGCTGCCATAGTTGTAATAGTTTTGCAGATTTACATAAAACTTGATACATAGTCATTCAGGTTTCTCTGATAACGAGTCTAATGTTAAAGCTTAAAAAGCCACAACAACGGATATTTAAGTATGAAGGAGCTAAATAATGAAGCCACTAAAATGAGTGAAATAACATTTTTGAAAAAAAAATTAACCATCGCTCGTCACTGTAAAAATGAGCAAATAAGGAACTAAAATGTATTTTTAATCGACTTCCAGATCTACATTAGGTAATAAGGTTCAATTAACTAGACGATGCGACAGTGAAGTTTAATTTCATAATTTTTAGCGACTTTTTTTGAAGGAATTTTTTTTTTCAAAAATTATTTGTTTTTAATTTTTGAATTATTTAGCGGTTTTGTTTTTTTATTAAAATAGATCTCAAACTATGAACAAAGCTAAGTAAACTGCATTTACAGTATTGCATGTGAGTGTATGTGAGTGAGTTATGCAGATCATTGAGTGTAAGATAGGGTGAGCACAAGGCTTTACATTAGGAAAAACCTTTGCCCAAGGATTCACTACTTCCACATCCAGATTTTCTATCCAAGTCTCATAACGAAAAAATTTTGTATGTGGAAATAATTGTTTATATAATTTTAATAATATAATTTTTGAAATCGTCTACCCCAAAAACCCTTAAAACGATATCCCACACGATAGTGGGGTGAGGGTGGATGAAGTAAAAAAATATTTTGAGGCTTTTGGTTCTTGTATACATACCAAATCACAATTTTTTTTCATGTTTTCATGCCCTTTAATAATGGGGTAGGGGTGGTAATGAGGATGGCTAATGCCAAAAATTTTTTTGAAACCTTAGCTTCTCTTGTATACACTAAATACCAATTTTATGGACTCTTATCTGCTTGATTTACCTGTTTACCCCATTTTACCCCCCAACCTTTCGACGGAATAAACTATACGGTTGTCTCAATCAGCAGCTTGAGGGCGAGAGTGACGCGGGGGGCGGGAAATAGAATGAAAGAGACAGACATATCTGATTTCCGTGCAAAAGACAGAGACAAAGATGCTTGTAGTGTCTACAGGTGACGTTGGCTGTAGACCCTACCGGAATCTCTGTCTCTGTCTTCTGCACGGAAATCAGATATATCTGTCTCTTTCATTCTATTTCCCGCCCCCCGCGTCTCTCTCGTCCTAAAGCTGCTGATTGATGTAACCGTATCGTTTATTGACCGTGCCCTTAAAGTACATACGTGTACCAAATTTAAAGTCACTGGATGTGGAAGTAAAATGAGATTCAGAAATCAAAGATTTGGGAACACACTTGGGAGAACGGGCATAGAATAAACTGGAACTCGGCAAAATTTTAACCAAAGAGATGGATAGCAAGCAAAGAAAAATTAAAGAATCAGCAACAATATTGTTGAATGAGGATAAATGCGTGACGAATTGTTCCGCAGATGTTTGCATAACAGTACCATAATAAATACAAATGATCGACTTTTGGACCTAGTTTTTGGAAATTTCAATTGCACAATTAGCAGAGATCATGTGCCTTTAATACCAGAGATTATACACCATCCTTCTTTAAATATTGATTTTAAGTTAAATACAAAAGTCGCAAATAATTTTTCGGTCAATAATAAAAATGTAAATTACAATTTTTCAAGAGCTAATTTTATTCAACTCTATGACAAACTTCAACGAACAGATTGATCTTGCTTAGAATTCTATAGCAATGTCGACGAAATATGCGGTGCTTTTTTAAATAATATTTTCGACGAATGTGTACCAAAATTTAAAAACACTAATCGAAATTTTCCACCATGGTATAATGCTGAAATTAAAAATAATATTCGATGCAAGGAATTGGCACACAAAAACTATAAAAAATATAAAAACGATTACTACCTATATCAATTTAAATTGGATTAATTAAATTTAAATCTCTTAGGGCCACTATAAAACAACAAATTAATTCTGCTTGCAAACATTATGTTTTAAACACAGAGTTAAGTCGCGCGCGCTCCCGCTGAATTTTGGTCTTTTGTAAAAGAGGTAAATCTAGAATTCCTGTTAGTCACTTATAATGACAAAACAATTGACTCGTCCCAAGAGATAGTAGACAGTTTTGCAAATTTCTTTTCGAGTGTATACTCTGATTCTGACCCTACTCATACAGACGATTCCATCTTACACATATTCGAAGCAATAAACATTATTACTGAAAATGACATCTTGCAAGCAATTAAAAAGCAAAATGATCCCTGGTATAGATGGCATTCCAAGCTTTGTGGTTAGGGACTGTGCTGCTGTGTTTGTAACCCCACTGTATACCATTTTCAACTTGATCCTTACTGCGTCCAAGTTTCCTGATACCTGGAAAATTACTGAAATATGTCCCATACTTAAAACTGGTGATCCATCTTCCATAATTAATTATAGGGCCATCGGCATTTTGTGCAATTTCGCCAAAGTTATAGAAATAATTTTGTATACCAATATTTACAGTAAAGTCAAAGCATTCATATCGCATGTTCAGCATGGCTTCATGACGCAAAGATCAACATTAGCTAATCTTGCCTGTATTACCCAGTTCATATCCGAAAACGTGGACGCGGGGGGACAAGTAGATGTTATATACACAGATATTCAAGTAGCATTTGATCAGATAGATCTCTATTTATTATTATCCAATCCAAAAGCCTTTGGATTCTCAGACACCTTGATCTTGCTTTTTACGTCCTACTTGTTTTCTAGGGAACAATTTGTAGAACACGGTAGTCACAGGTCTCGAAATTACTTAGTTACGTCAGGTGTTCCACAGGGCTTAAACCTGTGATATTTGATGTTTTTAATTCTTATAAATGATATAACCTCAACAATCAATTGCCACCAGCTACTTTTTGCAGATGATGTCAAAATCTATGCAAGTGTAAACAATTAGAACAACTGTAATTTACAAACTGAAATCAACGTTTCTGTGTGGTGTTCCAACAATTGCCTTAACCTAAATATTGCTAAATGCAAGATGATGACATTTGCTTGTAGGCAAAACTCCATAAAATTTGATTATCATATTAACAATATTCCCCTCGAATGTTGTTCTGAATTTAAGGATCTCAGTGTTATATTTGACTGTCAGCTAAGTTTCTCTAACCACATTAATTAAATGACCAAATCAGTTTCTAAGTTACTCGGGTTCTTTGTTAATTGGAGCTGTTTCTCAAATATTGAAAGCTTAAATTATTATATTTTACATATATTCGATCGAAACTAGAATATGCGGCACTCGTATGATTTCCTATATACCAAAACTACATTTTATTAATTGAATCTAAGCAAAGAAAATTTATTAAGTTTGTGTTTTTTAAACTAAACGGTTTTTATCCTCCGAGGCACTGACAATGCATTTTTATTAGATATATTTCATATAATCTCACTAAGCAAAAAAAAAGGTACTGCATTGCTATTTCTTTTGTATTGCAAATAATATTATTGACTGTACGTCCCTTGCTAATAAGGTTTGTTTTCTGATTCCTCGCATGAACTCACGTGAAAATTATTGTTTTTGTTGTCATCTTGGTCGAAGTAACCTTATGCGCAAATCACTAATTTTTAATGTCTGTAATATATTTAATTCTATATCTAGCGTCTGTGATATTAATCATGATAGCTTAGATAGGATAATACGATTAATACGTAATTGGGTATTTATACCTGTTGGAAATAAATATGAATTTATTTGTTTATTTATTTATAACTTGGTTACCAATGTTAAAAGAAAAACTTAACAACTTTAACATTGTTTGAAATAAAACTATCAACTACATCAACAGTTCTGTGTAAGTAGTAAGTATCTATAAATATTGAATACAGTATCGGAAAGTCCTGGATTAGGTATTGCAGAGTTTCAACGACTTAACCGACCGCCCACAATAAAGGCGTGTACCAGTGCTCTAGAAGAGGGGCAAATAATGACACGCGCAAAGCAGGTGGCAAGTAGGATGTGTTATCCGATAAAAAAGAATAGCCTAGTTGCTTCGCTCTCGCTTGCTCTTATTGCTAATCAAACGCTTGCCGATAATGTATAACAAATATAATCTTAAAGCTGTGTATTTAATATACACAGCACATAAACGTTTTCATAATAAAGCTTTGAGAAAGGAAACGGATTCTGTTTCCGAAACGTCAGCAAAGTACATTATTTTTATATTTTTGTTCTTATTCATCATTTGTCAAAAACGTCCTCTAGGCTCCTTTCACGTAAATGTCACAGACATGCATTTCATGGATATTGTTTTGGAAGAGGTTTTGTGGCAGAGGATCCCACCAAGAAACACATAAAAAATAATAAAATGCCATACCAACATTTCGACAATATTTATTGAGTATTCTTCAATATACGCATAACTGGAGAGGCAATTAGTGCCAAGTAACATTTTTACTCAATATAAAAAAAATTTTTGGCAGCAATGTTAGCAATATTAGAAAGAATAATAATATATGCCAAGAAATATGAATGCAGTTTACACAGTATATTATAAATTTACATCTCTTTGGTTATTGTTCAAGAATGCACTGACATACTTGGCAAAGTACTGTAAAACAATGCTATTTCGAATTGATTGCACATCTGCATAGAGATAATGTACCCAATATATTCCAAATGATACACAAAAGTGATACCCCGCCTGTAAGGTTGTTTGTTATTCAATCGCGCAAATAACAGTTCACGACTAGCCGTTTTGCATGTGTAGACAATGTGTCGGATTAACATATAGGTCATCAAGCATCCGAATTTCAGATTTTGGCATTCCCGTTAGCAAACCTTCAAAATTGCAAGATCGATATAACCCTGGCTCTATTCCTTTACTAAATATAAATATACCCCACACATATTATACACTCCCAAATCCAAAGCCAAGGTCATCCGGGAGGAGGTTACACATTTGAACAATCGCAGGCAATACCCATAACTGGACAGAACTTACTCACTTGAACGATATGATCCAGGCTTGTGACTATTTCAATTCAAAGCTACAGAATATCCTACTTCAGTGTATGCCTCATGCAAACTATATGTTACTTAGTGATGCCCGCGACTTCGTTCGCGTGGAAGACTTCTTGTGCGTGGAATTAAGAACATTGATATACTAACTTATGTCTGTAAAGAAGTACTACATATTCACTGAGTACTCTTATAGTACTCAGGAAGTACACTCGAGGGAACGCACTGCGCATTCATTGCATTCAAGGAAAACTTCTGCTCATCCTAGGGGAAACCCACTGCGTATCCACTGTACTCGAGAAAACCCACTGCGAATCAATTGCATTCAAGGAAACCCACTGCTCATTCACTGCACTCGGGGATCCCCACTGCGCATCCATTATACTCGAGGAAATCCACTGCGCATCGCAATTTGATAACAATTCATTATTCTATTTTTGTGTTAGAGCGAGTTAAACGAAAATATAATTATTTTAATCGACAATAAAGCACATGGGCGGTATGTGTCAAATTTCATGCTTAAAAACAACCCTCTCCCTGTTCACCCGTTCGGGGATCTCTTTTTGAAAACCGTTGAATACGTGTCCTTATTTTCTCAGAAGAGCTCATCGCTAGAATATCACGTTTTTGACTTGTGCGATTTCAGAGATACGGGTACCCTATAGACCATTTACCACCCCCATTTCCACCGCTTCAAAAAGTGAAAATCCAAATTTCATCTCACTCGCGTCTAATAGATTCCAATAGAGAACTTCTGCCAAATTTCACGCTTCTAGGTCTAACCGTTTCCGAAGAGCTTAAAAACCTCCCCCACCCCGTTCACCTTTCGGGGGTCTCTTTTTGAAAACTTTCGAATAAGTGTCTCCTTATTTCCTCAGAAGAGCTCTTCGTTGGAATATCACGTTTCTGACTTACGCGATTTCAGAGATACGGGTACCCTTTAGACCATCTACCACCCCCGTTTTCACCCCTTCAAAAAGTGAAAATCGAAATTTTGTTTTCTCGTGTCTAATAGACTCCAATGAAGAGTATTTCTACCAAATTTCACGCTTCTAGATCTAACCGTTTACGAAAAGCTTAAAAACTTCCCCCTCCCCGTTCACCCTTTCGGGGGTTTCTTTTTGAAAACCGTCGAATACGTGTCTTCTTGTTTCTTCAGAAGAGTCCATCTCTCAAATAATCACGTTTCTGATTTATACGATTTCAAAAATAGGGTGCGCTTTAAACCACCTACCATCCCCGTTTTCAGCCCTTCAAAAAGTGAAAATCGAAATTTCGTCTTACTCGTGTCTAATAGATTCCAATAAAGAGTATTTTTGTCAAATTTCACGCTTCTAGGTCTAACCGTTTCCGAAAAGCTTAAAAACTTCCCTCTCCCCGTTCACTCTTTAGGGGAATCTCTTTTTGAAAACCGTCGAATACGTGTCTTCTTATTTCCTCAGAACAGTCCATCGCTCGAATAATCAACGTTTCTGATTTACGCATTTACAAAAATTATATAAAAAATGTGAGAACAATTTGCGAAATAATCATTCTAGTTTTTGGAGTTTTGTAAACTCGAAAAAGAAAAATCACGGATTCCAGGTTCTATGCAACATAATGGTGAAGCTTTGACTTCACCTAATTTAATAGGTAATGCTTTTACTAATCATTTTGTCTTTCTTCCAGACAATGACCAAGTCGCGATAGATAATTTTACGTTAAATGATTTAGGAAAAAACCGCTGCCAAGGAATCACTGCTTCCACATCCAGATTCTCTATCCAAGTCATTCACAACGAAAAAACTTTGTATGCGGAAATAATTGTTTGGAACTTTAATAATATAATATTTGAAAGCCTCTACCTCAAAAACCCATAAAACGATACCCCACATCGGTAGTGGGTTGGGGGTGGTGATAGGGGGTGGTAGTGGGGGTGGATGAAGTAAAAAAAATTGAGGTTTCTGGTTCTTGTACATACGCTAAATACAATTTTTTTTCATCCCCTTCAATAATGGGGTGGGGGTGGTAATGGGGGTGGCTAATGCCAAAAATTTTTTTGAGATCACAGCTTCTTTTGTATATACTAAATACCAATTTTATGGACTCTTACCTGCTTGATTTACCCATTTACCCCAAATTTATCCGAATTTACCCCAACCCTTCGACAGAACAAAATGAAAATATAATCTAGTTCCAGATCTCGTTAAAGTACATATATGTACCAAATTTCAAGTCAATATCCCAAACGATTCCAGAGTAAACGTACGCACAAAAAAGTTACAGACAGACCGACAGACAGACCGACGGACCGACAGACAGAAATTTTTTTTCGCTCAAACTTAAAATCTCGACGTTTCATGACATTTTAAGCCTATTTGAATAATAATTTTTTTTTGTCGTTACTATACTTCCACTGGATGTGGAAGTAATAAGTAACTCATTTACTTCCAATGAAATTTCGGACTTTCAAATTCAAAACGCGGCTAAAAAATTGAAAGGTAAACTGGCTAGTGGACTGCCTCTTGTAATTAAAGATTGTATACACTGTTTTTTGTTATCGTTAAAATTTACTTTCGATATTATTATAAAACGTGTAAATTTTATTTTTTAAGTTGTTAAGAGTCTGTCCAGTTTACAAATCGTATTCAATTACAGACATTACAAACTATAGACTGGTGGTACTGTTTTTTGAAAATTACTTGAAATCATTTTGGCAGAGACACTTTATGCGCACGCCAAACCGATATTCTCGGAACAGCGGCATGGCATGGTTTCGTAAAAACACGTGGTACAGCATCTAACTTATCCCATTTTACTCAATGTATTTCTAGTACTTTGGACTATAGGTATTAAGTGGATGTTGTATACACGGATTTCAATAAAATTTTTGATCGTGTCTCATGCAAAGTTGCTCCAAAAATTTAATACTTAAGACATTTCGAATAGCGTTTTACGTTTTCTACCAACTTAACCATCCGTAAACTATTTGTAGAATGTGAAAGCATCTGATGCATTTATGGCTAGATGAGGAATTCTCCAAGGATCCAACTTGGGGCCCCTCTTATTTCTAATCTTTATTAATGTTTCTCTTAAATAATGGATCGCAAATGATTTAAATTTTTGTAATGAAATAAGTACCATTAGGGTTAAGTGGAAGAGCGCATTACAAGCGAATTTCGCCCAAATAAAGACCTGTTATTATTATTATTATTATTATTGATAATTGTTAGCAATTGCAGGGTGATTTGACCTCCCTAAATAATTGGTGCTACGAAAATCAATTGGCACTCAACACAAAGAAATGGAAAAATGCGAGTCATGTAGCAAAAGATTTTGGTGTTACATTTGGCACAAAATTATCCTTAGTATCTGCAGGAATCAAAAGGTTAAACTCATTAGAAATAGCAGAGAAATTTCTTCTGTCGAGTTGATCAGCAATCTTTTTAAAACTTTGGTAAGTTGTAAACTGGAATATTGCAGCATAGTTTTGGAATCCGCTCCATGAAAAATATATATCACTTCTTGACAAAGTACAAAAATGATTCCTAAAATTTTTACTTTATGCAAAACATAGATTTTACCCTGTAAAAGCCTGACTGTACTGAAGTGGCTCGGCGAGAGAAAGACAGGGGCGTACCTGGGGCTCCTTATCAACAGACTCGAAGTCTATGAAGGACCATGTTTGGATAGGGAGGCACAAAAAAAGGAGTACTACAATAGACCTTATAGGTCGCAGTGGGGGAAGGCCAATCGCCCGCTATTTCAGGGTAATCTCTCTCTACCCTCTGGGAAATTACGATTGTAATTTTCTATTAAACGGATTTGAATTCGTATCGCTTCGCAGGAGGCGTGAGTTGGGCGATTTACTAACTTTATGTAATATAAAATTATTATAATCAAATCCATTCGTCTCTTTACTCAGCTGTTTATACTTTAACGTACCACGTTTTTCTTCGAGAAGTTGTAATACCTTTCATGTATCGGTGTCAAACCTGTTTCATCATTTTCATTCTCGATTGACATGTATAAAACCTATAATATAATAACTTAAATAATATGTAGACATTTTTTTTAATGGTATGAGACAATTTAAAAGCAAAGTTTCAAGTTTACTTCTAAATTAATAAAATGATTTATCTAGAAATGTCCCGTGTCTTAATATTCTTTGCTACTGGGTTTATTTACACATTGTCAAAATCATCTAGTATCCTAGCGAAGATAGATCTATTATCAATTTCTTTCCCAGCAGAAGTGTCCAGCACAAAAATCTGGTCACCCTAATCTATTAGAATGGAGGGAGGAAAAAGATTACGGGATGGTTGAAGCAAATTTTGCTTTTACATAATTTTTTTAAATGGATTCAAGTAGGAAACTATTAATTTTCAAATATTAGATAGATACTATATACTTCTCCTTTTCCTGTTCCTTTATTTTATGATGTGTTAATTACTTCCACATCCAGTGGAAGTATAGTAACGACAAAAAAATTTTTAAAAATTTTTATTGTTCAAATAGGCTTAGAATGTCATGAAACGACGAGATTTTAAATTTGGGCGAAAAACAAATTTCTGTCTGTCTGTCTGTAACTTTTTTGTGCAAACGTTTACTCTGGAACCGTTTAAGATTTGATTTGAAATTTGGTACACATATGTACCTTAACGAGATCTGGAACTTGATTATATTTTCATCAGGTTCGGTCAGAGGGTTGGGGGGTAAATTGGGGTAAATTTGGGGTAAATAGGTAAATCAAGCAGGTAAGAGTCCATAAAATTGGTGTTTAGTATATACAAGAGAAGCTAAGGTCTCAAAAAAAATTTTGGCATTAGCCACCCCCCATTACCACCCCAACCCCATTATTAAAGGGGATGAAAAAAAATGTGATTTAGTGTGTGTACAAGAACCAGAAATCTCAAAATATTTTTTTACTTCATCCACCCCCACTACAACCCCCCCTATCACCATCGGGGTATCGTTTTGTGGGTTTTTGGAGTAGAGCATTTCAAATATTATATTATTAAAGTTCCATAAACAATTATTTCCACATACAAAATTTTTTCATTGTAAGTGACTTGGATAGAAAATATGGATGTGGAAGTAGTGATTCCTTGGGCAGCGGTTTTTTAGGTATGTGCTTTGCTATTGCTTTTAAAATGGTTTGAAATAGAACACTTGAAGATGTTTACTTTTCAAAGAACATTTTTACATTTTTTGAAAACTTGTATGATATTTTTTTTCAGCAAACAAGTTTAAATCAACCACTACTACCAGAATCTGTAAATCCGGAAACAGAACAAGAGATAGATTCGGAGGAAAATATAATGTTGCAACAAAAACAGGAAACAGAGAAACTAAATAATATTTTCTAATCATGATAAAAGCAAATAAATAAAAAATAATCAATTGTATAAATAAATACATTTTAGAACGAGATAAGAAACTATGAATTACAGGAATTAGTAAACAAATTGGAGTTTAACTTGACATGGATTAGTTGAAATAAAATAATAATTTCCTCAAATTCAATGCGTAAAATGTTTGTATGATATGATAAATAATTAACTACCAGATATATGTGCTATTTCGAAATTTGCTAAGTTATACTAATGTTAATGGAATTACGAATAAACATCTCTTTCCAAAGAAATAAAAAATTAAGTCTAACAGAAATCATCGAGTTTACAAGAAATTATCTGCACACACACACACACACACACACACTTTGTATTCGACATGAGGTTTTAACTTCGGAATAATGTCATGAATTACATTTCGTTCTCATTTCTGATAATAGTAAATGCATCAAAGAAAAGTTTATATATTATGCGGGGGCTTACTAATTTATAGGGGATGGAAGCCACCTCTTTTCAGGAGGTAGCACCTTAAAAACAACAAAAACATTGGAGCTGAAGGAGAGTTCAATTTTGAGAAAAAAAGGCTTTACGCAACTTATCTTATAAATTGATAGTTTTTAAGTTATAACGACTTGAAAATTGGGATTTTAACTTAAGAAAAGATGAATTTCAAATAACTTGAAAAGTATTAAATTGAGCGAAAACATGATAGAGACAAATAAGACAGCTATTAAACTGCGGATGAATTCCGTTTTTTTTTTTTAAATTTTTATAGAATTAATGGAGATCTGGAAGTATAAAAGTTTATAAGACGAAGTATATAGTTTAAATGTTAAATACCCATCCTAGAAACTATGGTACTTACGTCAAAAATGCTAAAAGCCTATTAAATAGGCTTTCAAATAATTTTTTGACTATTTTTATAGCATAAAAAGCAAAGAAGTTATCGACAGAAACAGTGTCATATTTTTCTAAATAAGAACGTCGCCATTTTGGTAATGCAATAAGCCAATAACTAAAAACATATATTCTCGTATACTGTTTTTCATTAACATATAGTATGAACTACACGCTCACATATTTTCGTCCGTTTATAGCACTTGTTTTAGAGAAAAATGCATTTTAAAAGCGAAAAAATGGAGGATTACTAAAATTAAGCTTATAAACCGAGAATGAATTTGTTTTTTCTATATTTATGTAGTAATAACAGTTTCGGAGATGTATTCTTAGCATTCGAACGTTTGTAGGATGAAGTATTTAATTTAAATGTTGAGTATCTTAGAAACTATCATACCTCCATCAAAAATTCCAATGAACAGAATTAAAAATAATTAATTAATCCTTAAAATGATTTTTGTTTGTTTCTGTATCATAAAAACCGCTGCCTAAGGAATCACTACTTTCTATCCAACGAAAAAAAATAATACTATATTTGTACCCCACTATGTGGAAATAATTGTTTTTGAAACTTTAATAATATAATATTTGATATCGTCTAACCCAAAAACCCATAAAACGATATACCACATCGGTAGTGGGGATGGATGAAGTAAAAAAAGTTTTTGAGGACTTTTGTTCTCTTCTCACACTAAATCACAATTTTCTTTTTTCACCCCCTTTAATAATGGGGTGGGGCTGGTAATGGTAGTCGCTAATGCCAAAAAATTGTTTGAGACCTTAGTTCCTCTTACATATACTATATACCAATTCTATGGACTTACTTGCTTGATTTACCCATTTACCTCTATTTACCTCAATTCACCCCGCAAAACTTCAAGGGAATAAGATCAAAATAAAATCTAGTTTCTATTCTCGTTAAGATACATACCTACGTTTACCAAATTTCAAGTCAATATCTTAAATGGTTCCAGAGTAATCGTGTTCACAAAAGAAGTTACAGACCGACAGACTTTTTTTTTGCTCAAACTTAAAATCTTGACGTTTCATGACATTATTAGGCTTATAATGTGAACAATTCAAGTTTTCAATTTTTTTTTTGCGTCACTATAATTTCACTGGATGAGGAAGTAAAAATACAGAAGTTATGGCTAAGTTAATGTGCATTTTCACATTTTTTAAACAAAATGTCGCCGTTTTTGTTATTGTAATTGTCCAGTAATTAATTTCTTTCAAAATGCTGTTTTTCGTTAATATAGCATCACTTAGATGCTCAAGTTTTTTTGTCCGTTTAAAACATTTGTTTTAGAAAAAATCTCCATTCTCCATATTAGATTTTGACTTCAAATTCGTAATCGACAATCCCTAAAACATAAATACTGTACGTTTTAAAAATAAGTCAGTAATACTTTTTCAAATATTAAATATCTAAATTCAGAGGTAGTTTCCAGCATTTGGGAGTAAGAACAAGTGTTTGGACCATATAGAAACTGAACTACACAGGCATACAAAAAAAGAAAAATTCAAGTGCGAAGAGGCCACTGAATTCCTACTCATTTGGATGCTAATAGTCAAAAAAATATACTACTACTTTTAGCTTGGTTCTCAATTTTTTTTTGCTTTAGAAGTATTGATTTCATTAGACATTTCATTAGGCTCAAGAAGGGAAACTAGCGAGAAATGTTTTAAACAAAGGTTGTTTCGTTCAGAGGGAGACATCTTTTGGGCAGAACATTTTTCCACCCCTCACAAAAGCACAAAAGATGTCCCCTTCTGAACGGAACAACTTTTATCTGAAACATTTTTCGTTAGTGTCCCTTCCTGAGGAGATATTGTCTAATAAAATCAACACTAGTTAAGAAAAAAAAATTGAGTAGTATATTTTTTCGATTATTAGCATCCAAACTAGTAGAAATTCAGTCGTCTAGGTCTTCGCACTTGAATTTTTCTTTTCTTTTTCTATGCCTGTGCTTTTATTATTTTGGTTTTACTACAATAATCACCCATGAAATAAAACTATCATTATATATGAAATTATTCCTAAATACATATTTTTTACCTCTAGGTACTCTACGAATGCTTGATATATTCTTGAATAGACAAGAAATGATTTATTAAATCTTTTCAAAAATATGTTTTTACTGTTGGATATTTCATTTGCCATTTTTCTAAATGCCTATATAGTGCACGGTTTCTGAAATTAATTGCCTAACGATACTGTAAACATCGTAGCTCTTTAAATTACGACATTTGTTTATTTATAAGTAAGTATGCACAATGTGCTGTATAAAATATGATAATATACTTCACAGAATTGTTTAGAGTTCTTATTACTACCAAATTATTACCTTCAAATTTTAAGTAAATTACTTTTTATGACTCTTCTCAAGGTTCATTAGTTTAATGTAATTTCATTTGAAGAGTTTTTTAGTTGTACACAGCTAGGTATGTAGATAATTCCAGATTTTTATCTGTTTGCAGATACGCTAAAAAATATGAATTAAGATAATGTTTATCTAAATCCTAATTATGCTTTAAATGCCTTAATTACCATGAGAAATAATCTCGAGGAATGTTTATGATTGCAAATGCACACTAAGAATTATTAAAATTTCTTAGCATATTTCTGCTACTGTAGTAGCAAATTGTTATGCTGATCTTAGATTGTGCAGGTGTGATATGAAACGAACAAGGAATTTTAATTCAGAAAATATGTCAAACCAATTTGAATGAATTAATTACATATATGTATATTATACACAATTATATAATCAATCAAAGGACCTGCACAAATCCTTATATGTATAAAAGTGGCTTCTGTTAAATTGGCTATTTTGGGCCTTTGATCAAATGTCTCGATGGGTCGGAGGTTCCAAACCACCAGGGTTTCAAGATATTTGACATTTTATAAAAAAAATTGGCAGGTGCAACGGTTTGCAAGAACCGTTATAACTTTCATCGTGTAGGAGATCCTCATTGGCTCTTTGGCACATAGAAAGAACACAAGGCGAGCTACAATCTACATTAAAAAGAAATTCCATAATAGTATACAAAGAGTTCCATTTTTTACGTTACATTTTGTCAAATTCACACCTCAAAAACTTTTGTAATTTAAATGGAATACCCTGTATTTTTTACATCATGTTATGTAAAATTAACCGCTGCCCAAGGAATCACTACTTCCACATCCGGATTTTCTATCCAAGTCACATAACGAAAAAATTTTGTATCTGGAAATAATTGTTTATGGAACTTTAATAATATAATATTTGAAATCCTCTACCCCAAAAACCCATAAAACGATACCCCACATCGGTAGTGGGGTGGGGGTGGTGACAGGGGGTGGGAGAGGGGGGGTGGATAAAGTAAAAAAATATTTTGAGGTTTCTGGTTCTTGTACACACACTAAATCACTTTTTTTTTCATCCCCCTTAATAATGGAGTGGGGGTGGTAATGGGGATGGCCAATGCCAAAATTTTTTTTGAGACCTTAGCTTCTCTTGTATATAATAAATACCAATTTTATGGACTCTTACCTGCTTGATTTACCTATTTTCCCCAAATTTACCCCAATTTACCCCCCAACCCTTCGACGGAACAAGATGAAAATATAATCTAGTTCTAGATCTCGTTAAAGTACATATGTGTACCAAATTTCAAGTCAATATCTCAAACGGTTCCAGAGTAAACGTGCGCACAAAAAAAGTTACAGACCGACAGACCGACAGACCGACAGACAGAAATTTTTTTTTCGCTCAAACTTGAAATCTCGACGTTTCATGACATTCTAAGCCTATTTGAACAATAAAAATTTTTAAAAATTCTCTAGTATAAGCACTGTAGGGATTAAAGTTACAACTTCTTCAGATATTCGCGATTTTTAAAAATTCTAGAACGTTTAAGAAAATCGCGAATATCTCAAAAAGCAGGTTAACGCTTTTTTGTCATATTAACAAAAAATTGCAAAAGTAGTCTCAACTTAAAAAAAACAGCAAGCACACATTTGCACCCCCAGTAAAAAAGCTAGCGCAATTTCTGGGACCGTACTCGAAGTATAGATATAGTATAGTAGATATATGCAAAAAATAAGTGATTGGTGGAACTAATTAGCACAAAGACGGGGTTTGATTTTTTTAGTTCGTTGTTGGTATCCTTTTGACATACTAAAAGTCTAGAAAAATGTAAGTGTGCAAAATGCGTTTTTTTGGCCGCCATCTTGAAAAAATTTAACAAATCATAAAAAATCGTGTATTGTATCAAATTACAGAAAATTTCAGGCTGAAAATGATTACGTTAATGGTTTTAAAGAATAAAAATAAATAACAAAATGGTGGCCGAAAAACTGAAAGCTTATGAAGTGTTGAAAATCATATTTTTATTAACTAATATGCATTTTATAATACAAATGCATACGTATTCAATCTTACATAAGAGAAAAGCTAAATCTAATAGTCTTCTTCAGTTTCTTCTAAATCTCTTTCTTCCAGTGCATTATTTGTGCAATCTCTACTAGAACAGTTACAACAGTACATTCGACACTATAACGACGGTTTCATAATCTCTACCACTACTACATGGCACATTTGTATCCGTCTTGCAGGTGCAGCGGATCATGTTTAGTAGTAACTCATGTTATGGGCTGTAGTTGGTCTCCTAATCTGTTCCAACCCCACTCTTCAGAATTGGCAATATAATATTGCCAACACCAATAAATTGGTGTTCATAGTTTTCCAACAAAAACATAAATGTACGCGGAAAAGATGATGAACAGCAGCATCTTCTGTAGGTGGCAATCTTGCAATATTAAATTTACTTTTGGCAGTTGTGATTTTTTTCAAGTAGAGATTATATCATAGTAGGTTTAGAGTCTCTGTCTTTGGATTTCCACAGGACAATGATACCAATGCTTTGGTGCCAATATCAGTGAGTTCCTTTCTGTTTGCGTTTTCTGATCCAAACAGAGTAGCACAAATGCTAAATTCATCACATTTCCTAAAATGTCGATATGTTGCCAATTTAATGTAGATGACTGCAAACAAATACTTCGTGTATTATGGTAAATCAAAAGTGCAAGAGTATCGGTGTCGTCAGCAGCAACTACATGCTTTTCTTCTGCCAAGGTTAGTGCTGTTTTTAAAATAAGTGTCAGCATCATCTGTTGCATGAATCACAGTGTGGCCATTCACTTCCAAGTGTTTCCCAGGCATGGCTATAAAGTACTGTTTATTTTTATTATTAGAAAGAAAGGGCCCTTTGCCAATAAGAAGTGGAGAGCTCTCAGTAAATTTCACTGTTAATGAAGATTGTTTTGCGCGTATCTGATGCTCTGCATCCTTTGTACTGGAGATGGTATAGCCATCAAATAAAATTGTCATAACTTTATATTGCTTAGCAATATGACTGTTGTAGTGATAGTTGTAACACATCTGAAAATTTACCAGTTTTTGGCCATGGCAATTTGTGTAGTAGTGCACCCCCGTCAAGAACATACGATGTTTCCGCAGGTAACATGTAATTTAAACTAGTTGCTATGTCATCCAAAGTTCTTGCCAATGATGATTTGTCACTTTTTCTCAATAACTGAGTTTTTGGATCAATAGAGACGGAGGAAGTATGGATAATTCATAATTGAAGTTCTCCTTTAATTTTCGCAGCTCAGGATTTACAAACAAACATGGAGTGCGAAATCCTGTATCAATATGTTGAATAGCTCCGTCAATGACAATACCTTTTCTTAATATCTTCATTGTGACAGGTGAATCCTTTTTGACCATGGTAACAGAGTTGGAAGCTTTTCCAGTCAGTTTGGATTAGATTCGAGGTCCAATTAACTTAGCTTCATCTGCAGTTACCTTGTGTTGACTGTCTACTAACCCACTACAAATATTATGTAGCACAATAAGGAGCCAATGAGAAGATCATTTGAAAATAAGAAAAAGTATTTTAGGAAAAAAAGATTAGAAAAATGTTCATATTCTTCAGTCAAGCTGCATATTAACCTTTTCGTGCAATAAATGCAGCTTGACTGAAGAATATGAACATTTTTAAAAATTTTTTTTCCTAGAATACCTTTTTTCTTATTTTCAAATGATCTTCTCATTAGTTCCCTATTGTGTTCTTCGTGTGTGTCTCTTTTTATGGACCAACAGTTGTCCGCTATCCAGAAAATTTGGGCGAATACAATGAAGAGCAAGGCGAACGCTTTTACCAGGATATTTCGGAGATGGGGAAGCGGTATCAAGGAAGGTGGGATGTCCACATGATGGCCGACTACTATTGGTCTATGAAAAGAGACACGCACGAAGAACATAAAAGAGAGCCAGTGAGGAGATCATTTGAAAATGAGAAGAAAAGGTATTCTGAGAAGAAAAATTGAAAAACTGGCATATGTACATTTTATTATGTAGGGGTGGTGTTTTAGGGATGACTTTGGGTACCAAGTGAGAATAGGGTAGATCAACGTCACTCAAGAATCTATTCTGGAACTGAAACAATGAAAACTCCAACATTTCCCACGATTTATTGGTATTCATGCAATTTATTCTTATATAAAGGTGGCTACCACCATTTACAGAAAAGATTTTGGGTCACGAGTAAGCGAGGTGCCCTGGGAGTCACTCCAGATTCATGTTCTGCACTTAAACTATAAAAAAGTTATTTCCCGTGATTTATTGGCATTTGTGCTTTTTTCTGTAATAAGGATGGTTTTCACCCTATTATAGGGATAGTTTTTGTACCGACTAAGAATAAGGTAGAACAGGGTCACCCAAGATTCTATTCTGGAATTAAAACATCGAAAACTCCCCCATTTCCCAAAATCTATTGGTATTCGCGGAGTCTATTTTTATATAAGGGTGGTTTCCACCCTGTTATATGGGTGGTTTTGAGACACGCGTAAGATTCATGTACTGTATTCCAAACTATAAAAACTTTAACATTTCTCGCGATTTATTGGCATTTATATACTCTATGCTTGTACAGGGGGAATTTTCAGCATATTATAAGGGTAGTTTTCCAGTCAGTATTCAAGTAAGTGACTGCTGAATATAAATCATTTTCCCTTCCCGCGTTTTTCACCATTCATTTACATCCATTCATTGAATCCTGATGTAAGACGGTTTTACCCCATTTTCGGGGTTGTTTTTGGCTGTAGCGCAAAAGTTTGGGGGTATACGAATTTTTTTGACCTCGGATTCGGATTCAGCGTCGAAAAATACATAGGAATACTATGGTCAGTCATCCAGATCAAAAACTTTTTTTTCTTTTGTGGGGCTGTGTAATCCTTCTTATCTCTAGATTTCCTAGCATCGGATATTTGTTTCCTAGACTTTTAGTGTTATTAATTTTTATTTTTTGAAACCAATATTATAATATTTTTCAGCATGAAATTTTCTATAATTTTATACTGCAAACGATTGTTAATGATTTTTTTAAACTTTCTCAAGATAGCGGCCAAAAAACACATTTAGCATACTCAGATTTTTCTAGACTTTTAGTATGTCAAAAAGATACCAACAACGAACTAAAAAATTCAAACCCCGTCTTTGTGGGAATTAATTCCACCCAAAAACCTATATCTACTGTACTAATAGGTAAGTTTTCATATTTTCAAATTTTTTTTATTACCTATAGTTTGATAGAGAGCTTGCACGAGATTAAAACTAAAACTAGTGTCTAGTTCCACTAGTTTAAACATACATGATACCCACCACTAAAGGCGTTAGCGCTAGCATTAATTAGTTAGTTAATTAATTTAAACAACTTTTTTTTTACCATGAATTTTTTTTATTTTCAGCTTTTGCGCCACTGGCACAATCGAGTGGTACTGGGTGGCAAAATTCGTCATTAGGCGGCACTACAAGATTACAAGAAATATACTTATGTGAAATACTATGTTTCACTAATTTTAATAAAAGTTTTAATAAAAGTATTAGTACAGCTTGATAAAATATTATGAAAAAAATTCTATATCATTATTGAACATAACTAAATATTTTTTGACACAGTTTTCCTCTTAAGTTTAAGAGTGAAAAATATCTCAAATGATCTAAATTATTTTTAATTGACAAGCATTATCTCAAGATAATGATATTTGAGACTTTTGTTGTAGGTCAAAATTTACGACACAAAAAAAATTAGACAGTGCCACTGAGTGTCAATTTCCCATAACTTCTAAATGGAAACTGGGAGTTAGTAGTTAACATTTTAAAATACCCACAATGAAATTGTGGGAGTTTACTGAAATTAGTCCAAAATCGAAAACTGAGATAACATCAAATCGTTTTGAGGTCCCAGGAATCCAAAAAAGTGGTTTTTGAAAAGTGTCTGTGTATGTGTGTGTAAGTATATTACCACGATAGCGGCGAAACTACTAAACGTATTTGGATGAGGGTTTCTTTAGTGCTCCAGAAGATCTAAAAATGTTTTGGTTGAGATCGGATTACGTTTAGTGCCGTTTTGGCACAAGTTGTTTATTTTATGATTACTTACAATTTGTAATCGAACCAATGAAAAGCAGTAAGAATTCCGATTTCAACGATATATCTCACCTGCACCCTTTCGATTTGGTTTCTGTGAAAAAAAATTAAAAAACAAAATAGCAATCTATAGTCACACTTCCTTTGTAAGATATATTTTATAGTCTAACTTAATGTTCGGTAGACTAGTGTATTAAAGCGTGCAGACTATACACGTGTTTTCTCTGAAGACGTCATATTAGTTGTGATAATTCACGGAAAAAGTGCAGTTAAAGTTGTGATAGCTGTGTAAGGCCTACACAACCCATAAGAAGCCCGTGTGGTTACGAACGGTCCTTAACTGGACCCAAAGTAAGTTTTTTGCCCAAAACTATTAAAAGTGACATTAAAAGTCTGAGAAACTTGAATCCATTTCCGGCACAACAGAGGAAAAATTTCCGGCAATCAAAACTTAAAAAACATTAACATAACCTAATAACCAAACCAAGTGCAATACCAACCTAAAAATATTCGACAACTGTCAAACAAAAATAAAATTTCCCAGCAAAGTTTAGAACCAGAATTTTTGACAGCTGTCAAAAAATCTTCTTCTCCTGAAACCTTTTGGCTTCTGTCAGTTTGACATCTGACATTAGTGACAAGCAACCAAACAACAACCTTCCCCTACTGATTTAGTGAAAAAGTTTTTAAAAATAAATAAAAAAATATAATTAAATAACATCGTTCCTAATTTTTAGTACTCTTTTCGGCTTCAAGATCCACCGGGTGGAGAAGTTCCAGCCGCTTTCCATAGCTGCCGATTAATTTTTTTATATTATATTTATTATTGTGGAAGTAGTGAATCAACAAGTAATTATTTGTCACCAAGCACGACCACTTACGTTAAACAAAAAAACTATTAAAATGTCTAGAGCACAGTTCATCTATATTCTGTAAAAACATACAAATTATGCAATTATGACTGTTTGATTACATTTTATCTACTTCATTCTATTTCAGTTTGCGCAACCTTGGTTTGACATTAGATTGGCAACACAATACAATGAATTTATTTCGGGTCACATCATTACAATTAAGTATCAATGAATGCTAATGATTATGAATAAAAATTAGACTCCAATTTATTTGTCCTGTTATTCAAGATGAGTAATAGTAACATAATTACTTTGGCTGTGGCATGCTAATTAAATGGATACATTCTCCTTTGGTAAATAAATTTCGCTAAAATGGAATACGTGCATATAGTATAATGTTTACAATTTTCTCTTGCTTCATGCACATTACTTCATCATTATATTCATATGTTTCAAAGACTTAGTTTTATAGTTTGAAGCTTCCTTCTTGCAATAAGAATGCAGAGAAGACCGTGAAGACTAATGTATAGAAAACCATGAAACTCCCGAGAAGAAAGAATTTTAAATATTAAGCCACCTGGATAAAACGTCAAAAGAACTGAAGGAGAAAAGTGAAATCTAAGGGCCCGTTTATTAATACAGGGTTAGGTTAGTTTGCCCCGGGGCTAAACACTAACTCCAGGCTAAAGTGTTTATCAAATCGGGTTAAAAGTACAGACCCTTGGCTAAAGTCAGAAGTAACTTAGCCTGAGCTCTAAGGTGGGGGTTATCTCTATTAGCCCAAGGTTAACCTAAAAATGTTATGTTTGCTGTTGAGACGAATAATCGTGCGTCATTGTTGATCGAGAACCATCTGAAAAATGGAATAAAACTGCCGATACGAGAAAAATCATCTGTCCCGGTTTCCTGTTAGGAGTACAGCCTCTTTAAAGCTCTTTCCCATCAGCTCTTTGGTGACATCAGCCTAACGTTTTGGCTCTTGCCATCTGATTTTCCCTGAGCTATCAACTATTCTATATTGTTCTTTTTCCGGTTGATGTGACCAAGAAATGAGAAGATTCGGGAGAATACAATGCTGGAGAGTCGGTTTTGAGCACAGAGAATCGAGGTTATTAGTGGAATGGGCTGTCTAGGGAATTCGTAACAAACGTCTTTCGAGAGTATCAATACGTCGCCTGTCTGCCTAATCGTCTATGTCTTAGAGGCACAAGGAAAGATGGAGTGACCCGGATGCTGGTTTCCGCGGAGTTCGTGATCTGGTTGCTGGTTTCCGGGTTTCCTTCCGCGTAGATTTTGTTGGGTGTTTGACTTTCGACGATCTTGTGGTCTTCTTCTGAAGCGAAGTGAGCTTCATGATTATAAAATTCGAATGTTTATTTATTTCAATAGCTTATCTGTATCTTCTTGGCCAATAATTCTTGGTGTTGATTAATTTCTTTGTCTTATTGAATTTTATCAAATGGCCAGTTTCTTCTGAGTGTTTGGCAACCGTTGATTCTGTGGAATTTCCCATCTTTTTATAGCTAATGTGTTCTCTGAATCTAGTGTTTATATGTCGTTTGTCTCACTGATGTAAACTTGTCCGCAGGAACATGGAATGCTGTATACTCCTGATGTTTCTAGTTCTTCGGGACCTTGGTATTTGGGAAAACGTGCCACCTTCTGCTTCGCATGTTATATTACTTTGATGATTTTTTTCTGCAGAACTCTTCCGATTCTATCCGTACATCCTTGTATATATGGTAGGTAAGCTGTTGCCGTGTACTTTTTTTTTCTTCTGTTCTGGTTATATCTTTTCTTTTCTTTGCGTTATCTATACCCTCCGGTTTGTATCCGTTTTTCTGTAGTGACATTTTTAAATTTCGATATTCTTCTTGGAGATGTTCTGCCTTGCAAATTTGCTTTGTTCTGTGTACCAATGTGTGAACCACGGCCTGTTTTGTACGGTGAGAATTAGCGTCGGTGAGCGTCGATATACCTTGTGTCCTAATCCTCCATTGTCCTTCTTGAACACGAGGACGTCCAGAAATGGGAATTTACTATCTGTTTCTATTTTCATGGTGAATTTGATCTTATCATGTAAATTGTTTAGGTAGTCCTTAAAACCAGAAGCCAGATTACCAGCTCCGCGAAAATCTTAGCACCAAGGTAGGATGGAGAAAGCTAGGGCTGTCCCGTCAAATTTTAATCAACTGGCAAGTTGCCGATCTTGCCATCTGTATTCTTCACCGAATCTCATATTCGCAGTCGCCAGTATTGCCAGTATTGTCTGAAGCATGTGCAACACATGCACGATCTCATCCTTGTTTGCTGCAACCAAGGCGGAATCATACGCAAATCTTGGTTCCGCCCATGGCTATTCCAACGTGCATGTCCTTCAGCACACGCCGCATCACGTTTTTTTTTTTTAATCTATTTATTTAACGTCGCCCTATTTCCGCTACCAGGGTCTATCACCGACGCTAGGAGACGAGCTACCCCCAACCTGGAAATTTTGCCGAACCTCTTCCCTTAAGAGGACTAGGGATCTTTTACTTGCCTAACATTTAATAGACAAGGAACCGCCTGCTTTACATCCCCTCCGAAGGATGGTATATCCACTACGTAATCCTCGTCTGAAATTACGTGACTTCAGCGTATACACTGATATACAAGCCGCTAGAAGGTGGGACGAGAACGCTGTATTTCCCAAGATGGGTCACCCATCCAAGTACTAACCGCGCTCGACGTTGCTTTAACGGAATATCGACTGACATTCACATTGAAATCGCCTCTACACTCGCCCCGCATCACGTATTTACTAGAGATGTTAAAGAGGATTGGTGAGTGACGCCATTGTCGACTTTACATTTATCGGAGTTAGCGTTGTCTACTTTCACCAAAGTAGAGTTTTGTTCGTACAGTCGGTGGATAATAAATACCAGATGTTTGAGTGTCCCCATCTCCGATAATACAGTCCACACAGTTTGTCCCATTCCATATCGTCAAATACATTACAGCAGTATAAGAAATAAAGGAACCTGGACGTGATATTCTCTTGCCTTCTCGATAAGTTGTAGCAAATTCAGTGTTTGTTCTCTGGTACCACATCCTATAAAAAGGTCTGCTTATCCAGGTGGAATTTGCCAATACCTAACAAGGAATAAGAAATTATGAATATGCGACAAATAAATAATTATAGACGATATCAATTCTATTTTCAAATCGGTTTAAAATAATAATTTCCTTGAAGAACTTTTTGCTTACTGTTTTATTTTAGTAAAACATATATAGAATAACTAGTAACAAACGAAAAACACATTTTAGGAAATTTTTAAGGAATAGAAAATTCTAATACAGAGAGCAATGGCTCCTGCGTCAAATCCTTTATGCTCGTTTAATAAAGAATTCAACTGCCAACGAGAAAGGGAGATATTGAGCACTTCAATTTGACGAACCCTTGCGCAATTCTGATCAGTCAAACATTGATTGAAATATTTTATTTATTAAGATATGTGAGTGAAATTTTATACCTATATTTCATTGCGCATTGTGTAACAAATGTTTGTTTGTGATGGAATATCCTCTAGCTAGAGAGGCTTGAAAGATTTCCTCGTAAGGAAGGATTTCTTATAATATACTGACATGATCAAACTTGGATCTTCAATATATAGAAAGAATGATTATTTTCTTGTTTTTCATATTGAATGTTAGATATGGTGGGTGTACGAAAGATGTTGACAAGTCAGTTCGTAAGGGGACTCCTTGTTGATATTCCAGCTTGGTCAGATTTAGCTCAATGATATATGAAAGGAACGAATGATTTCTTTGAAAGTTATCTGCTGAATACCCAAAATAATATTTTAGAATTATTTCCTTCAACATTAAATAGAAAAATTATAAAAAACGAAAGCTATACAATTACTGTTATTGATATTAGATTTACTTATACATTTGCCTTCAACTGCCTCAACTTCGCAATTTTATTGGGTATATATGTTTGCTATTCATGATATTATCATGTTCTGTAAAAGGTTTTTGGTACGTCGTTGGATATATTAAGGATGTGATAGAGGGGATCACTTGTAACTCATTTGGCTATCTATAAAAAGTATCGCAGATTGTGAGACGTCGGCCTTTTTAGATATTGCTACCAGCAAGGTCCCCAGAATTGCTCAACTTTCAGGTCTATGGACGAATCCAAGAACTTGTTTACATGGTTCAAATAACTGACGGTCAGCACCTCATTAGGAGACTTAATGAAGCAGGTGTGAGGATTAGGGAAGAAGTGTCACCACCAGCGAAGCACGACAGATGACATGATGTCATCAGACGCACTCTACGGCTAAGGGAGGCCAACTAGAAAAATGCGTGAATCGTAACCAAACGTTGTGAATAAGAAAAAAATAACTGGATTCATTCTGTAGAGAAAGTGGTACATAATATTTTTGTCGTTACATCCTACAGTAAATACATTCAATTTTTTCAAGGCTTTATAGTGATTTTATAATCTGCAGTTCTCATTAAACAGCCCAATTAGAGTTAAGAATAACCTGCTTAGCTCTAATAGTTGTTTAGTTCTCGATTGGAATTTTTTTCTCTCAGTCCAGGCTAAGATAGTTGTTTCAGTAGTGCTTGAAAACATAAGACGTGCTGGTTCAGACCCTATAAATCTTGATGCTGCACCTTCTCTAGCCAAGAAGTCTACTATATCATTGCCTTCTATGCCAGAGTGGACAGGTATCCAGATCTATCTGTTATTTCTGTCCAATCAAGTTAGAAACTTCTAGAATTTCCAGTTGGTGTAAGTGTTATTTCTGTCCCTATAAATCTTTATACTGCACCTTCCCTGGTTAAAGGGACGGCTATTTCATTGCCTTCCATGCCAGTCGAATATCCAGACCAGAGTCAACTTGTTATTTCTGTAGAGTCAGGTTGAGTCCCTTGGCAGTTCCGGATGGTGAAAATGTTGATTCTTTCTCTATAAATCTTGATACTGCACCTTCTCTCCAAAGGGTCGACTATTTGATTACCCTCCATACCAGAGTGTGCAGGTACCCTGACCACGGTCATTTTGGCATTTCTGATATCCAGGCAGTTCCAAGCGGTTTTAATATGATGTCCATTGGATCCAAGAGTTTTAAAACTGCTTGGCTATCTAAGAAGATTTTATTGGTCTGTGTCTGGAATGCTTTTGATCCAGCCTCTATATACGCAATTCAGTGACATGGATTTCAGTCTGAAATATAGCCGCATTACTACCTAGGTTCAAAGGTATTCATATCTTTGGAATGCAACTCTATACTCTAGCTCCAGTTCCTTTAGAAGATTTGGAGTTATCTGTGAAGCAACAACTATCTGTTCTTTATGGTCAGCCCTACGCTGAACCTATTCTGATCCTACCGGTCTGTCCATGATGCTAGCTAGCATGCGGCATGTTGATAACTACTTGCTGTGTATGTTTCCCACCTTGCCTCTGTCCCCAGACTTCAATTGTCTTTTTGTTTGTATGTTATTTCATTTACGTAGTAATTCTTGTATCTCATATTCTTGGATATAGTTATCAAAATACTTCATATTATACAATTTTCTTCAAAGATTCGCTATTGAGAATATTCTACTTTCCTTTTATTTGCCCTTATATACGAAACTTCAGATTCCACAGAATATATGATACGGCTTTAAAATATTACTTTGTATCCTTATTTTTATAGAACCAATTATGTATCAGGAATATGGCAATAAAAATTTGAAATTTGACTCTCCCACATAACGTTGCAGTTAATATGCCATTACCATTTTCACATTAAAACTTTTAAAATAAAATTCTGTAATTTGCTCATTATGAATAATATTGTGTTTACCAAAATCTCGACTTCCACAAGGAGAATTTGGTAGTAAATGTAATATTTGTTTATTAATAACAGAAAACAACATTTATAGAAAACGTGTTATCACACTGCAATACATAATTTTAGAAAATTTAATGATTTTATTGTTTTATTCAGGAACGTATTTCGTTGTTGAAAACTAATAACGAATAACGTACACAATATAATATGACGCAACGTTAAGAATCTTTTTGGTAGAAATGAGAACTTGTTTGCAGTTTGGGCTTATTTAAAAAGATGATGATCTTTTTAACCAACTTCAAAAAATTTTAAAAAGGAAGAGGTTCCATTTTCGATTCGTCTATGTATGTTTTTTAACTGTTTGTTCAATTATTACTTTGGATTGGCTAAAGCGATTTCTATGAAATCTTGAAGTAAAAGAAAATTAGGCCTTTGGTTCTTGTACGCACGCTAAATCACAATTTTATTTTTTTCACCACCTTTAATAATGGGGTGGGGGTGATAATGGAGGTGGCTAATGCCAACATTTTTTTTGAGACCTTAGCTTCTCTTATACACTATCGGAAAATGTTCGCTTTGGTGCGGGCAATAAGAGCAAGTAAGAACGAAGGGGCGTGTTACACTTTGCTTCTGCTAGAGTACTGGTAGATGCCTTTATTGTGGGCGGTCGGTTAAGTCGTTGAAACTATGCAATCCTTAAAGTACCAATATATGGACTCTTATTTGCTTGATTTACCTATTTTCCCAATTTTACCCCAATTTACCCACCTTCAACGGAAGAAGATCAAAATATAATCTAGTTACAGATCTCGTTAAAATACATACGTGTACCAAATTTCAAGTCAATATCTTAAACGGTTCCATAGTAATCGTGCCCACAAAAAAGTTACAGATAGCTGACAGACACACATTTTTTTGCTCAAACTTAAAATCTCGTATTTTTTTCAATACTAGACTATATTTTGATCTTTTTCTGATGAATGGTTGGGAGGTAAATGGGGGTAAACATGTAAAGACAGCAAGTAAGGATCCATAAAATTGGGATTTAGTGTATGTACTACGTATGTATTAAAGGGGGTAAAAAAAAAAATACTGTGATTTATTGTGTGTTTAAGTACCAGCCTTAAATTTTGTTTTGACATCAGTCACTCCCACTACTACCACGTTACTATTAAAGGGGATAAAAAATAAAATTGTGATTTAGTGTGTGTGTGTAGAACGATAAGCTCCAAAATTTGATTAGACATCAGCCACCTCCACTTCCACCCCCACCCCATTAATAAAAGCGGTACAAATTTAAAATTATGATTAGTGTGTATACAAGAACCAAAGGCCTCAATTCTACATCAGCCATCCCCAGCCCGTTATTAAAGGAAATAAAAAATAGAATTGTGATTTAGTGCGAGTTCAAGAACAAAAGGATTCAATTTTTTTTTGGAATCAGCAACCCACTTCCACCCCCACCGGGAATTTGGATGTGGAAGTAGTGATTCCTTATGCAGTTTTACGATAATCTTATTATCTTAGTTGTACTATTTTTAGTATTCTTATAACCAGAGTTTCCTTTTCTAAACTGGAAAGGCCCGGAACTTTCATCTCCAGTTAAGTCTATTCTCCAGATAATTTCCTTGGATATAATTGTGTTAATCATTGTTTCCATGGGACCTATCTGTAGAATAGACTTAACTGGAGATGAAAGTACCGGGTATAAGCCTAGTAACTTGGTAGAATAATAATTTTAGTATGTTATGTGTACAGTTTTCGTACAAAAAATAAAATTTTGTTATTAGTGACGCTAATGACACACTTTACGTAAAAAAAAACAGTAATATTACATACCTACAATATTTGGGATAATGCCAAAATTCTTTTAAGAATTTTGAATACAATGCAAAGTTCGCTGACTGAGGGTATTTATTTGTAAGCACAGATACTATTTTTATACTATAGTTATTTTATTTTATACACTATTCGTACATCAAATGGTTATTGTTAAACAGACACAACTAAAATCGTGCCAAAAAATAAATCATGTTCGTCAACTGTCAAAAAAGTAAATTGTATAGAATGTAATGCCAAAGCTTTAATTACATCAAGGCACATTCAACTTATTGTTTATTTCTAAATTAACAATGTTTAAGTAAGGTTTTAATTGCTTTATTCAGAAATTTGGTCAAGCTGAACTCCGTTAGCACATAGAGTGTTCCGTAGAAAAATTAGTGTAGTATACTATATTATAATATAACTGATCCAAAACAACTATGATAATATCAAAGATGTGATGTCCAGTAATTTTTTTAAGACGATCAAATAATTTCATTTATCGTTGAGAGGCTCAACAGTTTTCTGATCATGAATTTTTCAAAATTTTTGGAAAAGAGGAAGGATAACTAAAGGACAACTAAAAATTTGAAAAAAAAGTCTTGCATATACTATTAAGTATACGTCATATAGTCTAATCATGTTCGATTTTGTTTGAATAAAAAGTTCCACCTAGGTGAATCTTTGAACGAGGCATGTTTTCAGCATTTTACATAAAATGTCGCATACAGATATCAACGAAGTTTTAAATGTTACAAGAGGTCAAAGGTAAAAAACAGTTTTTTGCAAATATCTTGGAAAGTATTATCTTTATCACAAAAACATTTATTATGAAAATTGTAGCTTTTAAAATTTGCAATAAAAAAGAGTCTATACCTTTTTATTCATGAAAATAATACGTTACAAGAAAAATGACAGATAAAAAAATATTCGTTGATATCTCCCAAACCGTTTTATTGTCATTGGTCTGCGTTTCTAAGTTAATTTCCTCAATATTAATCGTTTCATCTAAGAAACTTGTAGAATCTGCATCTTCTCCTGTCGTGTTGTTTTGCTCCTCCATATCAGGTAAAGAATTTTGATAAGACTGCTAGTGGAAATTATCACAAGTAATCAAGCAAAGCAATCCAATTTTCCTGCGATCACACTTTGATTCACAACCTTTGGAGCAATTGCAAAAAATGCTTTTTAATAAAATATCCTAAGCAGGTGGCAATAACGTTGAATTGGCTAAAAGACGCCATCATCCGGGCCTAATTTTCTGCATGAAGTCTATTGCCGAGCCATGTTTGTACTTGATAGTGCCCCCGATACAAATGTTGCTAAGCTGCACTGGATGTTGATGAAAGTGCAACCAAGTTCACAGCTTTATTGAGATATCTCAAGATGTCCATAGAATTTTCATACTCTGAGGGCCGTACAATGCCGTACATTGTCAAAAGCTGTCGAACTTCATTATTAGAAATTAATAATAACGTGAACACTCTGGCATTTTAAAAATTTCTTTTACATTTCTCAAGTCGAGACTATTCTCCAATGAGTTTAATGCTTTAGATTTACTTTTATTAAACAAAAATGATGTATCACATCCAGTAATTGCTTTCAAAAATAAAATGTGATCCTTGCTTAATTGAGAATCAAAACGTTTTGAGGAATATATTTTTGTTTTTATTTTGGCTTTTCCAGATTTCAGATAATAAATCTCTATATCAAAAGGAGTTCGTGCAACCAACAGTACTACTAAATCAACACCCTCACCTACAACTAGCTAAAATATGTTCGGACTCCTTGAGTGCAGTTTTAATAATGGGAATGTCAGCATCGCCTTATGTTATTTTACGTAGATGTTAACAGCTCCAAACTGTCTACACAACATGGAAATAAATCGAGAAATTCTTCTTTATCTACTGGAATTGATGCATCAAATAAAATTGTTTGGCGGCATTTATATTTTGACAATCATCATCAAGGAAGTAAGAGTCCATAAAATTGGGATTTAGTGTTCAAGGTTTTTAAATTTTTTTTGACATCAGCAATGAGATAGTGATACTGCTCCCATCTCATTATTAAAGCGGATGAAGAATAAAATTAAGATTTAGTGTGTATATACACACTAAATCACAAAAGCCAAGGCCTCCAAAATCAGCCACTTTCAATACTACCCTCTTTAATAATGGAGTGGGGGTAGTAGCTGGGGAATTGGAAAGGAAAAGACTCGAATGGAAATTTGTCTGTGAAAATAGGTTTCTATACTTGTTTTCCAATTATAGGGACTTTTGAAGTATATTTTCGCCTATGACTTATTCTACGTTCTAAAATATGCTACAATATATTTAGACACTGGGATTCTTTGCTTGATATATGGCGATGAATATATAAATCAATATTTTTAATTATTTTCAGTTGTAGTCATCATATAACATGTATATTGACCAGGGGCGGCTGGTGAAATTTCAACAATTTTTTTCTCGTCCGTGGCGCATGGGACCCATACGAAATATGGGAAATAACATCTAGAGAAGCACTCCTCTAACGACCCTTAAAAAATTTTGAAAAAGCAATGTGCGAAAAATTTTTCAAAATTCGATTGACCCCCCTAGGTCTAGGGACTCCTGTTTAAAATTAATTTTTTTTGTTATATACATTTTACTTTTCATAAAAATACAACAACAGGTTTTGAAGTTTATGAAAATATTTTCATTATTAACTGAAACACAATGAACTGAAATTTTGTAATTTACAATTTAACAAATGATAAAATTTCAATTCGTTGTATCTCAGTTAGTAATGGAAATATTTTCATAAACTTCAATACCTGTTGTTGTATTTTTATGAAAAGTAAAATGTATATGACAAAAAAATTAATTTTAAACGGGAGTCCCTAGACCTATAGGGGGGTCAATCGAATTTTGAAAAAATTTTTCGCAAACTGCTTTTTCAAAATTTTTTAGGGGTTGTTAGAGCAGTGCTTCTCTAGATGTTATTTCCCATATTTCGTATGGGTCCCATGCGCCACAGACGAGAAAAAAAATGTTGAAATTTCACCAGCCGCCCCTGATATTGACATCATCATTTCAACTTCGTGTGATCATATCTCCGAATTACTCCTACGAGAAAAATTAATAGAACCTTCTACGTAGCAAATTATCTGAACTACAAATCTCATACTATTTTTTCCGAGATAGTTGCAATAAACAGTTTTTTTAATGTAATTTGACTAGATTACTGTAGAAAATTGCAAAGATGTCTTATTTATCTGAGAATGTAAGTTCATACAGATTCAAGATTCTATCTACACCACTTTGAATTTACATCTAAATACATTTTATCACTTTAACGGATAGTTCCGTTTATTTATAGGACATTCCGCATCTTTTCTTAATTTACAACTTAACAAATTTTATTATTTTAACGGATAATTTAACTAACAGGCAGTTAAATTACTACTTTAAACATTAAGCGAATCAGTGCGAGGATGGATGAAATTAACTTCGAACACTTGTCAGGCCAAACTTGAATACCACATGGCTTGATTTTGGAGTGGTTTCTTTATGTTCCTTTTAGAATTTCTTAAAAATAATTTAACATGTCAGCATGAAAGTTCCATATGCAATAAAAATGAAAGTTTGCTACTTCACAGTAAGTCAGTTAATCAACCTTATCGATACTGAGATGCCCCTTTCTTAGATCGTGTATTTAAAATGCATGCTAGTTACAGTAACTAGAGGAATAATGTCATATTGAACGGATTTCGTTCATTTTTGGCAGTATAATAGTAAATGCTTCACAGAAAAGTTTCTATATTGTGCGGGGGCTTGCTAATTTATAGGGGGTGGAACCCACCCCCTCTCGGGGGTGGCACTTAAAAAATATATACGTTTATTGGAGCTGAAATAGAATCAAATTTTAAGAAGAAAAGGTTCTATGCCATTTTTCAGATAAATTGATAGTTTTCAAGTTATAACGACTTCAAAATTGCGATTTTAGCTTAAAAAAAAAGGTATTTCCAAACGGCTTTCGTCAAGTTTCTCGAAAAGTATTACTTTATCGAAAAAATGTTACAGACCAATTACAGAAAGTACAAACTGGGAATTAACTATATTTTTTGTTTATTGATGTAGGATTAATAATGTCGGAGATATTTAAGTTTATATTTGGTAGTGTTCCGAAATTAAATTTAAAGTTTAAAATGCACTTTTTTCTAAAGCAAGTGCTTTAAATGAGCAAAAAAATTTGAGCGTCTAGGTAATGCTACATCTTAACGAAAAGCTGTATTTGAGATAATTTTTCTAAATTACTGGCTAATTAGATTAACAAAATGGCGACCTTTTTATATAAAAAAAAGTTTAAATACGCACATTTCTCCGTCATAACTTCTTTATTTCTTACGTTTGGAAATACCTTTTTTTTAGCTGAAATCGCAATTTTGAAGTTTATAACTTAAAAACTATCAATTTATGTGAAAAATTACATAGAACCTTTTCTTCTTAAAATTTGATTCTACTTCAGCTCCAATAAATATATATATTTTTTAAGTGCCACACCCTGAGAGGGGGTGGCATCCACCCCCTATAAATTAGCAAGCCTCCGCACAATATAGAAACTTTTCTGTGAAGCATTTACTATTATACTGCCAAAAATGAACGAAATCCGTTCAGTATGACATTTTTCCGAAGTTTTGCATATTTTTTACCTCTAGGTACTGTAGTATGCAGGGTTGGTCAGATTAGTCGCGTAGAAGTGGCGGTTGTCGAAAATCATTAAGTATTCATTGTTCGGATAAAAATTGTGAAAATCGAAAATGTGTTTGTTTTAAGGAAGGCCTAAAATGTTGCAACGAGTGCAAATGTCGTTCCTGTAACAACATTATTAAAGATTTCGAGGCAGATATGAACGAATTAGAATGCTATTAATGTAGGGCCTACATAAACTACATACTACATATTTATCTATCCAAATAGAAAATTTTTCAACAACAAAAATCATTTTATGCGTACGTTTTTACTTTCATTCATTTAAAAATGTCTAATAAACTTACTAATTAGATGGGTAGTTAGTAACACTGATTGATATTTATAGATTAGGTATTTATATCTACCTACCTGTCTTTTTATTATTAAAAGGAGACTATTTAATATTTTTTGTACAATTTCTTAATATTAACAACATATGATCAATACTACTGTACAATATATGAAATACATACACCCCGACCGGAACCGTCAGATCGTTGCAGTCGGCAGGCTTGCTACAGCCGAGCGCGAAAGAATATGACTTTGGCCCGTTAAAAAAAAAATCGCTGACTCAATACTATCAACTGGACTTGAAAAATTTGTATCCTAAAAACTTTTTTCAACTATTGGCGTCAATTTGTACGCAGCATGTATATACAAATTTTCATAAATAATTTTTTTTCTCGATTGCCTAAAATTACGCTACTGAAAATAACAAGTTTGAGTTTCCTATTATTTTACCAACTTAAAAAAAAATAAATCGGGTTCTCGTGGGACGTTGTTCGAAGCGCTATTGTGTCTACTTTAATCTAAAAAAAAATAGCTTGATAGCACAAATATTTTCAGAGATATAGCGGTGAAGGCGTTAAAAAACATATTTCATTAAAAATCTATTTTTTTGAGTTTTTCCGAAATAAAAAAGTTCTCGACCACCAAAAACTGTCGTAAAAAATGATTTCGTGTACACGATTATCTTACTAAAGAATCCCACTAAGTCTGGTTTGGTTCTGCGCCGGTTTTTTTTTCTCGAAAACTAAGCGACTTCCAGATTTTACTCTACTAATATTGCATTTGATCGGCACATTTCTAAAACCGTAAATATCGCCTGCAGACAAAACATTTTCATATCATTGTGTTAGTGAACGAATTCTGAACAACTATCAAAATGTCCGTCCGTCTGTCCGTCCGTCACGTTTCTTGTAAGCACGATAACTCAAGAAAGAAAATCCGATTGTACTGAAATTTGGACAGTAAGTTTGCGTTAGCTAGAGGAAGAATCCTATTATTTTTGAACAAAATCGATCAGTAAATAAAAATGTTATTAATGATGAAAATTTGAAAAAAAAATTTTGTTTTTTATGTTTTTGTAATTGAATAGAAATCTGGTGAAATGATATTTCATTTTAATATTTAAATATTTATATATTTTACAAATATACATTTCATAATGTAATATACAACGGTGAAAATATAATTTTAGCTCGTCTCTTATAATATGAAAATTTACGTTTTTTTACGTGTTAAGTGGTGGTGTAGTTCTTACGCTCCAAGGGTCCTGGGTTCGAAACCCAAATTGGGTATGGTATAGTTTTTTTTATTTTTACTTTATTTTACACTGAGTCCTTTACCAACTAAGTTCGTACTACAAAATTAAAAATGTCTAAAACTAACATTATTTACAAACAACTGCGAAAAGTGTCCTATAGAATGTGTAACAATTATATAAAAAGTTCAGTGAACAGGCAAAGAGTACGTTTTTAGCTTGTTTATTGTTGCAACTGTTTTCTTTCTTCTTTATTTATTATCCTCTTCATATTAATCTTGGTCTAATGATGCACTTTGTTAAAGCTCTAGATCAGTGGTTCCCAACAAGATTTTTTCAAGGACCCCCTGATCGGTCGCTATACTGACCTTAAAAGCTTAAATTTTTAAAATGAAGATTATGTAGAATCTACCACTGCAAGTCAAGTAAAATACAAAACAATTGAATATCTCAGTGACATTTCGCGGACCCTTAAGACATCGTCCGCGGACCACCTGTTGGGAATCCCTGCTCTAGATAAAGAGGGATGGCGCTTTCAGAATTTACAGAAACAACTCTCAAACATGTCTGATACAAAACTAAAAGAAGTGGTTTTCGATGCACCACAATTTGAAAAATTTTGAGGGATAAGAATTTCATTACAACAATGAATAACTAGTGGAAGCATTATACTCTTCGCCGATTTACTGAGCTTTTTATATAATTGTTACACATTCTATAGGATACTCTTCGCATTTTTCTTGTAAATAATGTTAGTTTTTGGACATTCTAAATTTTGTGATACCAACTTTGTTGTGAAAAAAAAAATATATGAAAAAAAAAAATCGCCATGTGAGGGATTGAACACGGGACCTTTGGATTGAAAGGCAAACAAACAACAACAACAATAATATTTTATTTTAAGTTCAAGCACAATATATGTGCCTCACCGGATCCTAGCCCGGAGCCAGCCAGACAACCACGGCGAACATCGCCGAGGTGGGTGTGAGGCTGGGTGGGGTAGGTCCGATTCGACTTGGAAATAAATTCGAGGGGGGGTGCTAGAAGCTCCTGTCTGCCAAATGCTTTAGCCATTGGGCTATCTCATCTTACCAGAAAACTTGAATGAATATCGTTGAAGAATTATATTTCAACGGATTAGATACATTATTATGAAATATATATATATTCGTAAAATATAAAAACAAAAAAAAATTATAGGGAATAACATTTCGCAAGATTTCTATTTAAATACAAATGACAGAAATTATGAAAAAAATTTTTTTTTTATTTAAATGATTAATAACTTTTTTATTTACTGATTGATTTTTTTCAAAAACAATAGGGTTCTTCCTCTAGCTAACGCTAACTTACTTTCCAAATTTCAATACAATCGGACTTTTCTTTTTTAAGTTATCGTGCTTACAAGAAACGTGACGGACGGACAGACGGACGGACGGACGGACGGACGGACAGACGGACATTTTGAAAGTTGTTCAGAATTCGTTCACTAACATAATGATATGAAAATTTTTTCTCTACGAGCGATATTTACTGATTTAGAAATGTGCCGATCAAATACAATATACTCTTCGTTTTTGCGAAGAGTATAATAATGAAAGATCTGCATGGATCAGTTTTAAGAAAGTTGCACAAAATTTTCTGGGGAATCATAAAGAGATGAAAATTATAGAGTAGTAGTAGTAGTGTGGTGAAAAATTTTAGTAACTTAGGATGTTTGAGAAACCTCAAGTTGCACTTTAAGGAAATTGGGCATATGGAATATCAATATGACCTTATTTTTCTGGACTCTGAAGAAAAAAGACGTACGATAAGGAGTGAAACGTAAGAGAAGCCACTCATTTTTTTTTTTTTTTTTTGAGGATAAAAGGGACTGATACTATAAGATGCACCGCAATTTGAAAAATTTTTAGGGATAAGAATTTCATTACAACAATGAATAATAATGAAAGATCTGCATGGACCAGTTTTAAGAATGTTGCACAAAATTTTCTGGGGAATCATAAAGAGATGAAAATTATAGAGTAGTAGTAGTGTGGTGAAAAATTTCAGTAACTTAGGATGTTTGAGAAACCTCAAGTTGCACTTTAAGGAAATTGAGCATATGGAATGTCAATATGACCTTATTTTTCTGGACTCTGAAGAAACAAGATGTACGATAAGAAGTGAAACCTAAGAGTAAGCCACTCAATTTTTTTGAGGATAAAAGAGACTGATACTATAAATGAACGGACATATAATAATGGGATATATTTTAGCATCATTAAAGTAAGTAGAATTAAAATAAAGCAGAGATTTAGCCTCAAAGTATACGATTTTCGAGTATTAGGTAGTAAATAGCAACTTGAAGCGTTTTTCCGCCTACATTTATTTTTATTACGGAGAAACGGCCAACTGAAGGAGTAAATTTGATATCGCATTCGGTTTAGCGTCCCCAAACAATTTCAGTGGTAAAAGTTAGAGTTCATCCCCGAACTGTGCCATTTTAGTGTTTTTTGCCTATTTCTTGAGATTAGGGAGGAAAACTGACGCGATGGAGCAAATCTGACATCGAATTCAGATTCAGAGACCTCAAAAACATTAGGATATGATGGCTTAGTCTGGTACACATGACTTTTTTTTAGTGGGCCTGTGTTATTTTTCAAATTAATTAAAATTTTTGCCTCTGATAAGAATATTTTATTAATTCGAACAATGAATACATATATTTCTCCATCGTTTTATAAAACATTTTTTAAGTATATGACAGAACAGTAGTGTTAACTACATTCCAAATATTACTTTCCTGTGTCGTTGTTAATTTTTTCTTTAGGATGACCACCCTGCACATTTTTCACAAAACTATGTTTATTCATCAGTAATGGTGTCAACTACATTCCAAATATATTTTCTTACATCGTTTCTTAGTTAATTATTTTTTAGAGTCGCCATCCTGTATATTTTCACTAAAACTATACCGGGTTCTTTTCTCGTCAGTTGTCTTAACCACACGCCACATATTTTTTGATAATTATTTTTTTAGGTATACACCCTGTATATTTTGCATTAAAGATATGGTCGGTTTCTCCTTGATAATTGTAATAAATACCTGCCAAATGTTATTGCGCCCCGTTACACTTTTTTCAACTAATTCTTAAAATACAGGGTGGACACCCTCACACTGTATTTTTTTCACTAAAAGTATATCCCATTTCTTTTTTGGTAAGAGCCTCAACTACCTTCCAAATATTATTTATCTTTGTTTTGTAGATATAGCGTCTATAGACAGACACCTGACCGCATTACAGAGGGACAGACGGAAACGAAAGATCTTAATTTTCGTAATCTGCAACGGGAAAATCCGAAGAAATTCATGATTATAATACTTCTCTTCATTAAGCGAGGGAAGTAAAAGTTGTTAAAGAATTTGAGGGAAGTACTCTAGTTCTTATGTTACCCGGTATAGTAATGACTTTTGAGTATATTTAATGGAACTTGGAAATGAGGAAACTAACATGCAAGCATGCAAATCTGCAAATTTTTTACCACATACAAATAGAAAAAAATGCAATTAGAAGGAAATAGCCAGTTTAATAACATTTTTTCTTATTTTCAGAATCCTAGATAAAAGTAAATCTTCTGTATTTTCTAAGCCTTAATATAACATTAGACAATTTATTGGACAATAATAATGATTTGTGGCCTTGAAAAGTACAATTTGAAAATAATTATATAATTTATTATAATAAATTATTTTCACAGCATTTGATGCATGTTTATTAGTTTCGCTTAATATTACTTAATTAATAATTTTGTTTTTTTCAATCATTGAATAATAATTAGTGATAAAGCGTTTTTGATATCTGAAATTGTATTTATAATTTTAAATATATTGAGTTATTTCAAAACAATTCACAACAGAGAAATTTTTTGACCATTGTTTTATTCATCTCTGTTGCTACTGGCCAACTTCAACTCGATAATTTTCCAGCAATTTATTTAATTTAAAAAAATATTATGCTCATCGAAGAGTTGGATATTAAAAAGCGTTCAGTGCAAATTTCAAGTCATTTTGTCATTAATTTTGTTTATAAATGACTAAAATGCAAAATATATCATACCTCTGCTACCAATTGTCGCTCACAAAATTGTTTTATTCAAATTGTTTCTTTTTTTATATGCTTATGATACATGTTAATAATTACTTCCATATCTAGTGGAAGTATAGTAGGTAACGCAAAAAAATATTGAAAATTTTTATTGCTCAAATAGGCTTAGACTGCCATGAAACGTCGAGATTTTATGTTTGAGCAAAAAAGAAATTTCTGTCTGTCTGTCTATAACTTTTTTGTGCGCACGATTACTCTGAACCGTTTAAGATATTGACTTGAAATATGGTACACGTATGCATTTTAACGAGATTTGGAACTGGATTTTATTTTGATCTTATTCTGTTGAAAGATTGAGGGGGTTAATTGGGGTAAATGTGGGTAAATAGGTAAGCCAAGCAAGTAAGAGTCCATAAAATTGGTATTTAGTATACCTGGTGTAACAGGAACATGGTACACACCCTTTTTCTCCTTTAGCTTTATAATGATAAGATGATTGAAATTTGGGATATCCTATATACATAATAAGCGGCACTTTTTGACATACGAGTGATTTTTTTTTCACTTCCGGTTCCGCCGAAAGTGACAGTAACTTTCGATTTTTAAATAGAACACCCTGTATATTATTACATTTTTGAATTTTGCATAAATCTCTGAATCCAACGATACCAAATAAGTGACATTTCAAACGTCAATAATTTTTATAACATAATTTTTAGTTTTCCATTTAAGTGTACCATGATGGTTCCGATTTATTCTAAATGACCCGTGTAATGCTAGAAAAATTTAAATCCCGTCAAAAATACTAAATCACGTGATTCATGAGCAAATAAAGTTCATCAAAATGGTTTTGAGGCAAAACTCAATTTTTTCAAAGTGGTACCGTGGTACCATTTATTAGTACTATTAATAAGGAATTTATTCATATGTCATATTAAAATGTGCGATAAATACACACAAAATAAGAAAATACAATTTTGTTCTAATTATCTTGTTATACATAAGGTGGCTTTGGAATATATAAAATGTACACAAAACATTACAATTAATGTTCAAAATGCTGTCCATTAACGTCAATGCACTTCTAAACTCGCATAGCTGTTTCTCGAAGAACGTTCGAATTACTGAACCGTTATATTATTAATTGCGCGTCTTAGTTGTAGCTCCAGGTCTTCACGGGTTGTAATTGGGATTGCGTAGACAATATTTTTTAAATGACCCCAAACAAGAAAATCAATGTTAAATCAGGTTACGTGGAGGCCACCTCACAGGACCATTCGTTGAAATTTGCGGCATTTAACACAATTAACAAGAATTTTAAACAATTTTTAAAAACACAATAAAAACGGTAAACCTACAAATGTTTGACAAGCTAAATATTTCATTGTTTTCAAAGCCACCTTAGTTAGTTACTTTTTAACATGTAATTAGGACAAAATTGTATTCTCTTATTTTCTTTCAGCTGTAATTTTGTTTGTATTTATCGCACATTTTAATACGACATATGAATAAATTCCTTATTAATAGTACTAATAAATGGTACTTCGGTACCAATATGGTTTCATTCGAAAAAATTGAATTTTGCCCCAAAAACCATTTTAATGAACTTTATTTGCTCATAAATCACGTAATTTAGTATTTTTGACGGGATTTCGATTTCTCTAGCATTACACATATCGTTTAGAATAAATCGGAACCCTCATGGCACACTTAAATGGAAATTAAAAATTATATTATAAAAAAACCGCTGCCCAAGGAATCACTACTTCCACATCCGGTTTTTCTACCCAAGTCACTCACAACGAAAAATAATTGTATCTGGAAATAATTGTTTATGGAACTTTAATAACATAATATTTGAAATCCTCTACCCCAAAAACCTATAAAACGATACCCCACATCGGTAGTGGGGTGGGGGTGGTGATAGGGGGTGGTAGTGGGGGTGGATGAAGTAAAAAAATATTTGGAGGTTTCTGGTTCTTGTACACACACTAAATCCCAATTTTTTTCATCCCCTGTAATAATGGGGTGGGGGTGGTAATGGGGGTGGCTAATGCCAAAATTTTTTTTGAAACCTTAGCTTCTCTTTAATATACTAAATACCAATTTTCTGGACTCTTACCTGCTTAATTTACCTATTTACCCCAAATTTTCCCCAATTTACCCCCAACCCTTCGATGGAACAAGATGAAAATATAATCTAGTTCCAAATCACGTTAAAATGCATACATGTACCAAATTTCAAGTCAATATCTTAAACGGTTTCAGAGTAAACGTGCGCACAAAAAAAAGTTACAGACCGACAGACCGACAGACAGAAATTTTTTTTTCGCCCAAACTTAAAATCTCGACGTTTCATGACATTCTAAGCCTATTTGAACAATAAAAATTTTTAAAAATTTTTTTGTCGTTACTATACTTCCACTGGATGTGGAAGTAAATATTGACGTTTGAAATGTCACTTATTTGGTATCGTTGGATTCAGACAATTATGCAGAATTTAAAAATGTAATAATATAAAGGGTATTCTATTTAAAAATTGAAAGTTAATGTCACTTCCGGCGAAACCGGAAGTGAAAAAAAAATCACTTGTATGTTAAAAAGTGCCGCTTATTATGTATATAGGATATTCCATATTTCAATCAACTATCTTCAAAAGTAAATGAGAAAAGGGGGGTGTACCATGATACCGTTACACCCGGAATATAAGAGAAGCTAAGGTACTCAAAAATTTTTTGGCATTAGCCACCCCCTTTACCACCCCTACCAATTATTGATGTGACATATCGTTTTATGGGTTTTTGGGGTAGATGATTTCAAATATTATATTATTTATAGTTCCATAAACAAATTTTTCTCATTGTGAGACTTGGATGGAAAATCTGGATGTGGAAGTAGTGACTTCTTGGGAAGCGGTTTTTTTTATTTTTAGGCAAAATATTGGTGAGTAAAAGGCATTTTTTTTTAAACAAAAATTGTTTAAAAATTTAAAAAACTATTGTTAATATTACTGAAAAGAACATAAGAAAAATTACAATCTGAAAGCAAAATTTTGTTTTACGACTTGATGCACTTAAACAATCGACGATTCAATTTTCTAATTTGCTCTTGTTTTTCAGACGTTGTTGTCAACATGCCAACTTGAAATTCGGTATAACAATTTAGCACTATTATAAGCATATTCGCCTAATTTTTCTTTAAAATATATGTATTATTGTTTTAGTTATCATTAATTGTTTGAAAATGATCTCTCTCGGTTATTCTTATTTGTTAAAATTTTAAAAATTGGTTTGGACGGATATAGTTTTTTGCAATTTCAGTATGAACAATTTAATTTTTTGTTTATTACGATGCAAGCTACACAGCCAGCGGTATTTGAGATAAACCACAAGAAACCCAATTTCAAACATTCTCTTGTTTAAACAAATGAAAAAAAATTGCTATAGTAAGACAGTTCCCTACAAATTTTAGTTTTACTTCACTAATATAAATTAGACATGTGTTCATTAAACAGATTTCTTGAGAGCTACTAGAGATATGTTAAAAGCTTTTTTCAAAATTAATTTTCTGTATGGAGAGGAATCTATAGCAGGAACAAAATTGAGTTTAAATAAAATTATCACCTACCTGTAATCGAAAGAAGAAACACCGCCAATAAAATCATCTCACTCAATTATAAGTTTCAAATTTCACAAATTTTCACTTATTTTCCCTCACACCACATTGTCAAGCCTGTATACGATACCACACTAAACCAAACTGTATTTTCGGCACACACTAACATTGATATATAGAGCAGAATTAGTTATTGCAATTCATGACCACCGTTTGATTATTTTTATTAGCACCAATGTTTATGCAGCGAACCGCGCGATTCCAAATCGAACTGTAGTGCACACTATCGCTAAACACCCGGTACGTAACATGAGATGTGTTTGAATGTTTCAACTGTTGGAAGTTGGAAGCAGCATGCTGACCGCGTTTATCTGTGAGTAAGTAGACACCGAGACTTCGCTTCTTACTGCTGGCTTATGAAATTATACACGCAAGTCGCTCGACGTTATTTTTAAAATTCAATTGTATGACCATACCATTATAATTGAAAGCGGTGTAATCAATACTGTTAATTGAGATTCTAATTAATGCTAACTGTCAAATGGTTGTTATCAGTGACGGGTGGATATTTTAATTAATTTTGCTTCGTTGTATTATATACAGGATGGGGCGAAAACAGGCATTCAGATTTTAACGGAAATACGTATAAAATGCCTCTGAAGACCGACTCAGTGGCGTAATTGTTGGTTAACTTGTGGTTAGGATTTGACCAGAGGTTTACTATAAAAATTCGTTTCGTGTTTGGTTAATTTCAAGGTCTTGGTTATCTTACTGTTAAGAAAACCAATTCGTGGTTAACTAAAAGTATACAGAAGTCAAGACACAGGGCGCAGCTAGTTCAAATACAAAGGAGGAAGGTAGCTAAGGCCGGTTTTAGGCCTATTTTATTTTTGGATTTGAATTTAAAAAAAACATTTTTTTATCATCTGTCATCAATATTTAACTGATTTCACCCCAAACTTCTTTTAACCCCCCTTATTCTTTTAAGTATTAGATAACCAAAATCCAGGATCAGTATTCCTAATTTTTTTTTGCATTTAAAAAGTGTTTAGAACCCTCCAAAAGTTTTATTTTTTGAAAGAAGTTCATCTGGACTACCTCCCTTTCCCCATCACGCCTACTTACCCGCCCACATCCTTATCTTATAACTCGACTTTTAGTTCAGTAAAATAACAGTTAATATTGTAATATATCGGACAAAATTCAGAAAGTTTTGAAAATTGGTGGAAATGTTAAGGATAGTATAAGAATTAGTAAACCGAAATGTTTCCACCCCTAAATAGTATGCTTCGTCCCCTAGGAGGTCGCTTCCACCCCCATTTTGAGGTTTTCTAGATTATCTCGGGAACGGTGCACTTTTTGATAAAAAACACTAATATACAAAATTATTCCTTATAAAATTCTCTATCAATAACTTATCTACATCCTAAAATTAATAGTACCATGGGAAATAAGGCGCGCACATTGAGGGTTGGTTCCAGTTAACATAACAAATTGTAATATATCGGACAAAGCGTTAAGCATTGAACTTTAAACTATAATAAATATAGCGCTTCCACCCTCTCACCCCTAAAAAATATTCCAAATCCACTAATTATCAAAAGGTTGCCTGCGTTAATTAATCTTGGTCGTCTTCCATAGATTCGACATTCATGCATGCTTGTCCGTGGCAATGCTAACATATTATGGAGCAACGTAAGCCTGCTCTTCTGCAACTTCACCTGTTTTCGTACCCTAATTTGCATGAACAAGAAATTTCAAAACAGATTCGGGAGCTGGTTCTTTAGTTGTCATATTTGGGGTTAATGTACCGCCTACTTTTTTCCATCCCCAATCAGTAGCTTCTAGCATAACGTTTTTCCATGTTTGAATTTGGTAAAAAACTCGATATGAGTGTTGCCGAGCAACAGCAGAAGTTGGTGGTAGTTTTGATAACATTACAGTATTGTTCGCTTTACCAAAAAGTTTGTTAAAAGATATAAATCTGTATACATCTAGACTTTTTTCTGTGAAGGTAGAGTTGTATAAAGCTAGAATAAATCGCTCTCCTACGTCCACAATTTCTTCATGACTAGCTTTTACTTTTTCATTATTAAAAGTTTGCACGATATCTTATTAAGCACATTGATTGCATTAACCTTTCCTTTGGAAAAAAATGCTGAGGTTTTGTCGCAACCGCTAATAGCGTATGCAAATAATATTATACAGTTTTTTAAAAAAGTTGAGGATTGTAAATCTCTTGAACTGTAAAACCTTTTGCTGGTATTACCTTGTTTTTCTTTTAAAAATGTAATGTGTGTCGGAGGGAGAAAGATCGCAATAAAAAGGACTAGCAGGTCAATATCTTGCCCTACGATAACAGCTGTGTCGCACTTATAACATTTTCGATAGCAGTTTGTACTATTAATGAATCGGTGTCATCCGCAGCAGCGAACACCTCGATTACTTCATTTCTAAATTTTTTCACTAGTTCTGCAATGAAACGTTCTTTGTTAAACAAGTTACTAAGGAACTTCTGCTGAGTTTCAGAAACAATAGTGTTTTCATCAAATATAATTTCAGGACAGGTTTTTTGCAGTACCCGCCTTTGTTGCTTTAGGCTCTTCGTGCTGTTTGCATTATCCAAATAACCATCGAACACGACAGTTACATAATGTTTTCTTATATAACTAACGTAAGAGTTATAAATGTTATTAAATTCTCCTTTTTTGGCCATATTACGTGGCGAAGCAAGTATTCTCCATCAATCACATACCTACTCACTAATTTCGAAAATGTGGTCTCGTTCTGGAACAGTATTAATAATCTGGTAGAACGTTGCCTTGTGAGTTTTTCTCATTAGGCCTTTGTCATCGAAAAGGGAAAGGTATCAAAGGCAGTTCAAAACTAAAGCACGTATTTAACCCAGACTCGAATGAATTGTGAAAATAATTCCTTAAAAATTGCGATATTTTTTTAGAGGTGAGAGGGTGGAATTTATTATAATTTTAAGTGGAGTTTAGTAGCTACTGCTTTTGCGTTAAGCATTGAACTTTAAAGTAGATTATTGTGTTAACTGGAACCAACCCTTATGTGTGCGCCTTATTTCCCACGGTACTATTAATTTTAGGGAAAAAAAGTTGACAGAGAATTTTATGAGGAATAATTTTGTATATAAATGTTTTTATCAAAAAGTGCACCGTTCCCGAGATAATCTAGAAAACCTCAAAATGGGGGTGAAAACGACCTCCTAGAGGACGAAGCACACTATTTAGGTGTGGGAACTTTTTGGTTTACTAATTCTTATGCTATCCTTAACATTTCCACCAATTTTCAAAACTTTCTGAATTTTGTCCGACATAAATCGTTATATTACTGAACTATTTATAAACATACAGTTATATAATGGAACTACAAGTATTCCTTATTTTTATCACAAAAAAGATGATTTTTTTATAAAGTCGAGTTATAAGACAAGGGTGTGGGTGGGTAAGTAGGCGTGGCGTGGTGGTCCCTTAAGAAGAGTAGGGATCTTTTACTTGCCTAACATTTAATAGACAAGGGACCGCCTGCTTTACATCCCCTCCGAAGGATGGTATATCCACTACGTAATCCTCGTCTGAAATTACGTAACTTCCGAGTATACACTGATATACAAGCCTCTAGAAGGTGGGACGAGAACACTGTATTTCCCAAGATGGGAGCCCATCCAAGTACTAACCGCGCTCGACGTTGCTTCAACGGAATATCGACTGATATTCACATTGAAGTCGCCTCTACGCTCGCCCCCATTTAGTATCTGATATTCCTTAAATCGAATGACTATTTTTCCATTTTAGTAAACCTAACCGACATTTATAAAGGGCTATTGAAAAAATACTAATGCAGCTATATAATAACAAAGATCATGTCACATATACAGATCATACTTACAATACACGAAATAAAAATACATTGACAACTAAACCCAAAATGAACAAAACAGTTGGTCAAAGGAATCACAAATTCATTGGCTTGAAAATTTATGATACCCTACCACCCGAAATAAAAAACTTAACATCATTATCATTATACAGGAAAAAAGTTAAATTATGGATTCAAAATACTCCTAGGTTAGTAATACATCAAGTAATAGACCTTAAAAATAGATATTAGTAGACAAATTAGTCAAAACCAAAAAAACAAAAACAAGCTAAAAACGTACTCTTCGCCAATTTACTGAGTTTTTTTTATATATAATTGTTACACATTCTATAGGATACTCTTCGCAGTTTTCTTGTAAATAATGTTAGATTTTGGACATCCTAAATTTTGTGATATTGTTGTTGTTGATATTGTTGTGAAAAAAATTATATGAAAAAAGATTTAAAAAAAATGTCCGACCTGTGTGGGATTCGAACACGGGACCTTTGGCTTGCAACGCAAAGCTTTAGCCGCTGCTCCACCACCTATTGCTGAAAAATTGATTGTCTGTGATATATATCTTTCGATATTCATACACATTTCATTTTATGAAATATCTATTAGTAAAATTCATAAACAAAAAAAAATATATTATGGGAATAATATCTCGCAAGATTTCCATTTTAGTACAAGCGACAAAAATTAAGAGAATACTTTTTTTTAAATTAAATAATTAATAACTTTTTTATTTACTGATCGATTTTCTTTAAAAACAATAGGGTTCTTCCTCTAGCTAACACTAACTTACTTTCTAAATTTCAATGTAATCGGATTTTTCTTTCTTAAGTTATCGTGCTTACAAGAAACGTGACGGACGGACGGACGCACAGACGGACATTTTGAAAGTTGTTCAGAATTCGTTCACTAACACAACGATATGAAAATTTTTTGTCTGCCAGCGATATTTACGATTTTAGAAATGTGCCGATCAAATACACTATACTCTTCGTTTTTGCGAAGAGTATAATAATGGACGGCATTTTTTACTTTCTACTAGAACTGATTAATCTTGAACAATTATATTTGGTAAATGCTCCACCGTCAAGTACTTAGTACTTTTACGGAGTAATCTGAATATTAACTTATTCTCGATCCATGTTAAGTTATCCAATATGTATGTATATTACTTTTTTAACTCTCTGTATCTCTTTTGAGTTAAATATTTTTTAATTTAATACCTACCTCGCATTCAAGTACCCGGTACTTCTGCGAGTCCCCATCTTGTTTATTGACAATATTTGTCCGTTGTCATCTATTATATTTTATTTTGTATTATATTTTTCCGTATTTGTTATATATTGTGTATGTGTTCTGTATTGAGATAACTACGAATCGAATACGCTATCCAATTTTCTGATAAAAAATTCTCTAATAGTTGATCTCGACATTTCAACCCATTTAGAGTAACTTAGTAGACCTTGAAAATATGAAAATGACAAATTTTTCAAAACAGTCAAATAGAGCTCATCGAGCATTGTATCTAAAAAAAAAAAGTGTCCATAACATAAAAAAAATTATCCTGAAAATCAATCAAACGTGCAACACTTTGTTACTGATATATGTTATGTGTTGTTAAGTGATTAATAAAATATGTAAATATAAAAGTGTATCAATTGCGCTCATAGTTAAAACATGACAAGAATAACGAGAAATGAGCGCAACGTTAATACACTTTTATATTTACATATTTTGTTAATCAATTAATAACACATAACATATATCAATAACAAAGTGTTGCACGATTAATTGATTTTCAGGGGAATTTTGGACATTCGTCCTTTTTTAAATCGAGCAACGTATTCCAAAATAACGGAATGTTGCGGAATTAAACAGCACACACTGTATACTGTAATTTATTGTAAACTTAAAACTACATTTACGATGCAGTTTTTGTTTCACACACTTTTGCTTCAAAAATTATATTTGCTAGGTAATTGACGCTATTGCCAACGAATAAATAAGATAAACTTTTAATGAAAAATTTACAGGGTGGACACTAGAAAATAATGAAAAAATATGACGGAGGACAATAATATTTGGCATATAGCCAACTTAGTTACCAAGAATAAAACCTGCTATACTTTTAATGAAAATATACGCCACGAAGAAGTAGTTAATTAAGAAAACAATGCGACGTAGGAAAATAATCTTTAGAGTGTAGTTGAGAATATAGCCAGGGAAGGAAACCTGATTCAGTGAATAGAAAAATGTATAGCGTGATCGCCCAAAAAAATTATGACGCTGTATAGAGGATATCGAAATTACAAAATATACACGTCTCATATTCGAACGAGTACGTATATTGTTATTATCCTATGTTGTTAGAAGATGTTTTCAATATGACTACCTACTATATTTTTTCCTATTTGAATAATAAAAGTAAAAAGTATTGGCTGTCTACTTAATCTTTGCGACATCACGTAAATGTGAGTCGCAAAGCAAAATGTTAATCAAGTAGGTATTCGCAGTTTGATTGCAACATTTACTAGTCAACCATCCTAGGATGACAAGTAGCCGCGCAGAAAGAGAAGAAATATCGTCACTGTTGGACAGAGACAAACAAGCTTTTTAAGCTCCTTAAGCTAGCTTAAGAAGTTTATTTGTCTCTGTCCAATAGTGACGGTATTTCTTCTTTCTCTGCACGGCTACTTGCCATCCTAGGATGATTGACTAGTTAGTGGAGCGAAAAAAAAGTAAAATTGTGTCGTTTTTTTTTATCAGCTTAGAACAAGATCAGACACAGTGGGTATTACCGACAACATCATTTTACACATAAAAACACGAAATACGACATTTTTTAGTGGTCACAGATATTCTTATTTAAAAAAAGTGTAAAATTTAACTTTTTTTAAATCATGTTTTTTTATACATCTATTGCCATATCTCAAAAATGAATTGAGCTACCGATGTGAACTTTTTTTTTTATAAAACACACACTTAAGCGCTTCTTTCTATACATAGGATTGCTAATAAAAAAAAATGTGAACATGCCAAAAACGTAGATGACCCTGAACGTTTAGAGAATACGCCATCAAATTTTCACTAAGCGAGGAACTTTTTTGTTTCTGAAAATTTTGTGTAAGATGCTATGAAGAAAATGAAGTTAATAGACTAAAAAAGTTTTTAGAAAAAAAATATTTTCATTATTAGCAACAGTTTGCTAGTTACGAATTTTTTAGTATGGAGGAATTGTCGAAGCGTACGCGCGCGGCACTTAAGAATAATAATGATTATGTATTGTGTGTACCGGAACTTTTCATTATTATTTTTTTATGTTTAGGACTGTTTTATCGCGTTTTAGGATCTGAAAGGATAACTTATTTTTTCTAGTGGCGCATTAAGGACTAAGGTTGAAGGCAAAAAGGAATTAAAAATCTCAAATAAAGTATCTGGGATAAAAATGCATTACATTGGGATCTCGAAAACAGTAAAAAATAATATTATAGTAAATGGGAGAAAAGTTGCGCAACTAGGGGGCTAATAAAACAGAAGTTTAGGAAAAGTAATAATTTTGGAGAGTTTTGATAAAAAGTAAACTATCGAGTTTTCCTTTTTTTTTGCGTTATTATTGGAGCTAAATAGAAAAGACAGTTTCTTAAAGCACTTTTTTTTAACGTGGCAATCTTAATATTTTTATCCGACATTTCCTGTGTCAGAGTCCCTATCCGAAATTCCCATGCATTGCATTTTTACCCTAGACCCACACAATAATTGAGTAAACGTGTTATTTTCGCCTAAATTAGGTAACAAAAAAGAAAAAAATATCCTAAATTAAGTCTCTTTTAATTTCCGCAGCCCTAATTATAGAAACTCTGTTTCCATGGCTTGTGCACAAGTTTATCGTTCTCCTCTATTACTATGCCACATAAAATCCACTTCATTTTACAACGAAACTTAGATTGCTTTTTTATCTTAAATATTTTTTTAGCAGATAATCCACGCACAATTCGCACAATAGCCATACGTTCTACAATATAATACAAGTGGTAATAATGAGGGAAAGAATATCGTTACACATTTTACTTCCACATCCAGTGTAAGTATAGTATCGACAAAAATATTTTTGAAAGTTTTTATTGTTTTTAGAATGTCATGAAACGTCGAGATTTTAAGTTTGAGCAAAAAGAAAAAATCTGTCTGTCGGTCTGTGCGCACAATTACTCCGTAACCGTTTAAGATATTGACTTGAAATTTGGTACACGTACGAGATCTGGAACTAGATTATTCCGTTAAAGGGTTGGGGGGTAAATGGGGGTAAATAGGCAAATCAAGCAAGTAAGAGTCCATACAATTGGTATTTAGTATATATAAGAGAAGCTAAGGTGTCAAAATTTTTTTGGCATTTACCACCCCCATTACCAACTCCCACCCCATTATTCAAAGGGGCGAAAAAAATCAAATTGTCATTTAGTGTGTGTACAAAAACCAAAGTCCTCAAATTTTTTTTTACTTTATCCACCACTACTACCACCTACCTTCCACCACCCTCAGCCCCACTACCGATGAGACATATCGTTTTATAGGTTTCAAATATTTTATTATTAAAGTTCCATAAACAATTATTTCCACATTCAAATTTTTTTCGTTGTGAGAGACTTGGATAGAAGATCAGGATGTGGAAGTAGTGATTCCTTGGGCAACGGTTTTATAATTTGACCTTCGACGAAAACGAATAACGTTGATCGTACACCGCCCTGAGATTAGTTAGTTTTAGTGGACGCGGGCGTATTAATACTCAATTTCTGCAATTCGCGCGCTCCAAAAAAATCACTGTACCTAAACTATCAAAGATACAATAAGAATTATGCTATCAAAAACTTTTTTGGTCTTTATTTTCTTCGCAGCATGTTATACAAAATTTCCAAAAACAAAAAAGTTTGTAGCTTAGTGAAAATTTGACTGCGTATTTTCTGAAATTTCAAGGTTATCTAAGTTTTTAACATGCTTAAAAATGTTTTAATTAACAATACTATACACAGATAGAAGCGCTTAAGTGTGTGTTTTATAACAAAAAAAAGTTCATGTGGATATCTCCATTCGTTTTTGAGATATGACATTAGATGTTTAAAAAAACATGATTAAAAAAAAAAAAAAAATTTCACACCTTTTTTAATAATAACAATGTCCGTAACCACTAAAAAATGTCGTATTTCATGATTTCTAATGAACATCGATCTACTTAACGAAATGGTATATGTCTCAGTTTGTTCTAAAAACTCGAGAAGGAAGCGACTTTTGCCCTGTTTTTTACTCCACTAAGTACTCATTTTAACTCAATCTTGCGTTGTAGTAGGAACTCAAGTGGAAACTAAACTTCCATGAGAGTAGTTGAAGAAGAGTCCTGAATTGCTGAGCTTTATTTCTTACTTTGCATTACTTTAAAGTTGTTTAGTTATATGCAATAATTTGGTTTATTGTTTTTTACTCCTATTTTCCTCGTTTATCGAAGAAAAGTATTACAATCGTAACATACGACTCTCCGAGATTTCCATCAATTGCATCAGTCTGACTGTATGAGAAGTATTGTAATGGTAAAAAGATTACTATTCCATATTCTTAGGATTTTGACATTTCAGGTTATCTACTATGGAATATGGAAATTAAGGTCTTACAATTCAGTCATTCAGTCTATCTGTCTGTCGTGTGTCTGACTGTTGGTTTGACGGATAAAGTAACATGTGGCAGGCTCTTGTTGCTAAGGAAGAAACCTGATACATTTGGAGTGAAAATATAGAGAATGGAAACCCTAAAAGATAACTAGGCTAAATCGTCAACATTCAAGGGGGTATATTCGAAAATGTGAGTAAACTATGGTACTGCTTTATATTTATTAACTTCTCTAGGAAATTGTGAGACCATTACGTTAAAGCAGGGCCGCAAATTTCTTTAAAATGTGAGTGCTTGTAGTAAGTTCAAAAGTGTGCTTCTAAGAATAGAAGTTCCATATAAGAATGTAGCTCATTTTCATTAATGGTTTCGTAAACAAGCACAACAGCACGAAGTACTAAACATCCTGGACAGCTGGAGATGACTTAAACTAATCATCTGATTTTATTCATCTCCAGATGATGTCAATAGAGTCAGCGAAACGCACGTTGAGCGATAGTATCCGAATGTAGTGTTAAGTATTTTGCTGTCTGTAGAAATTATATCAGAAGGAGTATCGATAATGTGTGAGGCTTATTCGTAATCGCCAATTGTACCCGCTTAAAAATATAGTATGTCGCTTGGGATCATTGGTTCATATTTTTTCGAGCTTGGTTTTGTGAGACCAAAATGGATGATCATTTAAGAAATATAATTTCCCAAAATTAATTTTAGAAATTCATTTTTATAGAAACTATAAAAATAGAAAAAATGATTTTTTTTAAACCCCGTCGAGAAATGCGTCACCCGACGTGAGTAGATATAAGCTCGAGACCTAAATATATTCCCCTTGACATACGTATTCTAAAATTGTACCTACACTGTCCTTTATATTTGATTAAATCACCTAGAGAATACCGAAATATTTTAATAGTATGTTTTTGGGCCACGTGATGTATATATAGCACGCCTAGTTCTACATTAAATGAAATGTTGAACATATACGTCTTATTAAAATCATACAATGCCAGTTGGAGATTAAATGGGCTTGTTATTACTTAATAACACATAAATGCTATAAGTATAATACATATGAGGTTTTAACATCTGTGTTTTCTTTTCAAAATGTGTTTCATCAAAGAAGTTATACTTCTACTTTATTTTGCATTTGAACTGCAATTAATATATTGCATTTTCTTCATATAAATGGTATTTTAAATAAATATTTTGTAGATTCCTATCTTAAAAATGCTTATAATGTGGAAAAATAAACATTTATGAAAATAAAGAAAATAAACAGGGTGAAACGTACCTATACCCCACTCGTATTAGTTACCTCTTTCTTCTGATTCAGACAGAAGGACATACAAAATTGGCAGTTATCGCAATCGCCTGAATTTTTAACAGTGGGACCCAAATTTATATTGTGATAGTATTTATTGTACAGATTCTCTTATAAAGTTTGATATTACTTGTTTCTGTTTACTGATTAAATTTATTTACCTAAATTTAATAATAATTATATCTACTTTTGGTATCCTTTTATTTGTGTGCATTTTATTTATTAATGACACAGGCACACACAAAAAAAATGGTCTTTTTCGGGTACTACATGTATCTCGACGTGCTGAACACGAATCGGGTGTCCGTTTAGCTCCGTTGGTCACCATTTTTTTGTAAATCGTGAAAATAACCTAAAAAAAACTCATAATTTATTAGATTAGAATAGATTGTGACTATTGTTTCAACGAATATTTTCATTTATTTTCGTGTAAAATGGGGCAGTTGCCCCAACGAATATCCAATCTGTACAAATGAGTATGTTAATAGTCGTAAAGTAAACGTAATAAAACATTTTCTGTCCTCCTCTTTAATATTTTACTTTTTCAGGAATAAGTAACATCAGATAAATATATTAATATTTAGACAAAATAAATCAAATACAAACAGTGAAATCGCACAGGCACGCAAAAGGAAAAAAGTTATCTTTTTCTGGTACTCCATTGGGTAACACACATGTATTTCGAGGTGCTAAACACGAATCAGGTGTCCGTTTGTCTCCATTAGCCACCATTTTTTTTATAAACCGCGAAAATAACCTAAAAAACTCATAATTTAGGTTATTTTCGCGATTTACTAAAGATTGGTGGGTAATAGAGCTAAACGGATACCTTATTTGTAAAAAATCTATTCGTATTATATCTTTCGTTTAAATGTGTAATAAAAGTTTCAAATATTTATTAAAGCACAATATTTACTTACTTATTTTCATCCACGGTTAGTTGATAGATGGCTTTAAAATTATTAACTAAGTACATTATTTGTCGTCATTCTCAAATTTAATTTCATCAGGTTTATTGTCAGATTTGACAATACTTTCACGTGATTCACATTTTCTCTCCAAACTTCCTTTGGCATTCTAAAAATATAAATAATCGTATTAAATTTTCGTGGTTTCGAACACGACATTAATAACTAATTAAATATTCGATCATAGTCAGATAGAAGTTTTTTATAACATGAAGTTTAATAGGTTATGTTATATTTTTATACATTTGTACTCACTTTTTATAGTCTGGAATGAAGACACTTAAATAAAGCTGAACTAAATATATAAAACACAAAAATACAACTTTAAAATATTTCATGCAGCCACTAACAATAATTACTATTTAAATATTTGTGAAATAAAAACTAATAAAACATGATTGCTGTATGTTTGGTTTGAGGTATTTGCTTTGACAAGTTTGGCCGGCCGGAAATCAAAATGGCGCTTTATTTAAATATATTAGAGAACTAATATTAGGGTACATTTTAAGGAGATTTGGGGCTCTTCATCGGATATCCGTTTTTAATTCCGACATAGTTAATGCCAAAATGGAACCAGGATAGCCCATTGACATCCATAAAAGGATATCTTGGGATGTACTAAAACGGGCTGTCGTGAGGACGTCCTAAAATAAGATATCCTAAATGTACATCCGTTTCTCTATTTATTTTACGTACTGGGATATTCAGGTACATCAATTTGTCATCCCATATCCCGATTGTGCTGTGTGGGTAGCACATAGACCGATTTTAAATAGTTCTCAGGCACTTAAGCGACCTATTCTAAATCACCTACTGCGATTTTGAATATTTATGTTCCACATATTTGTCGTGTCTTTCGTGTGCAGCTCAAAACCTTTAACATCATATTCATATACAGTACGAAATATTATTTCCCGTAAAAAAACTATATAAAAATCTCGTGTCACAGTGTTTGTTATCGAACTCCTCCGAAACGGCTTGACCGATTTTTATGAAATTTTTGGTGTATATTTGTTGGGTCTGAGAATAGGTCGTAGGCTATTTTTTATACCCCTAGGTGATAAGGGTGGCCCTATCCATAAATTCTATTTTTATTTTTTGGACAAAAATTTATGATTTATATGGCAAAACAACGTTTGCTAAGTCAGCTAGTATTTCCATATTTATAAAATCCCGAAATAAGTAAATTTTAATTAATAAATTAGGAAATTACTTTAAAATACACGACCTAGATACTGGATGTTTTAAGGGTATACTGGAAATTAAGAAAAAAAATCTAATTCTGCAGGCGGTTTGAATCTTCTATATGACACCTTCATGAAATAGTATCCACGAACATCAATATACTTGAACACTTGAATACTATACCTGATTTAGTAAATAAATATTTCTGACTATTACAAACTGTCTCACACCTAAAATGAGTAAACTAACACAAAATTGTTAAATAAATTATTGTAATTAAATACCGAAATTAAAAAAGCTATTAACGTTCGAAAAGTACTCTCTTTATGCTTTTAAAATTTAAAACAATTTTAAGTATCAAACATGACAGTTTTCAATAAATTATGGCAGTTTTAGTTCGAAAACTAGATTTTTTTTAAAATTAATCGTTACAAGTATTTTCTGAGTTGACTAATTCTGTCGAACTCAAATCACAACATAACAGACTTCCTGCACACTTCCTTCTTGGCCATAGCCCAAGATATAAAAAACAAAGAAATTATGTCATCGTTACAAGGATCGCATTTTGTATACGTAAAATATTTATATTCAAAGTAAATTAAATAAAATCGCCAGAACTGTGCGACGTACAGTGAGGCCAAGTCGCCAAAAGCTGACCAAAACAATACACAGTCACACACACAAAAAAAAAGTGGTCTGTCCTGAGGACCAGATCAGTGTATCATTATGTATTTGTACCCGCCAGAACCGAATTCGAAGTCAGAATTGTCAGATTGGCTCGTTTTTCACCAATAAACCCCAAAAAAACAGCTCCCCCAAAAAAGTGGTCTAGCCTGCGGACCATATCAGTGTATCCTGATGAAACCGAATCCGAAGTCAGAATTGTCAGATTCACTCATTTTTCACCCCTAACCCCAAAAAACACCCCCAAAACAAAAAAGTGGTCTAGCCTGCGGACCAGATCAGTGTGTTCTTATGTACTTGGACCAGCTGAAACCGAATCCGAAGTCAAAATTATCAGATTGGCTCGTTTTTCTAACCCCAGAAAAACACCCCCAGTAAAAAAAAGTGGTCTGTCCGGCAGACCAGACCGGTGTATCCTTACCAAATACATAAGGATTACACTGGTATGGTCCGCAGGACAGACCAATTTTTGGGCGTTGTTTTTTGGGGGTTGGGGGTGAAAAATTAGCCAATCTGATAATTCTGACTTCGTATTCGGTTTCAGTGGGTCCAAATACGTAAGAATACACTAATCTGGGCCACAGGGCAGACCACTTTTTTTTGTTTTGGGAGTGTTTTTTGGAGTTAGGGGCGAGTGTCCAAATACATAAGGATACACGGGTATGGTCCACAGGCCTTTTTTGGCGGCAGTGTTTTTTTGGGAAAAATGAGCCAATCTGACAATTCTGACTTCGGACTCATACATAAGGATCCACTGGTGTGGTTCGCAGGCCAGACCACATTTTTAGGGGGAGTGTTTTTTGGGGATTAGGGGTGAAAAACGAGCCAATATGATAATTATAATTTCGGGTTAGGTTTCATCGGGTCCAAATACATAAAGATACGCTAATCTTGTCCGCAGGCCATGCCACTTTTTTTGTGTATCTGTGTAATCGACAAATACGAGTATCTCTTAATTTCATTCCATTAGTAGTAAACACCGATGACGTCACTTGGAAATCATAATTTGGTTTCTGATGTTTCCTTACGCTCAATCAGTGATGCCAAATGGTGGGGAATTTCCTTATTGTGAAGTTAACTTGATGGTATATCCTGGGATTATTGGTCTTTATAATAAAATTACCGTCTTATGTTTCGGTTTATTGAACCATCATCAGAGAACTACAAGCATGTAAAGACAAATATTTTTCGAGTGCTATTTTTTTATACAAATGAATATAAAATACATTAATTAATATTGTTGAATTGCACACTACAACTATTTATATTTGTGGAGTATCCTATTTGAGTGTGTAAAAGCAAATAATAATAAAAGCTCAAACTGGATACACCTACATCAGGTTAATTTGGTATCAACGGTCAAGAAAATAAAAACATCTATATTTATTGTGGAGAAAAACAAGTTAAAATTTGTAAAAAGGGGAAAAGAAGAGAAGAAAGAATAGTACATATATATTTCTGGGGAAAAACAATCTTGTCATTTTCTTGAAGTATTATCTCGGGCTAACGTTTCTTCAATGTATACGTATATGCTTTAAAAATTTTAACAAAAAATGCACTTCATTTTCAATTAACTGAATCTGAAGTATAGAAACTTCTTCTTGCAATTAGAACTATTGAAATAGGTATATTAGGTACCATTTTGTCTTTTGTGTTACTTAATTTAAATCTCTATCCGCTGGATAGATACCGCTGTCAAATTCATTCCCGGCGCTTTTTTGTTTTTTATGTTAAAAACAAGATTATAGAGTTGTCGCTTCTCTTCTAATAACAGAGAGACACAAAAAAAAGTGGTCTGGCTTGTGGACCAGACTAGTGCATCCTTATTTATTTGGACCCGCTGAAACCGAATCCAGGTCAGAATTGGTTAGTTTTTCACCCCTAACCCAAAACCCCCTCAAAAAAAGTGGTCAGGTCTGCGGACCATACCAGTGTAACCTTATGTGTTTGGACCCTCCAAAGCTGAATCCGAAGTCAGAATTCCCAGATTCGCTCGTTTTTCACCACTATAACCCCCAAAACAAAAAAATTGTTCTGGTCCGCGGACCAGATCAGTGTATCCTTATGTATTTGGACCTACTGAAACCGAATCCGAAGTTAAAATTGTCAGATTGGCTCATTTTTCACCTCTAACCAAAAACAAACCTCCAAAAATTAGTTCGTCCAGCGGACCATATCCTTTTATATTTGATTAGGAAACTTAGAGTCTTAGAACACAAATTTATGTGCCTCGTTTCGAACTCCGATAGGGAGGTGTACCTCCCTCAGAGATCTCTACGCACGTTGTCACGACATAACCTCACTAGCGGATTTTGTCGAGGAAATATCACAAAAATTCTACCAATTAAAACTGGGCGATAGTCCACTAACCGGCGATATAACACGAATCAGGCAGGATAATACCCATACTTTTCAACCATTACTATGCCAAGCGTTGCCTATCTTTCGGCAACCTCCCTAGCCACACTTTCCTATACCATAATTCTTCGTTTTCACCACCTTTTACCTCAACCTTCTATCCCCTCTATTCCCTTCCTTTTTGTTAATCTTTGTTAGTTTTTGTTCTTTTGTCCTTTTTTGTCTCCTTTTCGAAATCCCCCCTCGGCCAATAACTTCTTGTAAAATCCAAACTTTTTAAACTACAACATCCCCTCACCCTACCTTCCTGGAAGCGGTACGACCACCAGGATGAAAGATGTCATTAACTCGAACGGGTTTTTTCATTGAGTTTTCCCCGTATCAGTAACCGAAACTTTAAACAGTGCAGTGCACCCCAACAGGTGCACCGTAAATGAAAACCAATAAGTTTAATTTTAAGTTTCTAAAAGCTTTCTCCTATACATAGTCATATACATGTAACCAAAATGTTAAATAAATTGTTATTAAATTGAATTGGTGTGGTCCACCGGACAGACCACTTTTTGTTTTGTTTTGGGGTTAGGGGTGAAAAGCGAGCGAATTTGATAATTCTGACTTTGGATTCAGGGGATCGAAATACATAAGGATACACTGGTATGATCCGCATGTCAGACCACTTTTTTTTTGGGGGGGGGAGGGTGTTTTCTTTTGGTTAGGGGTGAAAACGAACCAATCTGAAAATTCTAACTTCGGATTCGGTTTCAGCGGGTCCAAATACACAAGGCTACACTGATCTGGTCTACATTCCAGACCACTTTTGTTGTGTGGCTGTATAATTAAAGTTGAATGAATGCATCTACACTACAAACTACAATGCTCATTGCAAAAATTGTAAAAAAATGGCAATTGGGAAAATATGGGAAATTTTGAGAAGCAGTGTGGGGAAAATGGGGAATATTTACTGATTGTGGATGGAAATTCTTCAAAAATATTTGATAACACGCGCTCAGTTGAAACCACGGTGTATTAAAGTTGAAACTAAGCGTTGGCCGAGTAAGTTTTAGCTATTTAGTGTGTTTTTATTATTGTGAATTTGTGTAGCATTTAAGTAGCATAGATTCGATTCCAGGAGGTAGTACATGTTAGATAATTTTGATATATAATAGTTGTTGTTTTTTAACCGATTTCGTAAAATTTAAAAAATTGCAAGGTATGACTTGACACTGATCCCATATTAATTTCATCGAGCTACGTCTAGTATATGAAAGGTGAGCAAAAATTGGAAACAAGGTTTCTTTAGTCAAGAAATTGGCGAATTCGCTAGTGATAATTTTATTCCATTAAGTTTAATTTTGTGATAAAAAATTCAAATTTTGTCGGAATTCCATTGAAATTGGTTTTTAGGTATTTTTCGAGTAGCTGATAACGAATCTGATATCTAAGTTAAGAATTTATAATGGCGAATCCAATAGCTAAATTTGCAGTTTAGATGAAATTTGATACATGATTCTAGGATTTTCTGAAAACAAGCCTGATGTTAAAGATTAAAAAGTCAAAACGATAGATATTTTACAACGTAGAAGCTAAATATGGTGAAAAAATTTTTTGAAAGAAAATTGAACTCCCTTCAAAAGAGATCGTCAAAAACTATGAAATAAAATTTTATGCGTCGCTCAGTTAATTGAACGTCCTAATACCGATATTGAGGTGGTGTAAAAATGAACAAATATCGAATTCAAACGTATTTTTAACCGACTTCAATATCGATATTAGGTAATAGGGGCCATTTTGAATAACAATAAAGTTAACAATAGCAAGCAATTATTATTATTGTTTTAATATAAACAAATCCTAAGCTTGTTAATCTAAATATAGTAGTTAGATTCTAAGAAATGCCTAATTTATACCACTCGTCATACCACAGTTTTAAATTAAAATATAGTGCCACAAATAAATTAATATTCTTTTATTAAATATCTCCATTGTATCGCATTGGCAGCTTTCCTCCTCCGCATAGTACGCGTAACCAACTTTCAAAAGGAGATCAAAGTATGCTTTAAAAATTGTAGTTCCATGCCAAAACAATTAAAAGATAATAAAATTATCTATATATAAATAATATTTAATGTATTTTGAAGAATTTTAAAAATACTCAGTTGATTTTAATGAAGCTTGAATTTAAACAGATACTCTACTATACAGTACCTACTATTCTGAGATATAAGTGTGTCGTAGATATATCGACGTGACATCTAAATGGCATGCTTTTGATATTTATTGAATAGAAAACATTTTTCTCTACGAAAATTTCGAAGAATATTCATTTAACACGCGTAAATTCAATCATTGACAACCACATTTTGTACAGAACTTCTTTTCACATTGGTTGCTAGGCAACGAATGGAATATTAAACGAACTTACCTGTGGTGTTCAATCGTGATTATGTGAGACGCCTCGTCCGTAGAGATCACTATGTAGTAATGTTTGGGGTCGTTATTTGATCACACTTTTTTAAAGAAGACGACGACGCGTCTATCATGCTTCTACTTTCACTCACCTGCAACTTCATTCAGTTCAAAGGTGTGGAGGAAAAACCAATTCAAAAGGGTCTGATTTTCAGAATCAGTTTCGGGTGGGTTGGGAGGTGATCTCACATAATCACGGGTAAGTTCGTTTAATCGTGTAATTATGTATCGTCGCCTCGTCCTATGAAATCACTATATAGTTGTTTAAAGTCTTGGTTTTTTCCCTAGTAGGGAATTTGGTCTCACTATGCTTAAAAAATGTATTTTATTGGAATAATTGAATTGTTTTCCTGCCTTGTAACATTTTTATTGATCCTTAAATACAGCACTTGTTAAACAGTGTTTGTCTTGTACTGGGCAATTATAGAAGGTCGAATACATTTTGGACTTCTCCGACCACCCTGCAGTTCTTCTGATTGCTTCCAGTGTTAATCCGTTTCTGCGAGCGGCCGACGTAGCTGCATGTCTTGTAAAATACCTGTAAAAATGTTGGTATTTATACCTGCTTCTTGTAAGGTCGTTTTTATCCATCTACTAAGTGTGCTTGTAGTTGCCGTGTTATAAGGTGTTCTAGTGGATAAAAATAGGAATTCTTGGACATTATTTCTTATTTTTCGAGTTTTCTCTATGTATGTTTCCAGGGTACTAGCGTGGCAAATCTCCGGTTTATGGACATAGTAGGGTAACTGTAGGCATGGTTGCTCAGTGTTTATTCTAGATGTCTTGATGTGGTCAGGTATTAATATTTGTATTCCTTGTGTAGTGATTATTATGTTCTCAACCCTTATTCTGCCTAGGTTTGTAAGCGTTGGCCCATTGCAAGGGATAGGAGGGTGATGGTCTTTTGCTTATTTGAAATAGCGGGAGGTTTTCATTTGGGTATTTCTGTTCCAACAGAGATAGGACAATTTGTGGGTCCCAGATGAATTTATATTTTCTGGTTGGTGGTCGCAACCTAAATATACCTTTGAGAAACCCTCTTATGTTTGGGCTTTTTCCCATATCACAGTCAGTAATGAAGGCTAATGCTGATCGATATGTATTGAACGTTCCAAGGGAAACATTTTTGGTTTGGTAGAGGTGGTTTAAACATTTTAAGATATCACCCTCCTTTGCAGCAAATCCGTCTATATTTTGGCTCTTAGAGAACTGCCCACAAGTTTTGTAGGCCACGCCATATTGTTTTAGTGTTGACTTCGCCAGCGATTTTAACATGATTGTAGTTGCCTCCTGATAACAGACCCGCCATCAGGGTAGTTTTTATCGTTGATGTCGATCTGAAAGGAAATAGCAGGCTATTATGTGGTAATAACAGTGGAGTTTGGATAAGTAGGTTTTCAAATATGGGTTGGGTTTTCCAATGTGGGACTATTAAGATCCCAATGGCGATGTGATTATTTTGTTAAGAGTTCATCGGAATTGGCAAAATGGAGGAAAGGCATAAAAGAAGTAGTCTGCTCAGTTGATTGAGAATGCATCTGTACCAATCGAGCCGGGGTCAGCCCTCCATGAGATGTATTTCTTACACTTAGTATTGGAGTATGATGCAAATAAATTGATTGATGGTTGTCCAAATCTTTTAACAACTGTTTTGAAAACATCTGTGTTTAATTCATACTCCGTGTTTGGTGGTAGTTTTCTAGATTCCTTATCAGCTTGGGAGTTGTCTCCTGTATTTATATATACCGCTTGGATCCATAGATTTCTTTCCTCGCACCATTGCCAAATCTTTTTGGCTAATGCTGAAAGAATTGGGTATTTTTTACTGCCCATTCGGTTAATATATGACACTGCAGTAGTGTTGTCCACTCGTAAGAGAACTTCCTTGCCTCTAAGATGCTTTGCAAAAGACTTTAAGGCATAAAATACACTTAGAATCTCTAAATAATTTATGTGGTATTTTTGTTCTCCTGAGTTCCACCAACCATTAGCTTTTTGTTTGTAACAAGCCGCGCCCCAGCCGATTAAGCTTGCATCTGTAAATATTTCTAGATGGACGGTGTCCCTTCTTATGTTGTTTTGGGCCCGGGAGATTATATTTTCCTACCACAATAGGTCTCGTTTCACAATATCACAGAGTCCCATTCTTGCATTGAAGTTTTGGTGGTTTCTCAGTAACGCAGAAACTTTTGCCCTTTCTAGGTTCTTAGTATATAGCCAGCCGTATTTTGTAGCTGGGCATGCTGATATTAACAGTCCAATAAGGCAGGCAAACTGCGTTATAGTGCAATTTTCCTTGTTAAGGAAAGTCCGAGTTAGTTTCAAAAGTTTTACTTTTTTCTCTTCAGGTAGACTAATTTTCATAAATGTGGAGTTGAAATTAAAACATTGGGCCGAGCGTAGAGGGGACTTCAATGTGAATGTCAGTCGATATTCCGTTGAAGCAACGTCGAGCGCGGTTAGTACTTGGATGGGTGACCCATCTTGGGAAATACAGCGTTCTCGTCCCACCTTCCAGCGGCTTCTATATCAGTGTATACGCGGAAGTTACGTAATTTCAGACGAGGATTACATAGTGGATATACCATCCTTCGGAGGGGATGTAAAGCAGGCGGTCCCTTGTCTATTAAATGTTAGGCAAGTAAAAGATCCCTACTCTTCTTAAGGGAAGAGTGTCGGCAAAATTTCCAGGTTGGGGGTAGCTCGTCTCCTGGCGTCGGTGATAGGCCCTGGTAGCGGAAATAGGCCGACGTTAAATAGTTAAAAAAAAATTGAAACATAGGTATTGGCACTCGTTTTCAGAGTTAAGTTTGCTTTTGTCATAATTGGCTATAAAGTCATCTAAGTAGAGGCAGCACATGAACCTCATTTTCTAAGTTCTGCTAGGATTGGTTTCATTAATTTAGTGAAAACATATGGCCCTGATGACAGGCCAAAAGATAGGCACGTAAATTCAAAGCATGTGCCTTTCTTTGTTAGTGAATCTAAGAAATTTTCTATACCTCTTATGGATAGGGATAGTGTAGTACGCCTCTTTGAGGTCAATTGCGCACATGAAGTGCTTAGGGAAAATTAATTTCATTGCTGTTCGATAGTCTTCCATTTTGAAGTGTGAAGGTCTTAGGCATGTGTTTAGCCTTTTTAGATTAAAAATAAATCTAGGCTTTTTGTTGAGTTTTATTGATATGAAATAAGGGGATAGAATTTGTCTTGGATCTGGTTGTACTTCCCTTATTACCTCCAGTTGTATCAAATTTTGGATGCATTCCAAAGTTTGAGAAGAATTTTGGGAGGTTGATGAGGAACTTACTATTTTACCTGTAGGTTTTTTAATAAATGGGAGTTTATACCCTTTGACCCATTCTAGGATTGTCTTATTATTTGTAATTTTTTCCCAGTTGATCTTCCTGCTATACTCACCTCTAGTTCCTGCTCTGTGTCATGTAATGTCTGTACGCTGGTCTGTTCTGGTTCTGGTTTTGAGTCGCCCTCTTGGTCTCCCCTCCCTCTGCATGGGGGCGGGCCTTTCCAGTTTAAAGGTCGCTCTTGTTGCCTTTCCATAGGCTGTCTGGTTGAGGTTTTGTATTGTTTAGTTATGCTGCTTTTATATCCATACTAGACTTTTGCATGGACTTGAGGTTTTTATATTTTTCGCCGAAATCCAAGTAGGAATTCATCTATAGGGTTAGCGAACGCTATCTCTTTAGCTGTCTTTGATAGACAGGGGGTTATGTTAGATCTTCGCTCTAAAGATAGTAGGTAATGAACATTTGCAAAGATTTTGCTAGCGTTATTTAGGGGATTCAACTTGGAGGTGTTTAATTCTACGTTGCTTGTTAGTAGATAGTTCATTACAGATCCTATAGCTACCATACCTGCTCCCAAGTAGTTCTGCATTGGGACTAGTCTCTTCTCCTTCTTTTTGTTGTTTTCTGTTAGCAAGAGGCTTACCTTTGGATTAAGGCTAGGCGCAACCAATCGTCTGCAGTTTGTTGGTTTAGGGTATTTGTTTATTATCTCTTCTGTTTTCTGTTTTTCCCAATCATTTTGCAAAATGTGTTGCCATCTTGTGGCTATGGCTGGGTGAATATTTTCACTTTCTTTGTCGCTTGCTGCCCCTAAGCATGCATGTAATTCCGGGTATCCGGATATTTTTCTCTATAGTTGGCTCCTGGCTAGGAGAGTTAAGTTGCCCCCCCTTCTCTCAGCCTCGTGTGAGGTCTGAGTGTTCATTTCAGATGAGCTGAGTGAGGCATTTTCGGACCTGGTTGGGATGTCTGTCCATGCTATAGAGTAACTACCTCTTTCAAGCGTTTCTAGAGATATGTTCGATTGTCTAGAAGAGCTACGTGCTTTGTTTATTGATTCATGATATGTTTGTTTTTTAGAAACCCTACTTGGGCTTCTGGAATGTCTGTGTTTAGAGCTACGTGCTCTGTTTTCTGCTTGTTCCCCTTTTCGTTTACTAAAATTTGGGCTTCTGTAATATATACCTTCAGGGCTACGTGCCTTAAAGGTTCCCGGTTGCTCTTGTGATCCACGTGTACCTTTGCCATTGGAGCTTGTCCTTGAATTGTCGTTTTGTATTTTATTGTGGCCTGTAGTTGAACTTCGGGCTGTTCCTGAGCTACATGCACCTGAACGATTTTGTAGAGCCCAGTCTTCTAAAATCTTTATTATTTTTCCAGTTTCCTTTCTCTAGACCTATTTGGAGATCTAGAGTGAGACCTCTTGTGTGATTTATGTTTTCCCATGCTGAAAAGGAGAAAATTATTAAAATAGTGGAATCAAATAACGACCCCAAACATTACTACATAGTGATCTCATAGGACGAGGCGACGATACATAATGATATATTAAACATGAACAATATATGGCGCCGTAAAAAAGTGTAATATGCAACTCGCACAAAATTTCAACATAATGACAAATTAGCATCATTTTGTGCTTATTGCATAATATACTATATATTCATTAGCACAACAGAATTGGCAAACATCTTGTATGTAACTGTATACGTAAATCTCCCTGTCAGAAAAAATCTCGTCAAGCCATATTGAAAATTATCAAAATTTACTAAGTACGTATGAGTACCTATACGGTCAATTTTCTACAAGAGTTGGGTAAAGTTGCTGCTGAAATTGTTATCAATTTGTACCAGAATTGACTAGCAAACATTTACTTATACCACGTCAATGAGAATTTATGAGAACAGTATCTAATATAATCCGTGCGGCTTTCCGTGGTTAAATCGCAAGTGTTTTTTTAAGGAACAAGCTGCATTAGGTTAGAACATTTTTGATTTGCAATTGAAAATTAATAGTTAAAACGTTTAAATGATGTATAAGATCAATTTCTATGAGTATTAATGTTTCTTTTCAATAATATATTAAACGTGTTTTCATTTTCTTGAATGGGTGAAAAGAAAGGTCAGTTTTCAACTGCAATTACAAATACATATTTAATCACTTCGAATGGAGTTATATGCAATCAATGTCTAAGGTATGTAGGTAGGTTCTAAGGTATTTATGCTGTTTTTCGAAAATAATTGTGATGAGGCTTGATAGTCCGGAGGTTAAGAGAATCCACATTCCATTTTATGCTCAAGAGTTGAAATTTGGTACACTTGTTCGTTAGAACCTACCCTTTGATATAAGAAATGTTGCCAAGGTCGCGGCCCCCGTCGGGGGCCTGTTATAGCATAGTTGCCAACCTTCAGGGGCGAGTCCGCATTTTCGCTTCTTATGGAGCTAAAAAGTGTACACGTGCGGCATTTGGGATGTTTAAGGTCACAAGCAAGTGTACCAGTACCCATGGCCCTTTTTTCAAAATGGCGGCGGGGAAATGCACGAAATAACGTTATTTTCAGAAAAAGTTTACTCTTTTGCATTTTTTCGAGCGAGGTCTCGTCTCATGTGTTTTTGGGGTCACTGATTTCGAAAAATCATGTTTTTAGTACGTGAGGTCGAAAATAATGACAGAGCGAATAAATATTAATATTATTTTTTTTTTTTTAGATTTTTTTTTTTTCGGTTCCGTGAAACGAGCCCGTGGAGGTGGTTGAGGACAAGTTGTGGTCAATGTTGTCCACTGCTGCTGTCGTGAACAAGTTTCGGCGCAACTCTAGTGGGCACACCACGCCTTCTGTGTGGTATAGGTCACATGCATTATTCGCCTTTTCTGTAAGAATTGTTTGTAGCCAGTCGTATGAAATGCTAAGTCCCAGGTGATAAGCAACTTCAACCAGCTGGTTTTTCCTTTTTCACAGTACAATTTGGCAGCAACATAAACGGGTACAGGACTTTCTCTACTTTTGTCGTATCGCTTACTAGGTCCTTTCCTAGTCCTTTCCACAGCATGAAATAAAATAAGTTGAGAGCCAATGAGAGCAAAATAACGTCAACATCTTCCGAATTGGTGCGTGACGCCGGCCCGTTCAGTATCATTTTTAGAACAGTAATGAAAGTAACGGCACACTGGACAACTGATTTTCTTTTGACATGTCACTGGAGTCCTTTGCTGAGATTTGTTGATTGATTTCTGTCTAACTATGCCAGCGGCCTGTGCCAAATTTATTTATTTTGGGCCGTTTCGTAAATCTCCGTACTGCAATGCACTGTGGAAACTTTGCTCAACATCTTGGGGCGGTACCAGGCAAGCCGCAGAATATGCAACAGTCTGGGGAGAAGGACACTTTTCTAGTGCGAGACTTGACAGGCGAAATAGTTGTTGCGTCAACAGCTTCTGTGCTTCGCCTTTTCTATGCCCGTTCAAGTCTGCTGCTGCTGAACTCCAACTAGCAGGTTTTATGCCATTTTGCTCCTCTAGCTAAAAAGGTTTCCTTATACAGAATCGAGTGGCACTCGCTCAAAACTCTCAAATTCATCTAAATTTTCAGCCAATTTCGAGTATCCAACATACTTGTCAGCTTTGAGACTCTTTCTCGGATACGTCAGTTCCTCTTGTGTCTGTTTCTGGCATAGTATGCACAGTTCCCAATTAATCTCCTTCGAATTATTATCCTCCACCAAACTAACGTCACACAGTTTAAATTTTTTCAACATTCTCAAAAGATGCAGGGGTAACATTGCAGTTTCGTTCACCTAACCAGTTTTACTAATATACGGTTATAACATAACTGATTTTCCCGCCGACATTTTGAAAAAAAAAGGTCGTGGGCCCTGGGACACTTGCTTGTGAGCTTAAACATCCCAAATTCCGCATGTGTACCAAATTTCAGCCCTCTACGACACTTTTTAGCTCCACAATAAGTGAAAATGCAGATTTGCCCCTGAAGATAGGCATTCATGCTATAACAGGGCCCCCCGCGTGTTCCCCGACCATGGCAACATTTCTCATATCAAAGGGTAGAGTCTAACGAACAAGTGTACCAAATTTCAACTCTTGAGCATAAAATGCAAGGTGGAATCCATTCGTGCAGATTACATTCCGGACTATGATCAGTAGTTAATTGTTCACTATTTGTTACGATTTGGTCCGAAATTCCAGGTACATATTTCGAAAAGATTGATGAGAACAGTTGTTCCTATAGTAAATTATATAAGTCTGTATCAGTATGCATTCGAACCTAATTTGAATACAAAAATAATATCAGAATGAAGCAACCAAATATTTTGAACATGTAAATTCAAACATTTAAAGATAATATTTCAATGAAAATACATCAGAACACTATCTAATGTAACGTGTGCGGTTTTCCGTGGCTAAATTATAAAAGTACTTGTAGGAAATAAGCTTTAACGGATTTGAACAGTTTTCATTTCCAATTCCAGATGAATAGTTTTAATTGTTAAATAGGTTAAAGAGGTCAGTGTCTTTGTATAATGAAAAAACTTGTACAAGTTTTCTAGAGTTGAAATAGAATGTAAAGTTTAGTAATTGCTGTGAATGATTGAATTTCAATAAATGATTCAAATGTTTTTAATATATTTGTTTGCCTTAAAATGCTAGGAATCCTATCATGTAATTCAATACTTCGTCAGTATTAGCTAGAAAAGTAGTTGTTTTGATTGGTTCTCCAACGACGAGTGTTTTAAAGTGTTTTCCTAAGTAGTATATTAGCGTGACGAGATATACAGAAAGTAGATAATTTTATATTAAATAAAAAGTGTGAATGACTGAATTTAAATAAGTGATTTAAATATTTTCAATATATTTTTTTGCTTTAAAATGCTAGGAATCCAACCATGTAATTCAATACTTCGTCAATATTAGCTAGAAGAGTAGTTGTAGAAAGTAGAAAGTAGGTATACTCATAATAAAAAAGTGTGTAAGTTGTGATTTGCTTAATACCTAAATAATATTCTCTAATCATGATGAAAGCCAATAAACAAAAAATAATTATAATAATTCATTGTCAATCAGCGTATATCACTTCCCGAATTTTTTTCCCGCATAGAAAAGTACTACGACTAGCATGAATAGAAATAAATAATTATTGTACTGGTAGACCTAAAAAAATAATCAGGCGCTTTAAAAATACAAATGTAAAACTATTGAAATTAACCATCCCATTTGATGTACAAAGCTGAAAACACCAATTTGTATAATCTGCATACAATTATTAATTTGTATTTTATGGCACCATTAAATAACTGACACGTAAATTATAAAACTTCAGTCTCATGAAAATAAATTAATAATTTAATTAATTCATAATATTAGGTTTTTTTTTATTTATTATGCATTTTTTTTATCAAGGTAAAGCTCATTATTGAATAATTTCATTAATATTCATAATTACTTCACTTTTATTTATTTAGTTTTAAAATTAAAAATATTTGAAAGAACTATCCGAACCATAGTGTTTGTAAAAAGACAAGGTTGAAATAAATTCACATATTTCTCCTTTATTAGGCCAAATTCACATGAAGGTCACCTCGCAAAATCTAAGATTTAAGAATGCCATTGTTGTTAAAAGCCACTGTTATCTTGTTTTAAATAAATTACATCCGAATATCTAATAAAATTATTTTATATAATTATTTTAAATAAAGTGGAAAATTCATTCATGCCCTCATCCATTTATGAAATAATAACGAGAGTAATTTGCTTCCAGATCTGTTGCAGTTGCACCATACCCCCATAGTAGATAAATGAATTTTTATTAAGGGACATGCTTACATAACGAATTCAGCATGGAGTAACCTTTGATGACATGGAAAACCTACATACAGAAAGAATGCTTTAATTTGTTAATTGGTACATCACGGACATAATTTTTCATGTATAATTAAATAAAAGTGGAGACTTATTGTTCTATACACTGTATGTCCATAAGGATACGTATTTATAGACGTCTCTTATATTTTTCTTATTCGTAAGATCTTGACAGACGTTACGTGATCCATGCCAGATAAAAGAAAATAAAAATTAAAGAATCAGTAATAATGTTGTTGAATGAAGATAAATGCATGTCAAATTATTCCGTAGATGTTTGCACAACCATTTTTTCAAATGTGCAACCCCCTTCCGGACAGCCTTGGCTTTGGATTTGAAGGTTGTTTAGTATATGTTTATATGGTGTGTTTTATGAAAAAAAAAATCCAGAAAGGCCTGTTAAATAAAAACCTTGTAAAAAAGAACTTCGTACTAAATATATTGCTGACAGCTACGGTAGTTTACGAATACTCCTTCTACATTTGGAATTTAAGTTTAAAAAAGGTGACAACACACTAGCTTTAATGGAGAAGACAAATATTGCTGCCAAAAGGTCCGAATTTTTCAGGAAATACAAAGAGAGTTAGTATTTTTAGATGAAATATTCCTTTGTCAGTTGTTTGAGTCAAGGCACTCTTTCAAATGCACAATCCCGCGCAATAGTGGATTTTCATTGGCAATTTCAGAATTTTTATTTCTTACGGGAAAAATCCAAAAATAGGTATTCTTTCACTAAATTTGGTACAAATTTTTATTTGAGGCAACGCACTTTTCCGCACAGCTTAAAACTTTTTGTTCATTGGCGAACTGCCTTTATATGATTAGAAATAAAAAAATCGCCAATAAGATTTCTTCATATTCCACCCCGTAAAAAAACCGCAGTAGGCCGAGCTTTTATGTCTTATAAAATGTAAAGTATCACAAGAATGCACTTCTCAGAGATTCACGTTAAAAGAAAACGATGTAAATCGGATCTAAAATGAACTTTATATGGGGTAAACCGGAAATGGTCTCATATCGTTTTTATGTCCAAAAATCCATTTTTACAGGTAGCTTATGCACCTCAAATTTCAAATGGATAAAATGGATAAAAAATAAAGGAAATATAGGGGTGAACCACTAGCATGTGGCACCCAATATATGAATGAATAAACATTTTCAAAAATTAATATTTTATTTCATGGATATCTCAAGTACAAAAATGAAAGTATAATTAAAATTGAAATATAGTGGAAAGATAATGTAAATGTTTGTAAAGTTTTTATATTTTTATGTTTGATTTTTTTATATTTACTTGTTGAACCTACTGATAATGCCTAATACTGTAGTCTAGTCCAATTTACAATTATTAATATTATTATTATTTATTAATTTCCAATACCCATCTTAATAAAAAATATGCTACGCCTATGGTGCGAAATCATTGTCATCCTTCAGTTTAGGCAAAGGAGAATGATGACGTTCGTTCAAAGATCCTTTGCTTCAACTATAACAAATGTATTCTTAAAGCTGTGTACTGTGTATTTAATATAAGCATTTGCGTAATAAAGCTTTGAGGAAGGAAAGAGATTCGGTTTCCGAAACGTCAGCAAAATATATTAATCTCCAGTAAAATACTCAATAATTGTATTATTTTGTAGATTTCATGGACCACAGATACGAATATTGATTTAGAAGAAAATACATGTAGCTTAGGATCCCAAAAAGAAACAAAAAAATTAAGAAAATGCCTCAACCAACATTTAGACAACATTTATCCCGATTTTTGAAGTATTTCGATTCTAGTGTTTGACGATTTAGGGAGGTATATGATATAATTCATTGTTTGTTCCATATTATTCGTTGTTGGTGTAGGAATGAAACAATATATTCCACACAGGTGATCGTCACTGTAGACCATTGTACCTTTTGGAATCTATAGCAGTAATTAGAACTTGCACTTATGCATTGTTCATATTGCTACTCTGTATAAATCGTTAATATTAAAACAACCATATCCATTAAGTTAATAAGTGTAATAAAGCATAATTTTAATTAACTTTTTAATGACAACAATTTTAGAAATTACATATGAAGTGAATATTTATGTAAAAGCTTAAGACGCCATACCTCATTAGAATATGCATTAGAAAATATCTAATAAAAAATATGTTATAAAAAACCATAATGTCCAGGTTTATCTTGCTATATATATAATCGTTTGTTAAAAGTATTTCTCATGGTGGTTTGACAATTTACGAACTGATTCAAAATAAATGGTACGGTATAGACATATGGATTAGTTAAATATATATCTATAATTAAAAGTTCCAATTCATATTTAAAATATGTATTTTCGAAGACTAAAAGGTGTTTTGGTTTAACATTTTAATAACACATGTTATTCTGTTTTTATTTAAAAATTGTTATTATTTTGTTTGTTCTTTCTTTCCCTGGTTACTTGAGACTTGGTGAAACTTATATTTACTCAGCAAGTGAACTGATCGCCACACTACTCCCCCGCTAAGAAAAAGATCAGTCAGTCATTCAACTCGTCAATAGCAAAACGAATTTTCTTAATCAACGGTGGAGTGACATCGCATTTGTCAGTTAATAAATATGCTGGTTTAATTCTGTCAATATTTACCGTGACGGCTTTAGTTCCTTTAACAAAAATAACCAACTTATCTGTACGGGACAACACTTTAAAAGGTCCTTCGTACAACGGAGTAAAAGATTTCTTAAAACGTTCTTTCCGAACGAAAACAAAATTACAAGTCAATATGTCTGAACTGACGAATGATTTATAATTAATCATGGTGAAAAAGTTAAATCAACGTTAAATTATCAAAAGAAGTACGCAATTTAATAATAAAACAAGGAATATCCGTACAAGTATATGATTTTATGATAAATTCACCTAGTAAACGTATAGTTTGACCAAAAACGAGTTCTGCGGAGGAACATTGCAAATCGTCTTTAGAGATGGTCCTGAGAGCTAATAGTATGATAGGAAGTTCATCTACCCAATGTGGTGTAGAAGCTTTACCTCTCAGAGCAGTTTTCAGAGATTTATTAAACCTTTAAATCATTCCGTTCGAGGAAGGATGATATGGTGTCGTACGAATTCTATGAAATCCCAAAAATCTTGAAAATTCTTTGAACAGTTTCGATTCAAATTGGACGCCCTGATCGGTTGTCACTGTGACAGGGACACCGAATCGGCAAACATAATTCTGAAATAATGTACGTGCCACAGTTTCTGCAGTAATATCCTTAAGTGGATAAGCTTCGGGCCATCTAGTAAAACGTTCGATTACAGTAAGAATATAAGAACAACCTTTAGAAGGAGGTAATGGTCCTATTAAATCTATATGTATGTGGTCGAAGCGTCCTTTAGGAATATCAAAGTTAGCAATCGGGCTCCTTGTATGTCTTGTCACTTTATTAGATTGACAGCTAATACAAGTTTTTGCCCAGAGATTACAATCTGAAGTCATTTTGGGCCAAAAATAATTTTTAGAAACTAATGTTCTAGTCGCTTTGATACCAGGGTGAGATAAACCATGAAATATATCAAAAATTGTCCGTCTATAAACGATAGGAACATAAGGACGAAGTTTAGGGCGGGAAACGTCGCACCAAATAAACCTGTCAGAATATGGAATTTTAATTTTCTTTAAATGAAAAGTTCTCTTTGTGTTCGATGAAGTATCTGATAATAAAAATTTAAGGTCAGAATCATCTTCCTGAGCTTCGCTCAATAAATTTAAGTCAAAGTTAATATCAATTAGGTTAAACTTTTGGGTAACAATTGGGGAATTGCATTGTTGTAAAGAAGACGTATCATGTTCACGTGATAAAGTGTCAGCAACAATGTTATTTTTTCCTTTGATATGTCTAATTTCGCAGGCAAATTGAGCAATGAATTCTAAATGTCTAGTTTGCCTGGGAGATCTTTCAGTTTTAGTGACCAAAGATTTATGGTCAGTAAAGCAAATAAATGTGCGACCTTCTAGTAAAAATCAGAAATGTTTAATCGCTGTAAACAAAGAAAGAAGTTCCTTGTCAAAGGTACTGTATTTTGTCTGTGCTAAAGTAAGTTTTCGTGAAAAAAAGGCTAATGGAGCAAGTACACCTTTGTCATCGCGTTGTTCAAGAACTTCCCCCATAGAGACATTTGAACAATCAACTGTCAGCGATAAAAATGAGCTATCATTACAACGAGGATGCGCTAAAATGGTTGCACCAGCTATAGCTGCTTTGGCTCTGGAAAAACTGTGAAGACAGTCGGCGCACAGTGGCGAGAAATGTCAGTGTTCCACCCAAATTACTCTAGAGGTCGTAAATTTTAAGTTATTGAGACATTCTTTTTTTTTAAATGTTCGTCTTGAAATCACCTATCGATCCCTCTAGCCGGATTTTGAAATTTCATTTTTAATTTTTTTTAATTTCTAATAGAAAATCATATTTTTACAGAAAAATACTGTTTTTTCTATTAAATTTATTCTAACGGGCCGTAAATTTGAGTTTTCGTAACTATTTTTTTTTTCAAATCTTCGTCTTTTAATCAGCTATTGATTTGTCTACATGAATTTTTGATTTAGTTGTTGACAACTGTCAAAATGACTGTCAAATATAAAAAAATACGATTTTTAGATAAATAATTCATACAATAACAGGTTGGTGTTCAGAAAAATATATATAGTGTTTTCAGTGTATCTGGTTCGTTCCGAAGTTGACAGGAAAATATGTATTTCTAAATTTGGCAGCTGCCATAATTGTTATCAAATTTCTAAAGATAGATGGAAGAGCTTATTAATTTTAAAAATACCCTGTAAATGTATAGAAAAATAGATATATATATTGTTTTTGATCCGTTTGATTTAGTAATTGACAGGAAAATATGAATTTTAAATTTGGCAGCTGTCATAATTGCTGTCAATTTTCAAAATATGGAGGTAACACCTTATTAATTTTAAAAATGCACTATAAATGTATAGAAAAATAGATATATATTGTTTTTAAACTGCCAGATTTAGTAGTTGACAGGGAAATATGGTTTTTAAATTTGGCAGCTACCATAATTTCTGTCAAATTTCAAAAAATAGAAGTTAGAGCTTATTAACTTTAAAAATACCCTGTGAATATATAGCAAAACTGATACAAATTGTTTCTAATGTACCTGGTTCCGAAGTTGACAAGAAAATATGATTTCTAAATTTGGCAGCTGTCATAATTGCTGTCTCATATCAAAATATAGTAAGAGCTTATAAATTTTAAAAACACTCTATAAATGTGTAGAAAAATAGATATATATTATTTTTGATCTGTCTGATTTCGTAACTGATGGAAAATATCATTTTTAAATTTAGCAGCTGACATAATTGCTGTCAAATTTCAAAACATGGAGGTAAGAGCTTATTCTTTAAAAATACCTTATAAATGTATAGAAAAATTGATGTATATTATTGTTGCCATAATTTCTGTCAAGTTTTAAGGTGTGCAGATTAGAAGTTATTAATTTCAAAAATACCCTTTGAATGTATAGACAAATAGATATATATTATTTTTTATCTTCCTAATTTACGAACGGACTGGAAAATATTATTTTTAAATTTGGCAGCTGCCAAATTTAGATATCACATTTTCCTGTCAACTTCGGAACCAGGTACATTAAAAACAATTTGTATCTGTCTTGCTATATATTCACAGGGTATTTTTAAACTTAATAAGCTCTAACTTCTATTTTTTGAAATTTGACAGCAATTATGGTAGCTGCCAAATTTAAAAACCATATTTCCCTGTCAACTACTAAATCTGGCAGTTTAAAAACAATATATATCTATTTTTCTATACATTTATAGTGCATTTTTAAAATCAATAAGTACTGTATTTTGAAAATTGACAGCAATTATGACAGCTGCCAAATTTAAAACTCATATTTTCCTGTCAATTACTAAATCAAACAGATCAAAAACAATATATATCTATTTTTCTATACATTTACAGGGTATTTTTAAAATGAATAAGCTCTTCCATCTATCTTTGGAAATTTGACAACAATTATGGCAGCTGCCAAATTTAGAAATACATATTTTCCTATCAACTTCGTAACCAGGTACATTGAAAACACTATATATATTTTTCTGAACACCAACCTGTTATTGTATGAATTATTTATCTAAAAATCGTATTTTTTTATATTTGACAGTAATTTTGACAGTTGTCAACAACTAAATCAAAAATTCATCTAGATAGTTCAATAGCTGATTAAAGGACGAAGATTTGAAAAAAAAATTGTTACGAAAACTCAAGTTTACGGCCCGTTAGAATAAATTTAATAGAAAAAAACAGTATTTTTCTGTAAAAATATGATTTTCTATTAAAAATTAAAAAAAACGAAAAATGAAATTTCAAAATCCCGCTAGAGGGATCGATAGGTAAATTCAAGACGAACATTTTAAAAAAAAGAATGTCTCAATAACTTAAAATTTACGACCTCTAGAGTAATTTGGGTGGAACACTGGCAATTCTCGCCACTGTGCGGCGGGCCAATCATTTATTATTTTAACATTATCATGTAGTAAGCTAGTACAAAGTGCATGTAAAGGAAGTAAGATTTCAGCGAAAGAAGGTAAGCAACGGTGATAAAAGTTAACCATACCTCTGAAACGCTGAAGTTGTTTGACTGTAGTAGGTAAGGGAAAATTATTAATGACATCGATACGTTCGGAAGAAGGTAAAATACCGGCTGAAGAAATATTGTGTCCTAAAAATGTCAAATGACCGACACCTAATATGCATTTTGAAGGTTTAATATTTATGCCATATAATTCTAACCTCTGAAAAACAAGTTTCAAGTGCTCTGAATGTTCTGAACTAGATTTACTTGCAATCAGCATGTCGTCTAAATAGACGAAAATGAAGGGCAAACCTACTAAAACTTCGTTCATGAAACGTTGGAAAGTTTGACCGACTTTACGTAAGCCGAAAGGCATTTTTTTTTCGTGAGAGGGGAAATCCTCATGGACACCCGTCGCTTAGAGTCTATCGCGAACGGGTAGTGCTGGACTCCAACCAGCGCTAAAACCCCTCCATCTCTTCAGTGTTTCCTATTGGCCTGGGACTGCTATCGCTTTTCATCGGACCCACAGGTCATTTAAGATTGTCGGTGTTAATTGGCGTTTCTCCATTGGTTCAAACCCATCTCTCTTTCTTCCTCTTCCTTCTTTTTGATAATGCGGGTTATTGCCTCCTCCCCCCTTCTCCAGTTCTCTTCTGTTTCTAACATCCTCCCTACCATATCTTCTGGAGACAATAACGATGCCCCACCGTCTCGTCTCTCTTCTCTCCATGCCGAAAGGCATACGCTCAAATTCAAATAATCCGAAAGGAGTAGTAATCGCTGTTTTAAAAACGTCACTTTTTGCGACAGGTATTTGGTCATAAGCCCGTACCAAATCTATTTTTGAAAAAATAACACAATCATATAACTGTGAGTTAAAGTCGTGGAGGTGGAGCAACGGGTACCTGTCTGGAACAGTAATTGAATTTAGACGACGATAGTCTCCACAAGGCCTCCAATCGTTACTTTCCTTTTTTTCCACCATGTGTAATGGTGAGGATACGGAAGAAGAAGAAGCAACACAAATGCTTAATTTTACCATAGTATTGAATTCATTCTGAGCTATCATAAATTTAATGTTACCCAACCTACGTGGGCGTGAGAAAGGTAAATGACCTTCTGTAACAATATGATGCTCTACGGAATGTTTAACGGGCAAATTGTAATTTGGGGAGCTAATTAAACTAGGAAATTGTAAAAGTAATGCAGTGAATTCATTTGAAATGCTAAATAACTTAGGAGAATGTAACGGACCATTGTTAGAAAATAAATATGTTGACAAACTAGTCATACTGTCTATTAAACATTTATTTTTCAAATCAACAATTAAACCAAAATGAGATAAAAAGTCTGCTCCGATAATGGGGACATTGATATCTGCAATATTAAAAACGAAAGGAAATAACCTACGTAAGTTTAATTCAATTTTCAAAAATTTCTTTCCGAAGGTATTTATAATAGAGCCATTAGCAGCTGTCAGTACAATATCGGGGTTCCTTTTAGTATCTGTTAATAGATTCCGAGGTACTATTGATAAATCAGCGCCTGTGTCAATGAGAAATTCTAAGTTATTAGCATTATCAAATATAAAATGACGACGTTTGGTATCTGAAATATTAACGTCAGTTGTCAAAATATCATTGACTTTTAGTCATCTTTGATTGTCGGTTTTGACATCTTTGGCGAAAATGCACCAATCTCCGAGACATTTAAATGCTTTACGACCATAAAGTTGATGGTAATAGCAAACTTTGGCATTAGAAGGATTATATCTAACGCTGGTACCACTTCGACTATTAGAACGGGGTCTTGAGCCTCTGCGATTTCTTGAGTCGAGTCGACTTCTACAATTATCGCAAAAGGTGCTAGAAACTGTAGGAGCAGCGGAAGTTATTGAAGAAACTTTAGATTCAATAGCATGTAATTGAGATGTAAATATTTCTTGTTTGTGTAACACCTGATTTAACGTATCTTGAAATGTTCCGATCAACTTTGACGTGAAAGCTTTGAGATCAACGCTACAAATTGAATTGGAGGTAAGGGAAGTCATAAAATTTTGACACGACTCCCATACACGATCGGCGATGTCAATTAACTCTTTATTTTCGGTTTTTCCGGATGCGGTGATTGCGATGAAAATGGTTTTAGGCAATCGCCGCTTCCATAATTTGACCAGGAGCTCCTGGCTCACCACATGGGAACCTCCGACTGTTGATAGCATCGACCGGTAGAAATATGATGGTTTCAGGTCCCCCATCCGGGAACCAGAGAGTAGGTCCTCTAACCGATTTTCCTCGCTTGAGGTCAAACGAGAAATTAGAATATTCTTCAAGTTATCATATGGGTCTCTTTCCGGCTGATTTGTGACAACGTCATACACCGTCGTAATAATTTCCGGGGGTAAACTGGCAATGACATAATTGTATTTTTTTTCGATCGCTAACGATCCTGTGAATAGAAAATTGCGATTCAATTTGAGTAAACCATATTTCTGGTTTGAATACCCAAAATGGTGGCAGTTTAATGGTCGTGACGTAATTACCATGAGATATCCCAGCACCTGATGAAATTGGTATATCATCCAATAAAATATTTTCTGTAGGAGGTGCCATTGAAATAACTGACTGATTCTTTTAAATAACGGAGAATAATGACAAATGGCAAAACAATTCACTTACCAAATAAATAAAGTTTTGGGAGCAATCTTCCTGAGGAGTCGTCCTAATATATTTTCTTGGGAGTTGAAGAAATAGATTCCAATAAATTATTGTGTTGATTCAGGCTAATACTTTTAAGCACATGACCATATATTAAGGGATATGATATTTCCAAAAATCAATTTATAGCATGTGGTATCCTATTCTACACTTCTTAGGATGTTTGAATCAGGGATATTTATAAATATATATTATTCTGAATTATACTTTCCAGAGTTATGAGTGAAGGTGTTCGAGGTTAGATAATTTAAATCTTCCGCTTTAGACCTTCCGTCGGGATAATCAATTAATTGGAAATGTTGGGATTATCAATTTGCAGGAATCATTGGGGAATATCAATTTATATACCGTTAATTTATAGATGCTCAACCAATTTACAGATACTCAATTTGTAGATGTTCTCTTTAGGTTACTAATTTATAGATGATTTTGTTTGCTTCAAAAATATAACTTCACACTTCATGCCAGAGAAATACCAATTTATAGACGTTCCTATTCGGGGTCACTGAGCTAAGGTATTCTTTCTCGGAGTCACCAATTTATAGGTATTCCTTTTCGGGGATATTCTTTTGCGGGGTATTCTTTTTCAGGGTATTCTTTTTCGGGGTATTCTTTTTCGGGGTCACCAATTTATAGATATATGGATTAGTTAAATATATATCTATAATTAAAAGTTCCAATTCATATTTAAAATGCGTATTTTCGAAGAGAAAAGATTTAACATTTTAATAATACACGTTATTCTATTTTTATTTAAAAATTGTTATTATTTTGTTTTTTCTTTCTTTCCCTGGTTACTTGAGACTTGGTGAAACTTATATTTACTCAGCAAGTGAACTGATCGCCACATACGGCTACAAGGCACTTTTCCGCATAGCTTAAAGCTTTTTTTTAATTAGGAAACTGCCTTTATATGAATTTTCCCGGAAAATACTCATATAAGTATTAAAAAAATACTTGAGAATAAGATACATAAGATATGTGTATAGGGTAATATTGAGGATAATACACATAACTAGTATAAACAATATAAATAAACTAATATAGATAATATAGATAAATACAACCAGTTACATTCACGCCCACGCAGACATACATTCACACACATAATATAATGTACCAATATATTAATATTTAAATTTAGCAATTAATATTAATAAAAGACTTAAAAGCAAATATTAAAAATATCAACTTCTAAATCTTGATAATTCAATTTGTTTTATATACTATAATTAATTCACAGTCAATTGATTTAAATATGCGTAAATGGTCCTGAGTTATATAAAAATTGATTTAATTTTTATTAAAATATGGTTTAGCTCAAATAGGATGCAGTTTTATATTTTTGGACTCAGGTATGTACTAGAACGTTGTTCTGGGCTTGTATACATTAAAATTGTTGGTAACTTACCAACAATACAATACCCCTACTCCGTGTTTGATGAACACGACTAATCGTATTTTTCTTTTCAGAAAATATCTTCAGAGCTAAACTATAAAAACATAATTGACGAACATCGTACACAAGTGTCCAGAACTAAGACACTTGTCAAGACGTCACCAATGCACACTTTTCAATAAATGCAATTTTTCCTTTTCAAATTGGATTTGTTTTCAAAGATCTATGCGGCAGTTTTCTCGAAAACGCTTGGAATTATCAAGTTCTATCAAGTGTACTTTTTTTACGTAGAAATGACTCCTGCATGAGATTTTCTAGTCAAAAGTGCCACTACGTTTCGTAAAAAGAAAGGAGAAAAATATTCATCATCGGGTATAGCTCACGAGGCGCCCTCCACGAGCTAGCGTGAGGTAATACATACATTATTGTTTCTTAGTTTAAAAAATGTTTCCTTACCAAATTGAGAGAAGATCGGTCAAGAAGTAGCTGAGATATTGCAAAAAAAGAAAGAAAAATCACAACTTTGACATCCTGTATCTGGGTAAGGAGGCACACTTTATCTAAGGTTAAATCTTCATATTTTGAATTAAGGATTCTCCATTTAGCGTATGTCCAATTATTAATGAAACACCCTCTATATTCTGAAAGGTATAAACTTAGTTTTTGTTACATTGATTGTTAACAATTTAAAATGGAGCCATTCTGTAATTTTTGACAAATCACTTTCACAACTACTCTTTAAATTTGTCCATGTGTCTGCCTCGTAATATATAACGCTGAGTCCGCTACAGGGGGCGAGCGTAGAGGCGACTTCAATGTGAATATCAGTCGATATTCCGTTGAAGCAACGTCGAGCGCGGTTAGTACTTGGATGGGGTCCCATTTTGGTAAGTACAGCGTTCTCATCCCACCTTCTAGCGGCTTGTATATCAGTGTATACGCGGAAGTTACGTAATTTCAGACGAGGATTACGTAGTGGATATACCATCCTAAAGCTGGCGGACCCTTGTCTATTAAATGTTAGGCAAGTAAAAGATCCCTACTCTTCTTAAGGGAAGAGGTTAGGCAAAATTTCCAGGTTGGGGGTAGCTCGTCTCCTAGCGTCGGTGATAGGCCCTGGTAGCGGAAATAGGCCGACGTTAAATAGTTAAAAAAAAAGAGTCCGCAACTGAAGATATCGAAGGTCAAAGGTCACGAAAATATTTTTTTTTGCAAACTTGTAGAGAATTTTTAGGAAGCAAGGTATTTGCAAAAAACCGATTTTCGATATCTTCAGTAGCGGGCACGAGATCTTATGTGAATTTTCACCCCATCTTTAGAACGTCAAAACAAATTTTCAGCTCTCCAACTTTTACGCTTAAGTTTAATCCTCATTTCACTGGAGTAATTCTGTTCTATAATATTCTACATCTTAGAGAGAAAATTGCAAAAAATCCATAATAAGCAAATATCCTGTTATTAACCGTTATTCTAGAAATTCATTGTATCCCTTGCCATTAACTGTCATTAATATAATGTTTTTAAATCATTTTATTACTACTTAACTCGGAATGTCTTGGATTTAACTTTTATAATTAGGAAAAAACAATTCTTAAATCGTTTCATCGCAATATTTCAAAGCTTTTCAAGTAATAAAATTCGAATAAATTATTTATAGTAACCATATAAATTATAGCATTTAAATGAAAGATAGTGGTGACATATGACACTGAAAATGTAGTAATTGATGTATATCATAACTGCATTTGAATCGTGGATAATATCAAAAAATTAATTTTCAACATCGAAAACAAACCGCTGCCGATGCTGGGTAAAACAACTAGTGATAAACATTATACCTTTCAGCGGATTGTTGAAGTTTTTATATACTTTAAATATTAATTAAATATTGAATACTTTTTGTAGTTTTTTGAAAATCAAATAATCATATCTCTATTATTTTCAATATTAATTGTCTTCCGGTCACACTAGCATTGTTGGCAAAACGCTCATCAGCATACTATGCAGTGTTTTTGTTTTTGTAAAATTTTATCAAAGTTCACAACCGCCTTCATGTAAATTTTTATAATAAGTGTTTATAATGACCAATGCAATAATATATTAAACATAAACAATTTGGTGCGGGAGCTAAGTGGCTTTTTCGGAAATTCATCGTTACAAGTATTTTCTATGCGTTGATTAATTATATCGAACTTAAATAACGACAAAAATGGACTTCTGGCATATGTTAGCCCGTCGAGTTGGCCTTGGTTCAGGATATAAAAATCAGTGAAATTATGCCATCGTTACAAGGCTCATTTTTTTTGTGTGTACGCATTTTATGTTTAAAATGAATAAAATAAAATCGCCAGAAAGTGTGGGCCGTCAGGAGGCGCAGCCAGAAAGTCAAAGTTGTAAAAAACGGAGTTATATCAAGTGATCGTTATAAGCCTTTTTTAGGCTGAGCATGTTTATTTAAATGTTTTGAACACAAAAAAAAATTCCCAGAAAGAAACTCATGTCAGTAAGGCTAGCCAGAAAGAAAATGTTTAGAATTTTTAAAGAAAATTGGATTTTTTTCGAATATTTCACCTCAGAGCTCTAAACCCGTCGTTACAAGTTCTGGTTCCTTTTTAAAACGTAAATATTAGCTCCTTTAACAATAAAATAGCCTCCCCAGAAAGTTCTAAGTGTCAACAAAAGTACCATAGTCTCTTAAATACACAGGAATTTAACACTTTCGGCTAACTTTTGACTTCCTACCGTGCCTCAGATGTATTGTATCATTATTACAAGGTCATTTTTATATTTAAGAAGTAATTATAAGTCTCTTGAATAAGAAAGTATGCATCTTAAGACCAAATTCCCGTCAGAAAAATTTCTACACGTATTTAAAAACGAAGAAATGGACGATTTTGCGCGAAATTAACGTTACCGTCGCGTCTCGGAGGTTATAAATCATTGTTAAAAGTTTTGTCATTTTCTTGGTACCTTAATACAAGTCTCATTAACAAAAAAATATGCTCTACAGAACAAAATGACTGTCAAACAAGTTTTTACGCTAAGATATAAGGACCGTATCCTGCTCATTTCATTTAATTTCCAACTTCCATTATATCTCAGGGTTTAGATGTCACTAATAGATGTTCTGTCACTCACTTGTGTTATGTTGACAAAACTCCCTTTAACAAATAAATATGCTCCCCAGAACAAGGTGACCATCAAACAATTTTTCACGGGCAAATAAAAGGCACTGTATCCTTCCCATTTCACCCAAATAAATGCGACCTCCAGCTTCCGTAGCATCTCAGACTTCGGATATCATTGTTAAACGTCCTGTCTCTCTTTCGTTGTATTAATGAAAGTCCCTTTAACAAAAAATATACTCCCCAGAACAAGATATCCGTTAAACAAATTTTTACCCGCAGGTAAAAGGTAACGCATCCCGTTCAAATCAGCCGAATTAATATTATTTCGAGCTTCTCTTGTATATCGGAGTCCAGATATCATTATTAAATGTTCTGTATCTTTGTTACTTTGTTAAAACTTCTTTTAACAAACAGAAATACTCGCCAGAATGACGTGATCGTTAAGCAAATTTTCACGTACATATAAGAGAGGCACTGTATCCTTCCCATTTCACCCAAATTAATCCAGCTTCAGTGGTATCTCAGGCTGCAGATATCATTATTAAACTTTCTGTCTCTCTTTTGTTACCTTGATAAAAGTTCCTTTAACAGACAGACTCACCAGAACGAGGTATCCGTCAGGCAAATTTTTTACTCACATTTAAAAGATAACGCATCCTGCCCATTTCAGCTATATCAATATGATTGCGAGCTTTCGTTGTATCTCAGACTTCGGATGTTACTAGTAAATGTTCTGCCCCTTCTATCTTATGCTGATAAAAGACTAACAAACAGACTTCCTCACCAGAACGGGGATACAGTCTAACAAATCTTTAAGCGTAGAAAAATACAGAATTTTGCAATTCGTGGCTAATTTAATATGATTTATATTATTTCACTTCGCGATTAGTACTTGGATGGGCTCCCATCTTGGGAAATACAGCGTTCTCGTCCCACCTTCTAGAGGCTTGTATATCAGTGTATACTCGGAAGTTACGTAATTTCAGACGAGGATTACGTAGTGGATATACCATCCTTCGGAGAGGATGTAAAGCTGGCGGTCCCTTGTCTATTAAATGTTAGGCAAGTAAAAGATCCCTACTCTTCTTAAGGGAAGATGTTCGGCAAAATTTCCAGGTTGGGGGTAGCTCGTCTCCTGGCGTCGGTGATAGGCCCTGGTAGCGGAAATAGGCCGACGTTAAATAGTTAAAAAAAAATAATTATTTCACTTTATTAAAACGCTTAGTTATCATTATCAAAAAAATGTTCTCTTTTTAAGTAGCCTGGTGGGTTATCTTTTAACTGTGCGTAAAAATTTGCTGGAGAGTATGTCTGTCTGTTAAAGGAACTTTTATTAACGTAACAAAAGAGAGACAGAATGTTTAATAATGATATCTGCAGTCTGAGATACCACTGAAGCTGGAAATTTTATTAATTTGAGTGAAATGGGAAGGGTACAGTGCCTCTCTTATGTGTACGTGAAAATTTGCTTAACGATCACGTCATTCTGGCGAGTATTTCTGTTTGTTAAAAGAAGTTTTATCAAGGTAACAAAGAAGATACAGAACATTTAATAATAATATCTGAACTCTGATATACAGCTCGAAATAACATTAATTCGGCTGATTTGAACGGGACCTTTACTTGCGGGTAAAAATTTGTTTGACGGACATCTCGTTCTTGGGAGTATACTTTTTTGTTAAAAGAGCTTTCAACAACATAACGAAAGAGAGACAAAACATTTAACAATGATATCCGAAGTCTGAGATACTACGGAAGCTGGAAATCATATTAATTTGGATGAAAGGGGAAGGATACAGTGACATTTATGTGCACGTGAAAATTTGCTTAACCATCACATCATTCTGGCGAGTATTTCTGTTTGTTAAAAGGAGTTTTAGGTTACAAAGAAGAGCCAGAACATTTAATAATTATATCTGGACTCTAACATACAAGAGAAGCTCGAAATACCATTTGGCTGATTTGAATGGGATGCGTTACCTTTTACCTGCGGGTAAAAATTTGTTGACGGATATCTCGTTCTGGGGAGTATATTTTTTTGTTAAAGGGACTTTTATTAACATAACGAAAGAGAGACAGAACGTTTAACAATGATATCCGAAGTCTGAGATACTACGGAAGCTGGAGATCGCATTCATTTGGGTGAAAAGGGAAGGATAGACGGTCACCTTGTTCTGTGGAGCATATTTATTTGTTAAGGGGAGTTTTTCAACATGACAAGTGAGTGACAGATAATCTATCAGTGACATCTAAACCCTGAGATCTAACAGAAGCTGGGAATTGACTGAAATGAGCAGGATGTGGTCCTTATATCTTAGCGTAAAAACTTGTTTGAGGGTCATTTTGTTCTGTAGAGCATATTTTTCTGTTAATGAGACTTGTATTAAGGTATCAAGAAAATGACAGAACTTTTAACAATGACTTATAACCTCCGAGACATGACGGTAACGTTAATTTCGCACAAAATCGTCCATTTCTTCGTTTTTAAATAAGTGTAGAAATGTTTCTGACGGGAATTTGGTCTTAAGATGCATACTTTCTTATTCAAGAGACTTATGATTACTTCTTAAATATAAAAATGACCTTATAATAATGATACAATACATCTGAGGCACGGTAGGAAGTCAAGTTAGCCGAAAGTGTTAAGTTCCTGTGTATTTAAGAGACTATGGTACTTTTGTTGACACTTAGAACTTTGTTGGGAGGCTATTTTATTGTTAAAGGACCTTATATTTACATTTTAAAAAGGAACCAGAACTTGTAACGATGGGTTTAGAGTTCTGAGGTGAAATATGCGAAAAAAAATCCAATTTTCTTAAAAAATTCTAAACATTTTCTTTCTGGCTAGCCTTACTGACAGGAGTTTCTTTCTGTGAATTTTTCTCTGTGTTCAAAACATTTAAATAAACATGCTCAGCCTAAAAAAAACTTGTAACGATCACTTGGTATAACCCCGTTCTTGGCCTTTCTAGCTGCACCTCCCGACGGCCCACACTTTCTGGCGATCTTATTTTATTCATTTTAAACATAAAATGTGTACACACAAAAAAAAATGAGCCTTGTAGCGATGGCATAATTTCATTGATTTCTAGACAGTGTTCGTGGCGTACCTGACAGGAGGTGCCCCGCCAGAAGTCGATTATATTAAAAGATTAAAATATCTCAAAGTTCATAAAACGATGACGTGCCGAAAAAGCCACCTAGCTCCCGCTCTAATTCTAGATCTAGTGGTATGTAATTACTGTTGGTTATTGTTAGTCAATTAATCTGTGCTGCAAAATTTGCAAGGAAAGTTAAGATCATAAAAAGGAGCTTAACACATCATCATACCAATGTTTACTTGAAACCGACTGGAGTTTCCTAGATAATCATGTAAATATTGATCAAGCTAGATAACTATTTTATAATCAAATAGACCTAATTTTTAACATCTATGTGTCAAAATTATAACAGATTTATTTATATTATAATAAGGGAGAAAAAGGGAGAAAATCATTCATTATGGAAAAATACAACTCTTTGAATGATATTACTTGTTACAATGGAATTAAACAACTTGGGAGTACAATCAAAACTGACTGTGAAAAATCATTAATATCTGAAAATAACGTTTTGATCTGTTTAAAAAATTTAGACCTAAGCTTACGAGTGGACCAGATGGAATTCCTGCTTTCTTGTTGTGCTCTATTGCTTGCGGAACTTCTTTTTAAACTGTCCAATTTGTCATTAATAATGAATACCTTTCCCTTGCAATGGAATTTATCTCTGATAACTTTAGTTTTTAAGAAAGATAATCGATCAGAAATTTGGAACTATCGTCCAATTGTCATCATTTGCAACTTGGCAACACTTTGAAACGCTCCTAAGGATGGGATTTTGCACAGTGAGAGGGAAATATGAGTTTATTTCCGATTTATTATAAATATGTAAACAACCAAATATAATTTTTAAAACTGTTTCAGATACTTGCTATATTGTTCTCACGAATACAACTATATTTTTTTTTTATTGTAAATTTCTGTTGTACTTGAATATTGTAGTTTGTCAATGAAAATAGTTCCTAATTTCATTATTAGAGCATGTCATTTAACTATATACAAAATTTATGATAAAAACTTATGGCTGTATTCCTTAAAGCAATGGGAAGTACCTGAAACTATTTTAAAGATTATACTATTTATGATTTTTTAAATATTTATAATAAACCGAAAATAAACGCATATTTCCCTCTCACTCTGTAAAATTCAATCCTTGACTATGCTTTTTTTTTCATTGCAAACATTTGATCACAGAGGCTCAATATGGTTTCGTTAAAGGCAGGTCGACTGTTACAAACTTAGTTTGTTTAACTGAAATCTTAATTGATGCTAGTAATGAAGACATGATTTACACCGATTTTTCTACAGACCTTTTTACCTTTGACAGAATAGACCATGACTATTAAATATGCTGGTTCACTTTGGTTTCTCTCAAGACCTTTTGATGTTTTTAACACTCTACTTTTCAAATAAAACCCAACATATTTTCTATCATGATTCCAATGATGCGAAAATACCTGTGGAAATACCTGATGCCATTTCACAGGGAACCGTTTTAGGAGCACTTTTCAAATTCTATTCATTAATGATGTTGTTGAGACCTTGGCAGTATTCTGCCTGTTGTACGCAGACGATTTTGTATAGTGTAATATTCTGCTATAAGATTCCCCCAATCTGAACTTTTCATAAATTTCGGCTTGGACACACTTGAACATAGACACATAAAGCATATTTTATTTTTTGCACAAGATTATTCATAACGATATAAATTGCTCCTATATTTCAGGTTTGCTAAATTTTCATACTCTTGATGAAAGACAGACACATTTATTTTATCTGTCAATTACAGAAACTAATATAATAACATAGTAATAATAATTTGTTTACCAAAAAATAGTACTCATACAAATATAAAATTTATTTGTATAAAAGCAATGGAAAAAAATATAATACTATAAGGAAAAAAAATTAAATATGATAATGTGGTAAATAAATGGTGAGTAGTAAAGATAGTACAACAGAAAATAAATCTGTTTGTGGTTCTTTGTACCATTTTTCAAAAGAAATATTTTCCTCTACACAGTATGTACAACAATTATAACGATTTATATTGCTCAAATGACATTTGACATTATGTCCTGCAACGTGTCATCACTTAGAAAGCTGCATTTATAATCAATGCATTTCCTGGCTTGTTTTGTTGTTATTCTTAATTTTTTTCTCAGTTGTGCATTTTTATTTATTATTTAACATTTTTTCTGTTAATTATATTTCAGTAATTAAATGTACACTTTTTGTACTCTTCCTATTCTGTGATTCGGTTTATCGATCAGTAGAATAGTATACATAAATAATAAATACATTTAGAAAAAACTATTAATATTTATCGATCGATTTCTGAAAGCAACACGGTTCCTCTAGCTAACAATAACTTACTGTCCAAATTTCAATCTTGTTAAGTTATCGTACTTATAAGAAGCGTTGCAGATGGGCAGGCAAAAGAACGGATACACAACAGACAGACTAACATGGAGTTATGAAATTATTTTCTCTACGAGCGATATTTACGGTTTTAGAGAAGTTCCTAAGTTCCACAGGTACAATACAGAATATTTAGGTTTTCTCTAAATCCAAGACTGCCCTAAAACTGGCTGAAATAAGAAGAAAATTAATAGATTTATTAGAAATAAACACTGAGGAAGGATAATCGAAATGTTATCCAGCTAACTGTTTCATCCTTCCAAAATGTATCTTCAATGTATATTGGACGTAAACACAAACAGAAATGATATAAATGAAAAACGTCTTGTTATTATCCCGAATGAAATTCTTGGATCACATTAAATGCATAACAAGAACATAAAATTTTCACAGTGCGTCTAAAACCTCTGCTTGGTATCACTTTATGATATATTTTATATATTTTATGAAACAGTATTTGTTTATCTTTTATGCATTAAATAATTATGACAAACATATTTTCAACGTTTCTGTCATGCCATAACAGTAAAATAAAACACAATGCAGATTGTAGACTGCATAAAACTATAATTATATTTTGCCTTTTGTTGTAACGTTTTTATTATAAATGAAGCATGAATTAGGTCAGCTATTTTGGATTTGTCGCACTATATTATAATGTAAAACGATTCATAAAGTCAAAATGGAAGATTTGGAATAGTTACTACTGTTGGCCTATTATTTTATATTATGTATGATATTTTCAGATACTCCAAAAATTCAAATTCAAATAGTTTCATTAATTTACATAAAAATGTTGTTATAATTAATTATTAATTTAGTTATGTTAACTAAACTGCTGGCCAATTGAAACAGATCAAGCTAAATTGAATTTAAATCCACATTTTTTGAGAAAGAGAATAGATATCGATAGGCGCTTTTCAGGATTTAAGAGATAGTTTATTTGTGAAACAGCGAGATTTGCCGATTCTTTTTGAAGCACGTTACTATCTACAGGGTGTAAAAGAAAGCTGTGTTTCTTTACCAAACTTTATAACTTCCGAAATTCCACAAAAAATATTTTAAATTTTTTTAATGTGCAATGTGCATTTCTTTAGTTACTGGCTTATGGAGAAAAAAGCAATTTCTCAAATTTTTTATATCTTTTTTATTCCATAAGATACAGATTTTCTTCTAAAAACCTGTAATTATCTCCATTTCTTTGCCGTTAGCCTTATTGGGTTTCGTAAGAGCAGATCGTTGTAAGTTATTGTAATACTTTATGACGACTCCTTTAAGATATTAAAGAAATTGAGTGCATTTTTTGTGCTTTCAGTTCATGGTCAATAAATACCTTTTGCTATGCTAATAGAGATTTTATTTTTATCTCTTCATTGATAATAAAATGTTTGCTAATTCCCTTTTTCTTTAGTTGACATTTTATATAATAATGGTGCTTATAAAAATAGATAGACAAATTTTTTTTTTATTGGTTATTTAGATTCCATTTTATTTAATTAAAGAGTCAATCGCACTAGCGGGGCAGCTTAACGTCGAATTTTGCGATAATGTGGACACAGCGGACAAAAGTACCAAATTTTTTACTGGTACTGGTTAGGTACGTAGCTTTCAATTTTTGAAAGGAACCAACTCCTCCGTCGGCCATCTTGGATTAGCGGCCATTTTGAAATATAGGTGTATTATCAATATCGCGGCTTCTAAATAACTTAGGACCACAAACTTGGTGTCTAAGTATATATATTTGCGGTCAAGGAATACAACTACACAATTTTTAAATGTATCACACTATATATTTGTTCACTAATACATGTACCAATTAAAAATCCTTCACCGATGAACTGTTTTGTCCGGTGTGTCCACATTTTCTAATATGTTTTTTATTTTGCTTTAGACTGAATTGTATTACAAGATGGATTGGAACAAGTGCATGATCTGTCAGAAAACAACTTCAGAAAATCTAAAATGTCCACTCAATGCATATGGAAGCGAAGACAACTCCGTAGCGGTCTTTCTTGAACAATATCAATGAGTTTAGAAGCTTGGAGCCATTGCCAGTGAAACTAAATTTTGGAAGCGACATGAGTGAGGATGAACTGATCCAAAACTATGGTGCATGGCACAAATCCTGTTACATCAAGTTCAGCAATTTGAAGTTATATAGATCCAAAAGCGGGGAAATACTTCAGGAGGCAGCACAACTGTGGAGACCGACGTGAAGCGAGTAACAAAATGGCGTGTTTGTTATGTCGTGGAAGCGATGGACTCCTTCATGAATTTCGAACATAACGGCCGATACGAGCATACGAAAAATGACAACAGAACTGCAAGAAACCCAGTTGTTGGCAGCATTAGAAAGTGGTGCCCTTGACGCTAAATATCATCCGCAATTTTATACAGCACTACAATTGCAATTTCTTCGAGCACTAACTTGGCAGTCTTAGCTAACAAAAGAACAACATGTTCGTAATCACATGACATGGCCTGCTGCAGCATTTCCCGCATGCCTTCTTCAAACACCAAAACTTTGTACTTTCCATCACTTTGTTCTTGCGCTTGTGGAAAGTAAGATAGCACTTTCTCCTTCAATCTGGTTCTATTAATCTACTTCTCAACGCCAAGGATTTTTAATCGGTTCTCATACTGTTCATGCAACTTTGAAAATTTAAAGTAGAAGAAGTAGATCTTCCACACAGTTCTCTATATAAGTATAAAGCTCCACAAGTGCTGTAGCCTCTATCTGACTTTCCTCTATAGATACTTCGACCAAATCCTGCTCTAGTTTCCTTAGGTGAGACCGGTAGCGATTTCTCAATGCTGTATAACATTGCAGATGATATTGGACGCCAAGGGAAATGAGATCACCAGCTTCTAATGCTGCCAACAGCTGAGTTTCGTGCAGTTCTGTTGCAATTTTTCGTATGCTCGTATCAGATGTTCGAAATTCATGAAGGAGTCCATCGCTTTCACGACATAACAAAGAAGCCATTTTGTTACTCGCTTTATGCCGGGATCGTTTCTCCACAGTTGTGCTGCCTCCTGAAGTATTTCCCCGCTTTTTAGTTCTATCCAACTTCAAATTGCTGAACTTGACATAGGTAACAGGATTTGTACCATGCACCATGGTTTTGGACCAGTTTATCCGTAATCATGTCGCTTCCAAAATTTAGTTTCACTGGCAATGGACTCCGAGCTTCTAAACTCGACTCTTGTCTTCGATTCCATATGCATTTGGTGGACATTTTAGATTTTCTGAAGTTGTTTTGTGACAGATCATTCACTTGTTCCAATCAATCTTGTATTACAATCCAATTGAAGCAAAATAAAAAAATATATTAGAAAATGTGGACACATCGGACACAACAGTTCATCGGTGAAGAGTTTTTAATTGGTACATGTATTAGTCAATAAATATATAGTGTGATACATTTAAAAATTGTGTAGTTGTTATTCCTTGACCCCAAATATATATACTTAGACACCAAGTTTGTGGTCCTAAGTGATTTAGAAGCCGAGATATTGAAAATATACCTATATTTCAAAATGGCCGCTATGAAATCCAAGATGGCCGACGGAGGAGTTGGTTCCTATCAAAAATTGAAAGCTACGTACCTAGCTAGTACCTGGAAAATATTTGGTGCTTTTGTCCGCTGTGTCCACATCTTCATGATAAGCTGCCCTACTACACAGTTTTTTCAATATTTATGTATTTTTTTGTGAAAAGTACTTCAACAAAATTTGATTTTTTTTCTATCTGTAGGTAAAGCCATTTAGTCCCTTTACATTTGTGCCAAATTTTAACTTGATATCTTTAACAGTTCCGGAGATAATTGGGTTTCCGTTTTTTATATTTTGATGATCCAAAAAATGTTCCCCAATTCGCTGATTACTATGCAAAAAGTGTACTTATTATCATTTTAATGGAGCTACCATTAGTGGCTTCTGTGAGTCGGAAAAAATCTCGAAAAGTGTAACTAATTTATAGCTTAAGGAGACTATGTCTCCCCCCCAGTTTTCTGGGATGCTGATCACGATGGCGGTGGTTTAAACTCTTTCCGCGTTAACCCCATCCCACCAAACAGCCAAAAACCACCCCCCAAATGGGTTAATGCGGATACGGCGTCTCATACCGACAAAACCTGCGTCACCCCCCCGTTTTCGAGGATGCTGAACACGATAGCGGTAGTTTAAACTTTTTTTGAGTTGACCCCACTCCATAAACGGGCAAAAACAACCTCCGAAAGGGGTGAAACGCGGATACGCCGTCTCATACCGACTAAACCTGCGTCAGCCCCCGTTTTCGAGGATGCTGAACAACGATGGTGATGCTGGATCTTCTCCCCGAAGCAAACTAACCCCTCTAATGGCCAAAAACTACCCCTTTGATACCCGGTTTAATGAAGTGCACCGGATAAGAGAAAATGAATCATATGTTCACAGATCATTGAATACACACCGGATGATGATTCCAGGTTTCTTGATTGACAGTTCAACTGAAAAAATAGGCGCATACTGAAGATAATGATACCGATAATGACATTATGTTGTTGAATCTCCGAAATTCACATTAGCGAATCTGATACCGAAACGGCTGATGAAGCCTGTGAAGTTGAAGGATGTGATGTTCACTACGAGGTATATGAACCCTGTAATTCCACTTGTATATATAGTAAATAAATATATATTGTAGCAGTGATTCCATATACCTGATTTTCCCACCTAAAAACTAGACACAAAATATGCGCCTATTTTTTCAGTTGAACTGTCAATCAAGAAACCTGGAATCATCATCCGGTGTGTATTCAATGATCTGCGAACATATGATTCATTTTCTCTCATCCGGTGCACTTCATTAAACCGGGTATCAAAGGAGTAGTTTTTGGCCGTTTGAGGGGTTACTTTGCTACAGAGGATAGAAAAAGAAACTTTATTTTGTATATTCAACAAATTAATTTTTAAATACAAAATGTATGTCTTTTTTATCCCCAATAAGAGTAAAAACTATTCACTCATCAATGTCTTATCAAATAAATTGTATGTAATCTTTACATATTTATTTTATGAAGCAACGTAACTGAATTATTGAAAAATAATCGAATAATCGGAAAGCTGAGAAATAAATAAGTTGAATTAAAAAAAAACGTCCATCTAGCCATTCCTGAAGCCGAGAAAAAGAGAAATAAAGCTGCCGCGGTAAAACTGTCCAAGTACATCACTAGCAGTGAAGGGGGAGGGGAATCTGGCGTCTAGCGTGAACGCGAGCACCAAGGATGCAATTTTCCCAATTTTTTTTTCCATGGCCCATCTGGATATATAGACATGGCACTTTTTGTAAGTGATAACACAAACTCTGAGGTATATTCAGTTAAATTTTCAAATAAAAATATTTTCAAATTTCGCCGCAATCGCAAAAAACGCGAATTCTTCATATCTCGGCTCCAAAGCATCGGAGCAAATTTTTTTTTTTAATTCATGTTTTTTATGACAATTAAAATGCCGTTAGTTGCTATAAATTTTATGCAAAATCCACAAAGAGATTTTTACATTTGTTTAAGATGCAAAATTAATTTTTTGCATAAAAAAGTCGCAAATTAAAAATTTTTTGCAATATTCTTTTTGATTATGTAAATGTACGTCAAATACAATATTTTTACAGAAACAGAACTGTAAAATACTCGAGATAAAATATTAATATGATCTTTTAGTATAACAGTTTGAATTTCTTTTTTAATAAATTAATTGCAAAAAAATAATTAATATTTTGCAACGGGACAAAGTGCATTTCAATTTTTTCAGTTTTTTGTCATAAAATGTTATTAACAATCAAAAATTCGTTCTCTGCATATACCTACCTACCTTATAGTGGAACCCATGACGAAGATATTGACGGGTCGAACATTTTCTACGACCTTTAGAAGCGAAGATATAAGCAAACAAGTAAGTTGCAAAATTCATTTTGTTTACAAAAAGTTAAATAACCATTAAAGTCGCCATTTTGAGTAGTCAACACTATTTTTTTTTGGATTCCTGAGGAAATTCTGTAGGGGGTAGACTAATTTTTGGCTTGCCCCAAAACTTTCCGAGAAATCGTTATTTTTGAATCTAAAATCACCGGACTATTGGAGAGTAAATGGGGATAAATGGTTAATAGGTAGGATTTAGTGTATGCACAGGGTTATTCATTATATTTAGGCCACCCTTTATTATCGTTATTATTGGAGATAGAAAAAAAAGTTTCGAACAAAAGTTGTAGGGCTGTAACTGAACCCCTTTAATAAGTTAATGGAAGCACAGTGCCGTGCAGAAATTGAGGGATATAAGAAGCAATATTTTTAAACGGAACACCCTGTACATTGTTTAATTTTTGAATTATTCTTTTTTTCTGATTTCAAAAATATGACATATGGATAGTCCTATCTTTAACCGTTTTCGAGTTATTGAACATTGAAAATCGTATTTAAGCTATTTATTATATGAACGGAAATTACAATTATTAAAGTAGTCTGTGAAAATGACAAGTATTCTGTTATTAAATCTGTCAGCGTTTCATACAGTAACAGAATACTTGTTATTTTCATAGACTACTGTAATAATTGTAATTTCCCTTCGTATAATAATAGCTTAAATACGATTTTCAATGTTCAATAACTCGAAAACGGTTGAAGATAGGACTATCATATGTCATATTTTTGAAATCAGGAAAAAAAAAAGAATAATTCCAAAATTCAACAATATACAGGGTGTTCCATTTAAAAAAATATTATTGTTTCAATTTCTGCACGCCACTGTGCTTCCATTAACTTATTAAAGAGGTTCATTTACAGCTCTACAACTTTCGTTCGAAACTTTTTTTTCTATCTCCAATAATAACGATAATAAAGGGTGGCCTAAATATAATGAATAACCCTGTATGTGTAGCCAAGGCCTCGAAGTTTTTTGGCATCAACCACCTCCACCACTATCACTCCCATTATCACCCCACCCCATTATTAGAGGAGGTAAAGAAATAAAATTTTGATTTAGTGTGTGTACAAGAACCAAAGGCCTTAAAATCCAGCCGGCTGGATAAAAAAATATCATTTAAACTATTTAGCATTAGTATACATAGATAGCATGTTTGTGCTTTTTACTGAGATAATTGAAATATTGTGTATTATAATACCTACATAAGAGATCTTATGATATACTAGCATAGCAAAGTTCGAATTAGGAAGTTTCCTATTTTAGAAATATCATGTACATTCAACCTCATTTAGTAGTCTTTCAGATAACTAGTCAAACAAAAAATAAATTATCTCGATATCTGAAAAAATCACGAATTTATTCAATTTCTTATTTGAATACTTCGCCTCGGCTGAAGTCCACCGTGACGTCACAATACATAACGCGCTGACTTGCCATGCCGGCGGCGCGCCGTATGTTCCCTTTATTTAGTGTATGTGCTCAATTTTCTGAAATGTCACAAAATGTCACTTTTGATTCGTTCGTGCTGAGCCGAATTTTCGAATTTCGCCGTGCAATTTACGATCGGGTTTGGCTGGAAGACTTCCTCTTTACGTCGTGACATCATACGGCCGTCCCAATGGTGTTTTTCGAAAAATATGAACGTGCCAAAATTGCATGTTTTAGCAATTTTTTCGGCTCTCAAATGCAAGCTGGCTATAAACTGCCGGTGCCTGCCAGCGAGTATAAAGGTGCCTGCGCCCGCTCGCTGTTAGCGGAATCATGTATTGTGACGTAATCGAGCCTCAGCCCAGATGATCGCAGCATTTTAAACTTGGAAGGACCATAACTTTTTTAGATATTTACGACTATTTATTACGAGAAAATGAGAAAAATGGAAACTTCCTAATTATTAATTTTAATAGTAAAATCTAAAAAATTGCATAGAAAAAAAATAACAAAAAATATCGTAAAAATAAGTAAGCACAAGTTTCTTATACTGATATAGGTATATATGTAGACGATATGGTATGTTTTACAGGCATCAAAGCAATTAAATAGTTTTGTATAAAGCCGCGTTCTCGCTATGCAACATGTTTGTAAGAGACTTGTTTCAAAACATGTTTAGTAACATTTGGTTTGAAAACATTCCAAAAGTAGTAGCAAACATTTAGTCATCATGGCGTCTCTGGATGGTGTTACTGCAACTGCAATTTGTGTGGTGTTTATTTCCAACAATAAAAAAAAATGCTAAAAAGGGATGATTTTGGGTTCGTCCGTCGTTACAGGCCAGGAAGAAGTATAACGGCAGTGACCTCTCGAGTGATCTTCAACGTGACGATCGAGATCTATTAGCTGGAGAACTTAAAACTGATGGTTGTTTTAAAAACTTTCTTAGAATGGCAAGTCAGGATTTTGAGTATTTGATTACTTCCATTGGTAGGCGCGTAGAAAGAAAAGACACAACTTTTCCTATTAATTGCCTTATATATTTTTTTTCGGCCTCGTCTACTTCGATTCCAAACTCTTCGTCCAACTCATGCCACATACCATGCTTATTATTCCTATTTATTCCCACAACAATTTACGGCCTTGTACATTTCGATAAATCTAAACACAGCCTGTCTCCACTTCATAGTTAATTGCACTGAATATATTACAATGACTGAATGCAGACGACGCGACGCAGCACCTCGTCAATATTTTATAACATGTTACAGTTTCTAAACAGAATTACAACATGTTATTAAAACAAGTTACTAACTTAAATCTAGTCTAGTCACTAAACTTCGACAACGTCCTTTGTGTCATGGTCTCCAGCATCTTCAACTATCCTTAAGATATTCATGGATCAACATTTTACGTATGCTTCCTATTGTGCATATCCTAAATACCAAATCACACTTGCTACGTGGCAACAAGTTCCCACTGCTCAATTTCCAGTATTGCAAGTATAATAATAGAGTACAATTGATTCTTGACGTACAACAACTTCTCCTACTTGTTCCATTTTTTAGTATAACGGCAGTGACCTCTCGAGTGATCTTCAACGTGACGATCGAGATCTATTAGCTGGAGAACTTAAAACTGATTGTAGCTTTAAAAACTTTCTTAGAATGGCAAGTCAGGATTTTGAGTATTTGATTACTTCAATTGGTAGGCGCGTAGAAAGAAAAGACACAACTTTTCCTATTAACTGCCTTATATATTTTTTTTTGGCCTCGTCTACTTCGATTCCAAACTCTTCGTCCAACTTATGCCACATACCATGCTTATTATTCCTATTTATTTCCACAACAATTTACGGCCTTGTACATTTCGATAAGTCTAAACACATCAGCTTGTCTCCACTTCATAGTTAATTGCACTGAATATATTACAATGACTGAATGCAGACGACGCGACGCAGCACCTCGTCAATATTTTATAACATGTTACAGTTTCTAAACAGAATTACAACATGTTACTAAAACAATCTAGTCTAGTCACTAAACTTCGACAACGTCCTTTGTGTCATGGTCTCCAGCATCTTCAACTATCCTTAAAATATTCATGGATCAACATTTTACGTATGCTTCCTATTGTGCATATCCTAAATACCAAATCACACTACGTGGCAACAAGTTCCCACTGCTCAATTTCCAGTATTGCAAGTATAATAATAGAGTACAATTGATTCTTGACGTACAGCAACTTCTCCTACTTGTTCCATTTTTTTGTCGTAATTATAATGCACCCACAATTAATACTTAATCACATTGCGAATTTTCAACAATTCCGGCTCATTCACACCTTCAATATATTCGAAAGCGTTGCCCCTTCTTTTTCTTCTTAGTTGCCTTGGACGTATGATGGAGATATTTTAATTTGGAATGTGCCAAATGTCAAATTTTTTAAATAATCTAAATCTAGTACGAGAAAATGAGGCAAATGATTCTCCTGCAATAATATCCATCTTCCATGACTAAATCGCAGCCTTTCCGCTTCTATTCTAGCTTAAAGAAGATTCGGTTTTTAAGCTTTTGTCAATAGTCTTTGAGCCAATTCTTTATTTGCTTCTACCATATAAACTAAGCCGTGGAATTTATTAATTATAGCACATGCTATATAAAAAAAATAGTTTTCATTGCCTAGACACAACTGCAATTTTATATCTTGAAAAATAAAATCAACTTTGTTTGGTACCAAGATGTACCCGGTGTCAAGCTAGCATCAATGCTCTAACAATCAAACCACGTACTTACTTATTTACTAAGATAGTGAATTTTAATAAAGCTACTTATATATATGATGTATTAAATTGAAGTAAACAGGTGTTGTGCATTCGAAAAACGTGATTTGACGTCACTTCCGGCAAAACCGGAAGTTCAGGCACATCAATCTAAGACCAAATAAGGTAAGAAGTCTGGTTATTCATTTTCAGCAGTTATCATTTCAATAACCGCAGTTTGTTTTGAGAAATCGTTGATACAGTATCGAGGGGTAGGTCCAGTCTTTGGAGCCATCTATCGGAGAAACTATCCATAATTTGAAATTTTGCCAAAGGAACTTATTGTTCAGAATCAGTTGATCTACAACATATAGAAAAATGATCAAATTTGACAGGCCACCAATTTACCTATAAAACGTGTAGTGTCCTTTGTGAGTTTTAATTGAAGCGCCAGAAGAAATATGTAGATGATTCTTGTAACTTCTCTAACATAACCTTTTTATTAATTATTTGAATAATTTGAGTTTAATTTAACATATATTTATGACAATATAAGATAAAATATGTATATGTGTTTGTTATTTATATCTACATTTTTGTTATATTTTATATTACTGGTTTATTGACATATATGTATGTATGTGTTTCAAAATCCTTATCTTTCACTCTTTACTTATAACTTATAACACTAGGTATATCTGTAGACTTTGAATTTTAAGTAATCAGTTTGACAATTCAACAAAAAAAGCGTGCCAATGACAATCGTCTGAACGTGACACCTGGATTTTAGTATTTTTGTTCAGACAATTCAATAAATAATGTCACAATCCACCCGAATTCAAATAAAAACTGAATAAACTAGAGTCGAAAATTATGAAAATCTCAAGGCAAGGTATGTTTGGTAACCTGTGAAATGAATTTTTTATTTTGTAAAAGTTTTGGTGCCTATACAGTAATGTAAAACATTAATATTTGGTCAATTTTGTTCGGTGCTCATGTGCTCAATTATGTTGTAGATGGATTGAAGTAAAAAATACTAAAAGCAAGCAAAAAAATACTCAAGTTCATTGTCAAAGTATATAAATATGGCCTTGTAGATGTGAAGCCAATTATTATGCTCTTAGCTTGACCTTTTTGGGAGTTATTGACGATAGACAGACTACGAAGATTAATGAACTGATGGTTCTATATCACAGTGTAATATAATTTGTTTTATCAAATAGAAGTGATTTAATAAATATTTACAGCTCTTGACACTTCCACTTATATTCCACTAATTACTGATTAACTATAATCGCAAATAGACAACGCAGTTAAATATGATGGTATGATTCGATTAAAAATAAGTAAAAGATATCATACCATATAATATAATGGACCGATTACCGACAGCCTTTGATTTTTGGGAGTTTATTTTTTTATTATAAATACTAATCTCAGAAATCAATTTATTCCTGACTTTGCCATTATCCATGTATATCGAAAAGTTATCTATCTGTCTATATATTGCCTAATAATATCATCCTCGTAATTTCTCTGCTTTTCTTTCTAGTATTTTCTGCCACGTATGTTTTCTTTTCTAATACTTAGTAATGTCTGTGGAACTTACAAAATAATACAATTATTATGCAGCATACTATTGGAAAATAACCTATATGCCTGTGGCGTTTATGTCAAGGGAACAGTTAGAGGGTATATTTTGTAACGAAATTTCTGTCGTTACAAAATATAAAAGGCGTTACAGCTCCCTTTAAAATTGTGCTTTATTAATATTCAGAGTTACTTCCACATCCAGTGGAAGTATAGTAACGACAAAAAAAAATTTAAAAATTTTTATTGTTCAAATAGGCTTAGAATGTCATGAAACGTCAAGATTCCAAGTTTGAGCGAAAAAAAAATTTCTGTCTGTCTGTCGGTCTGTAACTTTTTTTGTGCGCACGTTTACTCTGGAATCGTTTGAGATATTGACTTGAAATTTGGTACACATATGTACTTTAACGAGATCTAGAAATAGATTATATTTTCATCTTGTTCCGTCGAAGGGTTGGGGGGTAAATTGGGGTAAATTTGGAGTAAATAGGTAAATCAAGCAGGTAAGAGTTCATAAAATTGATATTTAGTATAGACCAGAGAAGCTAAGGTCTCAAAAAAAATTTTGGCATTAGCCACTCCCATTACCACCCCCATCCCATTATTAAAGGGGATGAAAAAAAAAATGTGATTTAGTGTGTGTACAAGAACCAGAAACCTCAAAACATTTTTTTACTTCATCCACCCCCCACTCCCACCCCCTGTCACCACCCCCACCCCACTAACGATGTGGGGTATCGTTTTATGGGTTTTTGGGGTAGAGGATTTCAAATATTATATTATTAAAGTTCCATAAACAATTATTTCCAGATACAAAATTTTTTCGTTGTGTGACTTGGATAGAAAATCCGGATGTGGAAGTAGTGATTCCTTGGGCAGCGGTTTTTTTTCACTGTTTTCCGATCAGTTTAAACATTTTGTGAAGTTTTACGTTATAAAGTGTGGGTGAACCTTTAACTTAATGTCTGGTAGGTAATTATACTTAAAACAGTCAGCGCCGCGGTAAGGAATTTTGGTTTTTTGACGATAGGATCGGGGGCGAGAATCTTCATCTTTGGCCCAACGCTTGCATGGAGCGGTTGTGCTTTAGATCCTGGCTGGTTTGATAACATGGAAAGGTATTGTCTTATGCATTTATTTCCATTTGTATCTATTTAATCCTTTCAGTTTCCAATCATTTTATGTAGGTATCTTAATTGAATGCATATTTTAAGCTTGTGTGTGGATATATTTTTTAAGAATAATTTTATTAAACCGTGTGTTTTGTTTAAAAGGTTAAACATGTTTACCTGTTTTCGTATCAATAATTATTTGACGTAGGGGTTAATTAATTATTATTATTGGCCTATTTGGCATTATCTTTATATGCTTTGATTATTTAACACTGATTATATAATTATTATCGGCCCACTTGGTAAACTATCTTTTAACTCTAATTGTGTAACGAAGGTGTTAATCAATTACAGATTGACCCGTGGTGGTCACATATATTCTCTTTTGTGATTTCTAGATATTTATCTGCTGTTTGATGCGTTTTTCTAGCATCTAACTACGTATTGATGTGGATGCACTAGAGAATATAGTTGTGTGTAAGCACATGATGTTGGTTCAGGAATTCATGGTGGAACTTTTTGAAATTTTATGGTACCTAGGCTGGAACCAGGCTCAAAGCCGAATCTGTCCAGACTGTCTGCTGCTGGTACACCTCTGGAAAACGTAAGGTGAGTGTTTTTCTTTCTTTTATTTCATTATCTTTTGGTTAAATCTGTAGAGATTTAAAGCACTCACCGAACGTACGCCCAGAGACTCCTAGAATTTGAGGTTAGTCTTCGATATGTGACAATATTTAAGTGTGACTTTTTAGTGAGCAAGTGGAAAGAAACTTTCTTATATAGATGACGATGCTTTTCGACTTGCGACACCAGCTGAAATTACTATAAGGAGGGCGTTAGTCTGTTGTAATGATCCAGTAATTAGCCAGATATCAACCTCATTGGGTATTTCATATCTCAACCCATTAATAAGAAACATCATGAACTTTAAATAAATAGAAAATAGATGTTTATGTATACAATTATTATTGGTTATTTTTATTAACCATAATGCAATCACAGCACTCTCAATTACAATTACAATTACATGCGCTTGAGCATAATAATTACCAAAAAGTTGTTCAAATTCCAATATAAACTATAAAGCCTTGACTCCTTACTCAGACAAATCTACATCTCCCAGACTTCAAGAAGTCATTGTCATTGAAAGTTAAAAGGCGATTAACCAAATATTTAAAAAACAAAACGCTTCCAAATCATTGAACACCTGTGAAATATATTTATTTAATTACATTATATCCATTCAGGAGTTCATTCAACTAAATATCAATCACAATACATTATAATTATACACTCGATGTTGAAAAAAGTTTAATCACGATCGCGTGTTAAGAAAAAAATGACTTGTCTATGCATAGTTAATTGAAATTTTTAAATATACGGAAAACATAATTTAAATTTACTTTAGCCACCAGTATTTTTTATCAAAATTTAATCTTGTTTGGAAATAGTATTAATAAAAACATTACATATGGTTGCTAGTAATTCCGCACCAAAACATCCATGTTGTCAAAGAAAAATAATCGACAAGAGAAAATGGCCGAATTACGTAGGAAATTAAATTTGACTTACATTGACGTCATACTTTTCAGTGATAATAATCAGTCTTGAAATAATTTAATAACCAAAAAAATTCGGTTGAGTCATAAAAGTAGTAATATAACAAAACCTAAGGAATCACTACTTTCACATCCAGATTTCTTATCCAAGTCTCTTAGAACGAAAAAAATAATTGATACTATGTGGAAATAATATGGAAATAATTGTTTGTATGTCTACCCCTAAAACTCATAAAACGATATGCCACATGGTAGTGATGCCAAAATTTTTTTGAGGATTTTGGTTCTTGTACACACACTAAATCATAATTTTATTTTCTTACCTCCTATAATAAAGGCGTGGCCATGGTAAGGGAGGTGATAGCGAGAAAAAAAAATTGAAGGCCTTGGGTTCTCGTAAATTAAATCCCAATTTTATGGACTCTTACTTGCTTGCTTGCTTTATCTATTTTCCCCCAACCTTCAACGCAATAAGATCAAAATATAATCCAGTTCTAGATAATATTATATAGATGTACCAAAGTCAATATCATAAACTGTTATTATACTCTTCGCAAAAACGAAGAGTATATTGTATTTGATCGGCACATTTCTAAATCAGTAAATATCGCTCGTAGAGAAAATTTGTTTATATCGTTATGTTAGTGACCGAATTCTGAACAACTTTCAAAATGTCCGTCTGTCCGTAGGTCTGTCCATCCGTCCGTCCGTCCGTCACGTTTTTTGTAAGCACGATAACTCAAGAAAGAAAAATCCGATTGTATTGAAATTTGGACAGTAAGTTAGTGTTAGCTAGAGGAAGAACTCTATTATTTTTTAACAAAATAGATTGGTAAATAAAAAAGTTATTAGTAATTTAAAATTAAAAATAAAATGTTTTACATTTTTTTAAGGTTTGTAATAAATAGAAATCTTGCGAAATGTTATTTCCTATCACTATTTTTTTTTATACATTTTACTAATGTGTGTTTCACAATAAATTCACCAATAGTATATATTACACTCATTAACAATTTTAGTAATAAGGAATGGTGGTGTAATGGCAAGAGTTGCAATCCGAGGGTCCTGGGTTCGATGCCTCACAATGTCGTTTTTTTTTTCATATATTTTTTTTTACAACAAAGTTGGTATCACAAAATTTAGAATGTCCAAAAACTAACATTATTTACAAGAAAAATGAGAAGAATATCCTATAGAATGTGTAACAATTATATAAAAAGCTCAGTAAATCGGCGAAGAGTATAAGGCTTCCACTAGTTTATTATTTACAGTTAAAATATTATTTACCTTGTAGGCAGGTAATTTTAAACATCAAAATTAAGGCTGAAAACATTGACGTCGATAGTATACATGCAGTGATATGTTCCTCGAACTGTCATTAAATTTGTGATCACTGGTCTTCTTTTTCCTCTTCTTCTTCTTATTCAAAACATCTTGTTATACGTTTTGTGATCGATGCATTAGTTTAGATGGCCTCCATTTTCTGCATAGTGGGTGTCCGCTTCGCTTCTTGCTATCTGGTTTTCCTGAACTATCAACCGTTCTATATTATCCTCTCTCCGGTTGACATGGTTAAAAAATGAGAAAATTCAGGAAAATACTATGCAGGAGAGTCGCTTTTCGAGATGAATAACCAGTTAGTGGTCTGATGGTAGAATCATTCTCTGATGGAAAGTTATATGATGTTAATATTTCGGCTCCAAGTGTAGACACAGATTTAATTTAGATATACTTCTTACAATTTCTTTATACATTTCTTTTATACTTTTGACGTATCAACTCTGATATGAATCTCTTGTTTACATTTTGGATACGCTTTGGCTCTCTAATTTAAATCTCTCAACAATATATTTGAGGCACGTCCATTACAGAAATGTCCTAAGATATGTCCCGCTGCCAAATTAATATCAAAGTACCTTAGTGTGTTTTTGAGATATAAACGAATTGTTTCATTGGCAGCCTTTAAAATGTAGATCACATTTTCTATATTCCAAAGTAAATAAATGTTTATCTGTTTGAATGCAGGTTTCTTTCAGAAAAATTATACCTTCTTAGAAAACACAAGAACACTGGATCTATTAGGCGCAGGAACGAAGACAGAGCACTACTGATGCAGAAAATTGATGGTGACGGGAATTACCTATATGGAGCACTAAACCGTCAGCTAGAAGGAGAAAACTCAGCCATATACCGACGCCATTAAGAATTTACGAAAACAAGTAACGGACAATATACAAAACAATGACAAATAAATTGAAATACCTATGAACATATTTGATGAATAAACTGAAAAGAAACTGTAAATGAGAGAATTAAAATGTCATACAGAGTTACAAGGTCAATGGGGTTATTGCATGTTAAAGAAAAACTTAAAAATATCTATCAATTTGAATAGTAGAATATACAAGAATAATGTATTGGTAAATACTATTTCTTTATTATTTGGTAATTGTTCATAAATCAATAAGAAGAATAAGAAGTATCGTCAATAATTTCAAATTTTATTAACTTCTGACGTCACGTCACAGTTTACAACTAAATCTAAGAATATTTGTTTATTTGCGAAAATAAAACAAATTAACCCAATAGGATTTACCTTACACACAAATTCACCAATATGTGACAGCGATTTATATATCATGACAAATTTTCGCTGTTACTTTTTTTTTTTTTTTGAGAAGGGGAAACCCACACGGGCTGCCCATCCCAACTTGGAATGGGTCTGAGTGTCAGCCTCTAACTGTCTAAACCCTCCTAGGGGTCGTCTGTAAAGAATACTCCGACGGCACTGCAGCCTCCTGGGCTTATTGTGCTCTCCCTGTCTTGCTGTCTTAGTTTGCACTGTCCATTTTAATACTCCTGTATCACTGACAAGGTGATACAGATCTGAAAATGGACGAGTTATGATGGTCTCCGTGTCTGGTTTGATTGCTCGTAGATATTATAACTCACTTTTTCCTGTGCCGTTGGCAGCAGGTCTGAGAAAATTGGCAGAGTAGTAGTTACCAGGTCCATTATCTTTCCCCGTTGATATTATATCCTGCAGTCCAGACCCTGCAGTCGTATAATATGCCTTGTCCGCAACGGCTTCGCTATGCGGCGTTCCTCGCTGGACACCACCCCAGTCAAGTCCTCATCGCGCGCGACGTCGCTCTACTTCGGTGCTCTGTTCGGCGACAGCCTCGCCACGCAGTGTCCCTTGATGGCCCATAACCCTGTCAAGTCCACACCGCTAGCGACATTGCTTCACTTCGCACCCCTGCATCACTTTAGTAAGGACCGCTGTAGCCTCCTCATTGTGATGCAGTTTTATCTGGAATGGACCTATTTTCCCATTCCTTCAACCTTTTGAAGGTTGCTCCTCCAGGCTATGCTCCTTGTCAGCAACAGCTTCGCTATGCGGCATTCCTTGATGGTCCGTCAAGTCCTCGCCGCTTGAGACGTTGCTTCACTTCGCACTCTTGCATCACTTTAGTAAGGATGTAGGTTTATCTGCACCTTCAGCTGGAATGGGCCTTATTTTTTTCCCTATCCTTGCTGAGGGTTATACTCCCCTGGCTCGGGAACCCAGACGAGAGACTCGCGCACTTTGGAAGGTCCTTGGTGTTGACCGAAGTCACGGACACCCCCTCTCTCAGCTCCTTCACCTCCTACACTACGCTCGTGGGTTTTGTGATGGGGGGAGGGTCTGCACAGGTCACGCTGAGGAACCCCTTCCCTCTCCACGAGTAAGGGAAAAGGATGGTCGCCACGCACGGAGCCTCTTGCATACGTGGAAGGCGTTTATACAACGGGGTGCGCCTGTGCCCCGAGGTTTGTCGCTAGTGGTCGAGCTCCCCCCCGACCATGCGTCCCGTCGGCGCGCACAATACCTTGGGATTTGGGAAGTTTTTGTGGTACTTCATCCATGTGGTCAGGGCGGTGAAGCCAAGACCTCCGTGCCCCCCGGAGAGACGTACCCCCTGACCTGGGTCAGAGGATCATTGTCACTCCAAGCGGTTTACAGTGTGTGAGCTGGTCCGCGACGTGGTTTTAGCCGGGGTGGACTGGGTAATAATCCAGTCCCTACCCCCCAGCAGTATGACCACTTCTACTCCTCGCGGAGTTTGGCCGTTCTCCTATCCGCCACCTGGAGACACGCCTGGCAGGTGCTCAACCCCCACCCTCGTGAAGGGATGGTACCAGGTCGCTGTTACTTTACTATATAAACTTTTCCTTATACGTGAATTCCTTTGTATCGAAGGTAAATCCTTATTGAGTTCGTTTATTATATTTTCGCGAATAGGTGAATGTAAATATGCAATTGCATTTCGGAACCGAAAATAGCGCAAAAACATGCAATCTTAAAACATTCGTATTTTTCGAGAAACACCTGCGGGAGGGTCGAACGATACCGCGACGCAAAGAGAAAGAGTTCTAGTTGATCCGCATCGTAAATTACACAAGATAAATCGAAAATTCGGCTCGGCACGAACGAATCAAAACTGGTATTTCTTGACATTTAGCGAAAATGGCAAAACAAAATGTCAGTCACACATCAATATAGGTAATGGTGAAGTTTGCATTTCATGGCTGCCATACAAATTTACTGCTTGAAATATACTGCGCATGCGTAAACATTGACGTCACGGCTTTTGGCGGGAACTACCATTTTCAAATTATAAATTGAATTTAAAATTATTTAACGTCCATAAAATAAATTGCCATTACATAGACTTAGTTATTATTAGTCCTAGAATCCAAATTTAATGTAAATAAAAATTATGAAAAATCCCATTATACCATTTATAGTGAAGAATAAGCCATTATGGGGCCCGACTAAGAGAATATACATAGCATAGCCATCATACCACCAAAGATAAGATACGGAGTTAAAAACGGTGCAATGACAAAAGCCAACAGAAAAAAACATGAGAAGAGCTGAAAGGCCATCATCCAACTACTCGCAAGAATGATAAGACTAAAGCAACGACGTAAAATATCAACATTACTAGGAAGGAAGAGAACTAAGCGTATTGGGAAAGAAGACCGAAAAAATAAAAATGAATTGAAAAAAATAATTTTAGGAGCAAAAACACAAAAATGAACACCTACCACAAAGAAATGGCAACGATATATGCCCTATCAGAATCAGAAATGGATGAGTCAGAAGATTCAGAAGAAGAAGATTTGTAGAAGCAGAAACACAAAAAGATTAGCATAAACCATCCATATTTGCGACATTTGACATATATTTGTGCCGTGCGTCATGTAGCTCTCACTGCAATTAACAAGCATAACCCAAATGTAACTCAGCGTGGATGTAGCCAGCCCAACGGTATATCCTTGGAGTGACAGGAATGTCAACGGCACGCTGGTAAGTCAATCAATCAATCAATAAATCAGAAAATCAAATTGAATGAAAAATGAGCTTCTTCTTCTTCTTCTTTATTCTCCTTGTTTGCCACGTCTTGACAGGGGAACATTTCTTTTCATTATTTCGGCCAAAGTGCAGAAGCCGTACTCGGTTATTTCACATATACAGGGTGTCTCACCGGGAACTGAATCGATCGATATAGAGAAAAGTACGCATCAGAAATTTTTGAAAATTTAGTTACTAAAGTCAGTGTGGCCAATCCAACTAAAATAATTACAAGCAGCTGGCACTTCCGCTTATACTGGAAGTCGATACAAACTTGCTTATTTTAAATGGAACACCCTATATATTTCAGGGTTTTCGAAAAGAGCGTAAAATTCTGAGTGAAAAACATGTAGGATACCCTACGTCTAAATCAGGGTGTATTAAATGCCTAAATCCACCCGTTTCAGAGATATTTGACATTTTATAGAAAATTTGACAGGTTGCAACGGTTTGCAAGAACCGTTATAACTTTCTTCGTGTAAAAGATCCTCATTTGCTTCTTGGCACATAAAAAGAACACAAGGAGAACTACGTTCTACAACTGAAATAAATTTAATAATATCATACCAAGTGTTCCGTTTTTCGCGTTACATTTTGTCAACTTCAAACCGCGAAAACTTGTTTAGGTCAAATGAACACCCTGTATTTTTTTACGTCAAGTTGTGTAAAAATGAATTCCCTTTTTTCTGATATTAGCATTGTGGGGTTAAAGTTTTCAACTTTTTGAAATATTTGCTATTTTATTAGAAATTCATGAATTGTTGTAATCATTTCATCAAAATAGCCATGATTAGAAACAATCAGTCATTATCTTATGTCAAAAAATGCCAGCACGTTTAAATTACACCCACGAAGACTTTTTAAATTTGTTTATTATTTATGGAGAATGTGATAAGGTAATATCAAGAACTTGCAGCACATTTGCTAATCGATATCCAAATCTGTTTCTTTTAATCCTTGAACCATATGGAATGAAAACGGGTGAAACTTATGTTTTAATAAGATTCTGTGAATTGAATCCTTGCATAGTCCCGATTCCAGAGCAGCTTGTCTTAATGACATCCTTGGAAATGCATGAAAATATCCCAGAATGACTATTTCAATGTTGTCGTCATCAACAATAGGCTTTCTTCTTTGTATTTTTGCCTTGACAGGGCCATAATTTTTAAAATTTTCCAGTATGCGTTTTACAATGTTTGGTGACGGTTTCCGTTTTTCTGGATATCGATTAGCAAATGTGCTGCAAGTTCTTGATATTACCTTATCACATTCTCCATAAATAATAAACAAATTTAAAAAGTCTTCGTGGGTGTAATTTAAACGTGCTGGCATTTTTTGACATAAGATAATGACTGATTGTTTCTAATCATGGCTATTTTGATGAAATGATTACAACAATTCATGAATTTCTAATAAAATAGCAAATATTTCAAAAAGTTGAAAACTCTAACCCCACAATGCTAATATCAAAAAAGAGGGAATTCAATTTTACACAACTTGACGTGAAAAAATACAGGGTGTTCCATTTGACCTAAACAAGTTTTCACGGTTTGAAGTTGACAAAATGTAACGCGAAAAACGGAACACTTGGTATGATATTATTGAATTTATTTCAGTTGTAGAACGTAGTTCTCCTTGTGTTCTTTTTATGTGCCAAGAAGCAAATGAGGATCTTTTACACGAAGAAAGTTATAACGGTTCTTGCAAACCGTTGCACCTGTCAAATTTTCTATAAAATGTCAAATATCTCTGAAACGGATGGATTTAGGCATAGGGTATCCTACATGTTTTTGACTCAGAATTTTACGCTCTTTTCGAAAACCCTGAAATATATAGGGTGTTCCATTTAAAATAAGCAAGTTGGTATCGACTTCCGGTATAAGCGGAAGTGCCAGCTGCTTGTAATTATTTTAGTTGGATTGGCCACACTGACTTTAGTAACTTCCAAAATTTTCAAAAATTTCTGATGCGTACTTTTCTCTATATCGATCGATTCAGTTCCCGGTGAGACACCATGTAAAAATCCATTTGTTAATGAATATATATTCAGTTTTCTTTTTTTTTTAAATGAACATTTTAACATTGTAAAATATTGTTATTTTAAAAATTATATTCTGTTATTATATATTTTTTGTTTTTTTTTCTCCTTTTCTTGGTTACCGCTGCTAGACCTCAGAGTGGGCGAGTAGCACATATCTTCTTACTAGAGTAAGCGAGTCGCTACACATACCTTTCTAGGTATGTGGGTTGTCCGCGCTGTTGAGGTTATGGTCTAGGTGCCCGCGTACAAAAATGCAATTTATACATATCCTCGTATAACTTCTTGTACGGCATAATTGCGCCTAGTCTATCACTTTTTTCCTCTGCGAAAATTTTCGTAAACGCGGCGTTCCTCCTCGGCATTAAAAAGACAATTTCCACACGTCATACTGGAAAATCGGCAAATATATTTTGTCGGACAATTTGAGAATTGGATTCAATATATATATTCTATATATTTCTACAAACTGTCCGACAAAAATTTTGGAACGTTAAGGGTGTCTACCACCCTAAACATAACATAACATAACTTTAAAACATTTATTGATAACCAGCTGATTTTTTTCAAGATTGCTTAATAAAAATATCTAGAATCCAATTTTCGAATTGTCGGACAAAATATATTTGCCGATTTTCCAGTCCGACGTGTGGAAATCGTCTTTTTCATGCCGAGGAGGAACGCCGCGTTTACGAAAATTTTCGCAGAAGAAAAAAGTGATAGACTAGGCTTAATTATGCCGTACAAGAAGTTATATGAGGATATGTATAAATTGCATTTTTGTACACGGGCACCTAGACTATTATGTTATATCCAATGTCAATACGAACAGTCTCTCTTTGAATAAACAAAATTAATTAGAAAAACGTATAAAATGAAATATGTTGCTGTGTATCAAAGTGTTCCAACACAGGAAATTTAAACTATTACAGGTTATATTATATGACAAGTTCAGACTGACTAAACCGAGTACGCATGGTGAAATCTGTCGGATATATTAGAATTGGCTTGGATTGTTCCCATTGGTCTCCCAACCAGCACGCGGTTACTTTATAAACGCTGTAAGAAATGTTTAAGGGTAATAATTTCTAACTTTGTTTTAAGAACTCTTTTACAGCTAGACACCGTATGTTAATAGGGCTAACTTTGTTGTATGGCACGTCTGATCACGCCATATATCGCCGTTGCTTGTTGGGCGTACAGCGTCACCAAAGTACGATTCCATCAGATCCTTGTTAAAATCAATCTAAAGCTTTGGAAGTGTCCTCTTCACCACTTGCCGTCTAGTTTTCCCCAAATCATTTATAATTCTATATTATCCTGTTTTAGGTTGATGTGACCAAATAATGCTAACAAATGTCTCCAGACTAATATCTCGAAAGCATCATCACGTCATCTCTCTGCCTCCTTAATAGTCCATATTTCAGATGTATAAAGAGAAATGGAGTAGGGCCCGATTTTTCTGCGTTTCGTGATGTTTCCAAAGCGCCAAATTTTGCTGAAGTTACTGATCTATACCAATATTTAAGAAGCGGGTCAAGGTATAGTAATCAGGAGATTTAACAGACACTCAAAAAATGTCGGCATCTTTGGCTTTACGATGCGGCGTGTTTGATGGGTCAAAGGCGCCTGTTCCACCCACTTTCTTTACACTCTCACCAACCTGCCGTAACGTATGTTGATGATTTTCGTTTACCCAATCTACGGTTATTAAAATTTTCTGAAATTATTCTATATAATTAAAATGTGGAAATTCCTGAAAATCTAAATTTTATTCCGTAAGCATCTGGAAAAATCTTTTACGATCGCCTCGTGTCAATTTAACAGTCGCATGCAATGTTAATTTGTTTTATTTGCCATTTAGAGAATCTGCAATAATCACATATTTTTATTCTGTACATATATGAAATTTTGTGTTTTATTTGCACTTAAAAATGATTATAAAATAAACACGTCGTTTATTGTTTTCAAGTATAAACAAAGATGAAATCATAATCCTTTATAGGGTATTTCAGTTGCAATTTTAGTTATTACAGCATTTTTATACAGGATGAGCCTATATCCATCGAAAAAAATTAAAAGAAAGAAACGCATTTAATTTGATTTACCAGGACATTAAACCAAAAATAAGCCTCACACATGAATTTTAGACCCACTGAATGCGAGTTGCATCCCAATATGTCAATCAATGATCATTCACAACATCGGAAAAGTTAAAATGGGACAACTCTATTGCCTTACAGAGTATAATTTTTGGTTTGTTGCCTAACACTTTCCTGAAGAATTTATGAAAGCCATATATTATTATTAGCATTTCAAACCTTCATTACCTACAATTTTAAATGAAAGTGTCACCTTAAATATGTGAGTCGAATTCAAAATCTGTGTCCAAGCGAAGATGGAATATGCCAGTTATGCACCATCAGTACTACTAGACGCCTAATCTACCAGACATTTCAAGAACGTCTTTAATAGATATGTCATGTTGTACTTAAGGGTAGGATTTTGCAGAGTGAGAGGGAAATATACGTTTATTTTCGATTTATTGTATATACTTAAAAAAATCATAAATAATATAATCTTTAAAATAGTTTCAGGTACTTCCTATTGCTCTAAGGAATTCAATCATTACAGCTTTGTATACCTATAGTTAAATGCCATGCTCTAATAATGAAATTAGGAACTATTTTCATTGACAAATTACAATATTCAATATTCAAGTAAACAGAAAAAACCTTTTTTATAGTGCCATGTAGACTAGGCAAAATTCTAGTAAAAGCCTCCTGTTTTCATGTAAGGAGCATTTTATGTAACGATTGAGTAATCATGCTTTTCTCCCTATTTCGACCCCGTTGAATCCGAAAATCAGCTGAAAACTCGACCGCAAATGAGATATTCAGGATGCCGTCCAATATGGCGTCAAAAACTATACAACAGTGTATCTCCCGTCCCCTGTGTCCTAGAAACATGGTTTAAATGTCTAATTATATGTTTTTGAGGATGAGGAACACATATCAATCAGAGGCGTACTAAGGGAAAAGAGGTGATGGTTTATCGATCCGGGGATACCCGTGGTGTAACCCCAGATCGATAAATTGAATTGTATATCCACGTGTATGTACATGAGATCTTTTAAATTAATTTGGTTGTGGTAATATTTTTTAAATCTTCTAGCTTTTCCCGCAATGTCCAACAACAGTTTGACCTGCTCCTCCCCAACTGATGTAAATCAAAATCTATGTCTTATCTGCCAAATACAAAAAGCCCAAAGGGAAAAACTATTAAAGGTCAAGAGAAAGGCAGAGAAAGGCTCCTCATCAGTGCCAAAGAAAGGCAAAGTGCACACGATTCCCAGTACTTAAATGCAATTTTACGTATTTCGAATTTATTTTTAGCAATGATGATTCTGAGACGATCAATGATTGGAAAACTGATATGAAGAAATGCATTTTGTGTCAAAAGACAAGTAATGAACATTGGAGGCAAATCATGTCTACGAACATGAACGCAACGATAATTGACTTGGGAAACTATGACTACATACTGCATATCAGTCACTTGATCGCCAACGGAACGTTGTATCACATCAGCTGTCTTAAAACACAAAAGAAATAACGAAAACACAAAAGTTGAAGAAAAGAACCTTAAAAAATGCCTACCTCTCTTTCTGATTTGCAAAAACTTCGTGTTGGTTCATCTGTTGAAAAGGTGCAGTTGCATTACTTTACTTTACTTTACCATAAATTATTTAATTTTATTAACAACATTTTTTTTTCATTTTAGGTTTTTAGCTTTGGATGATGTATGGAAAAAATACACTCAACTGGCTAGAGATATTAATATTGAAGTTCCACAATCATTCCAATCGAGAAGGAATAGTTTCAAAGAGAAACTGGAATGTGAGATTGAAGATTTCTATCCATTAAATAGAGACGTACATGAAAGACAAATGCTACTTATTCCAAAGCAGAAAGGCAAGAAGTAAGTTATCTGCATATATTGCGAAGACTCAGCTTCCGGCTCCCGAGGATTGTGGATGGAAGATTGGAGGAGATCGTCTGGTCCCAGTATTGATGACACTTCCAGCTGTTCCAAAGACCTGCCAGGAAATGAGCATTTGTGGGTGCAAGGGGCAATGCAACACTAGACTGTGCCGTTGAAGGAAGTCATCTGTCCCTTGCATGAAATTATGCAGTTGCAAAGGCGAATGCCTAAATGTTAATTCGAATAACATTTTATGTTAATAGATACAATTCCTAAACTTTCTTAATGGTATATACAGTGTGTCTCACTTTTCATCACTACACCCCAATATCTCGGCCATTTGTTGATCGATTTAGATCAAATTTGGTATACTTCTTTTGTTTCAGATTGTGATTAAAAAGTTATTTAAAATTTTTTTTTCGAAATTAAATACGCCTACTACGATCAAAAGAAATGGACAAAAATTAGGAATTTATATTAGCGATTGAGATAGGGTTTTTGTTTTTACAGAATCTTGTTCGGCATGACATAAAACCCCTGTATACCAAATTCCGTTGAAAAATATTCATTCCTCTACAAAGAATCATATCTAAGATTTCAATAATAATCATCCTACTATTCGAGTTATTTATTGTCGGATATTTACATAACTTGGTAGTCGTGTAATAATGACGCTAATTAAGCAATAGGACACATTTTTTATCCAAAACACTATTATGAAATTAAATATTTGAAAAATGGTGGCTATTTTTTAAAATACTTAAAACTCGGCATACCAATATCTTTGTTAACATAGCTTAATTAGCGCCTTTATTACACGACTACCAAGTTATATAAATATCCGACAATAAATAACTCGAATAGTAGGGTGATTATTATTGAAATCTTAGATATGATTTTTTTGTAAAGGAATGAATATTTTTTAACGAAATTTGGTATACATGGGTTTTGGGTCATGCCGAACAAGATTCTGTAAAAACAAAAACCCTATCTCAATCGCTAATATAAATTCCTAATTTTTGCCAATTTCTTTTGATCATAGTAGGCGTATTTAATTTCGAAAAAAAAAAATTTAAATAACTTTTTAATCACAATCTGAAGCAAAAGAAGTATACCAAGTTTGATAAAAATCGATCAACAAATGGCCGAGATATTGGGGTGTAGTGGTGAAAAGTGAGACACACTGTAGAATATAAAATTAGACATTATACCATGTATCTAGAAGGAATGAGATACGCGGTTGTATACTCCATACTGGCTGCCATTTTAAATAGCTTACTTCCGGTCGGGTTTAAGTGTATTTAAATGTATTTCTCGCCCTCAAAATCAAGTAATTCAATATTTAAACTATGTTTCTAAGTCATAGTTTTTGATGCCATATTGGCCACCATCTTGAATTTCTTACTTTCGGTCAGGTTGGAATGCATTTAAACGTGTTCCTCAACCTCATATATATGTAATTAGATATTTAAACCACGTTTATAGGTCACAAGGGATGAGAGATACAATTTTTTATGGTTTTTGACGCCATATGGGACGCCATCTTCAATATCTCACTTCCGGTCGATTTTTCAGCTGGGTAACGCCGATTTTCGGTATCAGCAAGGTCAAAATAGGGGAAAATTCATGGTTACTCAATTGTTACATAAAATGCTCCTTGCATTGTACCTTTCTGAAAATAAGCCTAGTCTAATGTGTCCTAATGTGTCTTTTAAAAGGCCAAATAAATTTAAACACTACATACATTTTTTACAAAGACTACACAGAAAAAAAATTGTGTATGTATATTGGGTGTCGACGGAATCATTAAACAAGCCATAGTTTCCAGAGTTTTCAAGATATATGTCTTAAATGTGGCAAGAGTAATATATACTAAAAACGGCAAATTGTTCATAATTTGACACTTTTTCATCACGTAGTTTTAAAATTTTTTTGAGACTACTTGATTTTTAGGGCTATTTTTATTTTTACATCTAGAGTCCAGTGAATGCACTCAAATCAATCAAATGAACCAAAATAATAAGAGAAAAATTTAGACGTGAGATTTTTCGAATTGGTTTAGTAGCTACCTACGGCCAATCAAAATTTCCGAAATCACTAATTTGTAATTATGTCAACTTTTTCAAATAGCAACATTTGTTTGATTTTATCCCAAAATACACAAGTTCTTTGGTGGATAATAATTAAAATATCGAGAAAATACGCTTATCAAGTAAGTATGCCTTGAAAATTGAATAAAACTAGATTCAAAACATTCATTTTGTCAAAAAAACAATCCTTTATACATAATGGAAAGGTATAAGCATTGCACTCCGTTTTGCTTTGTCTAAAACATATCATGTCTACAAGTAGCAGGATATAGTTGTAAGTCATAGAAATAAATATATTTTTAATCCTTTTAGTTTATACTTATACAACTCTAATATTTTTTACATTTTGAAGGCTTTTATTATTATACTAATAGGTTTAAAACAATATTTCTTGTGTTATTTTAGCGTCTGAATTATCCTCGGATTTATTTAAATTTTAGAACAATAAAATAAACCTATAATATCTACTTGCTAACTTTAACACCGCAAACTTCACCAATAGAAAAACTTTTCTTTCTTTTTTTTTAAGGAGCCACCATAAACAAATCCACAGTAGGTAAATTGTCCGATAGTCCTTTTGAAAAACCTTCATCGGTCATCTTGAAACAATGTACACTTCTAAAGCTTTTATAATTAATAAATTAGCACACAGTATTTATAGACACACGAATATCGAACGTTCTAATAGTCTAATAGTCTGGCATAAGTCAGACAAGTAACGTCAGGCCCGGCGACAGGAATTTTGTGGCCCCTCACACTGATCGGTAGTACGGAGTGCGGCTGGCGCTAGTGATAGATATATTTTTACGGATTTTTTAGTGATAGGAATATTTTTACAGATCAGTTCGGACCTAATCCAGTCCAGAGATGAACCTAGTCCAAAGATCAGTTTCAATTCCTAGTCCATGCTAACCAACTCGCGCGGATTGGACTGAATTACAGAAAGTGCAAAGGGACTCGTAATCTTGAACTGTACTAGTCGTACTCGATCGCACCGGATCTCTAAAAAGTTCAGCCGGACTCGGAGTAGTCGGATTACTCGGACTAATATTCGTACCTGCCGTATTTATTAGTTGAGATCAGTTCCACTAGTCCAACCCACTGGACCTGTTCCAAAGTATCAGTTCCAGTTCTGGTATTCAACCCTAGTGATAGGTAACAGTCGCCTGAATATACCCAGATAGGCTATTGCTGTGAGTAATGAATATTAGGTGGTAGGGGATTTTTACCAAGGCAAACTCTTCTATACCAGCATTGAAATCAATTTCTCAATAGTGCTACTTGATTCTATATAGATAGCAATGCCAAACCATTTATCCGCTCTTGAAGCATCGTTCCTCGCAAGAAGTATTTTATTAAGGCAGGTTTGCTGGGTACTCGCTCACCTTCTGCGACTGTGATTGGCAACTGCAGAAAGTAAGCAACCCAATACAAATTTCTTCAAAAATGCTTTTCAGCTGCAACTTGTAAATTACATTAAATAATACAAGAGGACCAGAAGCCGAGTTTACAATTTCTGTAAAGGTCGCTTTATAAATAGTTTTTAGTTGAATATTTTCACACTCCAAGTTTGATGTAAGGTCCTTCGGCTACTTTTCAATCAAAATTTTTTAAGGGGCCCCGCGCCGGGCGTGAACTGTGAATATCTGCAGTATATTTTCACCGCTTCTTAATTTTCACGATAAGAATGAAGATGAGATAGAAGAAAAGTGTAAAATTTTGTTATGAAACGTTTGCCGCTCATTATAAGACCAAATCTATTTAAAAGAGAGTAGAAGCAGCATTTACTTGTACTACATAGCACCGTGACACGATGGCACGTTATCTAGAGACTGCTGTGTAATAATCTATTTCATCCATGTTGCCTACAGTTATTACGTTCATACATTTTACCAGAAAAATTTGGTCAATTTGTCGAATTTGTTGTCTGCATGTATTATATGATTAAAATAAAAGTTATGAGAATTAATAACATGACAACAATTTCAGCCTGCATATCGAACAGAGGTGGGTGGTGAAATTTAGAGTATGTCTGTATTAGAACATGGCGCCCCATCAAAACTTTTAAGACAACATTATATCAAGATAAAATGAAGAAAATTTAAATTTAAAAATGTAAAAAAATAACTTGGACATGCTTCAGTTTCTGCAAATTTCAGTTACGGATTTTTTCCAATTCATTGTTTTTGTTTAGTCTTGATAGTGATGCCTTAAAGTTTTCTTGGGTCCTATGTTCCAATACTGGAATAAGGCATACCCTAAATTTCATCAACCACCACTGTAGTACGAGAAGAGGACATTCTAAAAATATTTTTTTGCAGTTTATACAGTGTGTTCCACTTCGTACTAAGCCACCCCTGTAACTTGGCTACTTGTATTAGGATTTGTATATATTTTTTATAGCACATAATGAACTACTTTTGGAAGGTAGAACTGTTACTCAATCTTTATTTCAAAGCCAACTGTGATGTTTTTAAAATGGGAATTTTGCAAAAGTAACATTAGCGATTGAGATAGAGGAAAAATGTATTTGAAAAAGTCGTTCAGAAAAATTAAGTAAGTTCAAATATGAATTTTCATTTAAAAATATTGATTTTTTTTTTTTTAAATATTGCAAGTCAGAAAAATGTTTTCTTTTAATTAAATAAATTATCAACATTATGTAAACTAACCCAAACTTCGAATTTTTCTGACTTGCAATATTTTTCAAAAAAAAAAAAATCAATATTTTTAAATGAAAATTCATATTTGAACTTACTTAATTTTTCTGAACGAGTTTTCCAAATACATTTTTCCTCTATCTCAATCGCTAACCTTCCAAAGGTAGTTCATTATGGGTATTATGTGCTATAAAAAATATATACAAATCGAAATACAAATAGCCAAGTTATAGGGGTGGCTTAGTACGAAGTGGGACACACTGTAGAATGTACCTGAAACATTTTTAAAATGTTTAAAAATATACAACATGTTTACAAATATTCTTAGGGCGTCCATTAAATAGACTTAAAACATTTTTAATATATTGAAGAATATACAACAACAGTCTTATATGTTTCCAAGACATCCATAAAATATACAAGAAAAACATTATATGAACGTTTTCAAAACATCCGAAGGGTGACAAACAAATGTTCTTAAAACATCCATAAAATCGCTACTACCTAATTTAGTAGATTCTACAAATATTGAATATCCACAATAAAATATTTTATGTATGTACATAAAATGTGTTTGTGCTATATGGGAAGTCTGTGACCCGGTACAACTGTACCCGTAGTACCCCCCAGTCATCGGGCCTGAGTGACGTCACGGTTAATGCCGGCGCGTAACAAGAATAGCTTAAACTGCAGACTTTAATAGCGTATATTTAATTTAAGGAATTGAAAAAAAATTTTTGGGACCTGCGAATTTTTCAAAAGATATTAGCTTTCGTTTGTGAATACCTACTATTTTCCAAATTTAATTTTTATGCAAGCTCTTTTTTATTTTTATTCCAAATAACCAGAAATTTAAATTTATACTTCAATTCATATGAACATTTTTTACCATTTTCATGTCAGTAACGATTTCCTTATTTTTCAACTGAATATTAGCTACACCCTGTATACATGTATAAATGCAAGCATTCGTTACTAACTAATTAAGTTCAACTAATTTTGATTAGCTTTTATACATGAAACCATTGTCAGTTAATGTCCAATTACCGCATTGTTTGTACCATCGTGATTTTAAAACATGTGTGTTAAATGAGATAAAACTGTCAGATAAACTTGTATATGTAGGTCAGAGGAATGTTAAGGCCTGGTATGCCACTGACGAACGTTACAATATTTTTTTCATAGCTTTCCAGATATTGAGAACAATTATACTAATTACTAATTATTCTGGTGGAAAGGTTATTAGCAATAGCCAACAGACTATTGACCGTTAAGGACCAGTATCCGCAGAGTCCAAATAGTCGATTAGATTATATTAGAAAATGCAAGCGTGCCAGAAAATAAAGGTCCAGTAAATCACAAAATAGATAAAGGAGAATATTATTTAGGTATTAAGCAAATCACAACTTACACGCGTTTTCATTTATTACGAAATTACCTACTTTCTGTATATTGTTGCCCTAATCTGGGCATCCTAAATCCTAATATACTAGTTAGGTAAATGCTTTCAAACACTGATTATTGGAGAACCACTAAACAATTACTATTCTAGCTAATACTGACGAAGTATTGAATTACATGATAGGATTCCTAGCATTTTAAAGCAAAAAAATATATTGAATATTCTCAAATCATTTATTTAAATTCAGTCATTCACACTTTTTTTATTTAATTTGAAATTATCTAGTTTCTGTATAATCTGGTCACGCTAATATACTATTTAGAAAAACACTTTAAAACACTCATCATTGGAGAACCAATCAAAACAACTACTCTTCTAGCTAATACTGACGAAGTATTGAATTACTAGCATTTTAAGGCAAGAAATATATTGAAAATACTTCAACTATTTATTGAAATTCAGTCATTCACAACAATTATTTAACCGTACATACTATTTCAACTCTAGGAGAGTTGTACAAGTTTTTTCGAACTCGTTAATTCTCAGCACTAGAGTATAAAAACATTAATTCATTATTTATTCTTGTTTTATTTTCACAATTAGGAAGTTTCCTATTTTATAAATATCATGTACATTCAACTTCATTTAGTAGTCTTTCAGATAACTAGTCAAACAAAAAAAAAACAATTATCTCGATATCTGAAAAACTCACGAACTTATTCAATTTCTTATTTGAATACTTCGCCTCACCTGAAGTCCACCGTGACGTCACAATACACAAGCGCTGACTTGCCATGCCGGCGGCGCGCCGTATGTTCCCTTTATTTAGTGTATGTGCTCGCTCATGTTCATTTAGTGGGGTTAAAATTTCTCGATAACACTGAATGAACTAAATAGCCAGGGAGATAGCGACGGTTTTTTCGCTAGATTTTTTTTCCCATGATAGCTTAGACAGTATGAATGATGAAGGTGCAATTCTACCAATCTATAAGTACCGCAAAAATGAGTAAAAAATTAAATAACATGTTGCGAAAAGAGATATCGATTTTCTGAAATGTCACAAAATGTCACTTTTAATTCGTTCGTGCCGAGCCGAATTTTCGATTTTCGCCGTGCAATTTACGATCAGGTTTATCTGGAAGACTTCCTCTTTACGTCGCGACATACGGTCGTCCCAATGATGTTTTTCTAAAATATAAACGTGTCAAGATTACATGTTTTAGCATTTTTTTCGGCTCCCAAATGCAAGCTGTTTTTTGCTATTTTTCTCCGAAACGGTGGGAGTTAGCTCGAAATAAAAAATAAGGTCAAACGAGTATTTTCCACTACGGATCTTTTACTTCCATCAGAATTTTGATATTTTTTTTCGTTTCGGAGATAACTACTGAAATGTCAGCCATGTACGGCAAAAAATTGCAAATTTTGAGCTTCTACAGTTGGCAACTTTCTAATCTGGACTCCTACGCCAAAAGACTACTCTAGCTAATTTAAATAGAATTAAATTTGCTAAAATAGTTTTGTCTATTTTTTGAATTCCGACAAAAATGTAGGAATTAGAGGGGACGGGATTTGGTTTTTTTTTTTTTTTCGGTAAAATTTCTCCATTTTGTCACCGTAATTAATCGGTAATAAACTGAAATCGATCTCATATACGATGTATAGCAAATATAAACTTAAATATCTCCGAAATTATTAATCCTACATCAATAAACAAAAAATATAATTAATTCCCAGTTTGTGCTTTCTGTAATTGACCTGTAATATTTTTTCGATAAAGTAATACTTTTCGAGATACTTGACGAAGGCCGTTTTGAAATACCTTTTTTTTAAGCTAAAATCGAAATTTTGAAGTCGTTATAACTTAAAAACTATCAATTTATGTGAAAAATTGCATAGAACTTCTTAAAATTTGATTCTATTTCAGCTCCAATAAATATATATATTTTTTAAGTACCACCCCCTATAAATTAAGCAAGCTCCCGCACAATATAGAAACTTTTCTGTGAAGCATTTATTATTATACTGCCAAAAATGAACGAAATCCGTTCAATATGACATTATTCCGAAGTTAAAACCTCTAGTTACTGTACTATTATTCCAAGGTCTTTAATTTCAAGTACTCAGGTAAGAGCTATATTGTTCATGCTGTAGTCAACATTAGTGAGAATATTTTTTGTGAGACTTATGTAACAGCATTTGTCAACATTAAAAGGTAATTTGTTTCATTCTGACCATCTATAAATATTATTAATGTTATTTTGAAGTTATTCACAAACTTCTGATAGCCCTCAATATTTTTCTGTCATCAGTGTAGAAGAACGTCACACAGGTCGTTGCATTAGTGATATCGTTAATAAAAATTAAGAACAGTATTCAGCCTAGATTACTCCCCTGCGATACGCCAGAACTAGCATGACACGTTCTAGACTTGCTATTATTGTTCACAACGTTGGTTTAGGTATGGCGATAGTAAGTTTATAGACCAGGAGCCCGCCGACCACTAATTGGGTGCCAAAATGTGTGAATTGTTGTTAATTTGGGGCAGTAGAGCACATAAATGACCATGCCAGCCCCTTTTTTTGGGGGTCAGGGGCGTACGGCAGGCCCCAGAGGTGTAAGAAATATGACTTGTAAAAGTAAAAAAAAAGTCACAAAGAAGTCATAGGTTTACGCATGGGGGTTGGAGGGATTTCTTAATTTACCCCCCAAAATCATGAATCCAGACTCCCATTCATTTTGGGCGGTACAAGGAAGCGCTACGCTCGCCCAAATTTGAAAAAAAGGTCAGATAAAAAAATGATAAGTTTATGAATGGCAATCAGGAAAAGCATGAACCTCCTGAGTGCGAAAAGACGCCATCTTCGAAAAGTGGTGCGAACGTCTTGCCTTTCACGATAATTGACGGCGTATCGGCTGTTCCTACTACATATACTAGTTACCCTTGCGATTCGATGATTATCACAAATTTATGACTGGCAATCATAAACTTGGTAAGTATGAACCCCCTGTGTGCGAAAATATATTCGCCATCTTTGAAAAGTGGTGCGAAGGTCTTGCCTTTCACGATAATTGACGGCGTATCGGCTCTTTCTACCCCAGGTACTAGTTACCCTTGTAATTCGATAAGAATCATAAATTTACGACTGGCTATCAGAAACTGGGTAAATTAACAACAATTCACACATTTTGGGAGTAAAACTATGACACCCAATTAGTGGTCGGCGGACTCCTGGTCCATTATGAGACTCTGAAAATGCAAACTGACATGGAGCTTCAGATAATAATATTTCATGATTAACTCTATCAAAGGCCTTTGAGAAATCTGTATAGACGACATGCAATTGATAAGATTCCTCAGGGAAGGACTTGTAAATATGAGACACAAATACTGTTAAATTGGTTAAGTGCCGAACGCTTGGACATAAATCCATGTTGGCTTTCATAAATAAGAGGGGAGATTGAAAGGAATATATACTTGTACATAATAGATTCATATACTTTACTAAAGCACGGTAATCGAACAATTTGTCTATAGTTGTCGATGCATGTTTTGTTACCTTTTTTTTTTAGTATTGGGCATATTTTCCACTTATCTAGAAATGTTTGTGTTTTTAAGGATAGGTTAAAAATGATGTATGTAGGCTCTAAGAACAAATCCCTACAGCGTCTTGGAATATAAGGAGGAAATTTATCATCTCCAGTGGTCTTTTTAGGTTTTAGCTTATTAGTCCGTTATGTTCCATAAAGTAAATTGAATGCCACGTTAAGCAAAGCTAGAATTTTTTAATATTTGTTTTGTTGGTGACTCTGAAATAGTAACATAACATTAGACACTGCGCAATGTGACTGTCTTTTGACAGTATTTCATCATGTTCATCTCATCCTAACTTAATACCTACTGCTTGCCTTCAGATATGTGGTCTCATTTCGTTGTCGCATAAGTCCGGTAGGTGATATATTACAGTACGAGTTGTTTTACGGACGATGCGACGCAGAAGCCGAGTCTGGAATATAAACGAATACTGTAATGATACCTACCGGACGTGTATCGTATAATATTTTATTTCATACTGTCTTTTTAATCTTTTTTAAAATGAATAAAAAGTTATAATTATTGAAATTTAAAAAATATTAGTACGTAATCTAACAATCGCATCACCTTAACGATGTTATAGCCATAGTTTTCTCTAGCTAATTATGATTTAGCTTGTCAAATAAATAAAACCATAATTTTTGCATTGTTTTGTAGGGTATTATGGAGATTTTGGAGGAGATTTTAAATAAATCTGTAGAAGCAACGGAAAAATTAATCCCGAAAAAATCATCAGATAAATATCAAAAATAATATGGATTGTTTTGTCAATGGAAACAAATAATATAATAGTCTTGCTAAGTAACACATTACAGTATCAGATACTGTAATGTTCGCAAGTAACACATTACGGTATCAGATACTGTAATGTTCGATTTACCGGCCGCAAATGAGTCCGGGAAATATCATTTATTGGACAGTATGAAATAAAATGAATACGTAGATTAGGATTTATAATTAAGATTGCGTATAGGTGACCATAAGCACGGAATTTTTCTGTATTCTCCGGAATTTTAATGGGCAGTACAGCATGTTTAGATATACGGCAAAAGGTAAGGCATTAGATCTTGCTTCGATTCATATCAATTTTAATTCCGAAACTGTTTTTCTGAAAGACAGTATATTGTTCTGCGATGTGTTGGGTGTTGTCATTAAGTAATTGGTCAAAGGTCAAGATTAATAGGTTTCGTATATACAGTTGTCGGTAGTATTGAGATTGCGTCATCTTTATTGTATATGGAGTTTCTGATTGGGGCAAACCTGCTCTTGAGACAGAGGGAGAGCTTGAGTTGTAGAGATTTTAGAATAATTTGGTGATCACAACAGACTCTCAGAAATGTAAAGTCACAAAGGAATCTGGTTTTGCGGATAATAAGCATTCGGGGTGTATAATACGATTTAGCCAGAAAATTAATTTCCTTCCGTAGAGGCGAAGAAATCCCACCCAAATATTGATTATGGAACGAGTGTTACAAATTAAAGATGCCCACTGAGATTAAAATGGATTTTATTTCGATTAGAGAACTGGCTGCATCAAAGAAATAGTATGGGTAAATTCAACAAAAAAAAATGGTTAACTAACAATATCGTTAATTTTGTTAAACCAAACTATATTGATGGTATTTTTAAACAAGAGGTGATTGTTATTTTAATAAAAAGTTGTCGTACAACAAAACAAACATTAACTAAAAAAATAGATGAATAAGACTGTTATTTTGTTCGTCTGACTATTATTTTGTTGAATTCTATCAAATTGAACTAGATAATAGTATATTTTATTTTTAACTATTATCGAATTGTAATTCTAACCCAGTATTAGTTCGCTGTACTATTGTACTTGGTAGACAAACTAATATTATTGTCGTCTTCTAGAAGTTCTAAAAGAATTACCATAAAATTTGCTTGCTTACCACGTAGTCTATTACAGAAATTATTCCCAGATGACGCCACATACAAATCACTGACAATAATCAATCATGCATTATCTTACACTCTTATGAATTTATAGAAAATTAATAACATGATTGCAGTGTTCAAATTCTCTCAGGGATCATCGATATATTTGGATGGATCTTATAAACGATCTCTAATCTTTGGTTTGGTTGGTCTGATGTCTCAATATTGAGATTTTGGCTAACCAAAAAAACTTCATCATACAATAAAGTGTAGATCAACCTAAAAATTAGTTGGTGAACAAAAAACAAAGTCGTTGTACTATTTAATTGTAGACCAAATTGAAAATGGTTAGTAAACATAAAAAATGTCATTGTACTATTTAATTTGTTACAAGAAGATATGATTATTAAACTACTATTTGTTTACGAAAACAAATAAAGTTGTATGACTATTCTTTACTGATTGATTTAACTATGAAATTAGATAGGCGCGATTTCATATGCTCTTTTTGGTTGAATTTACCTATCATTTTCTTTGAGTGTGTAAGTTGGTTGGATAATGACGCATAAAACTGGAACGAAGTTAGTAAAATGTTGCTCATCTGATTATATACCCGCGAAGTGTTTTAATGCACTTGACAACTCACATTAAATACTAAATTATAATCTATAGTCAATTATCGATTAATATGTTTTATACTTTAAACAAATATACCAAATCTAAGGATTGATAATTTCGCAGATTTGGATAAATTTGCTTCCAGTAAAGTACTTAACTTAAATGTATTCATACTTTCTGTTACACCTGGCACATTTAAAAATAGATAATAGTGACCTTCTACAACTAAATGATGTGTTTATGTCAAAGACCGATGTTCAATAATAATCAAATTATCTTAATGTTTCTTGCAAAACTATTATATTTATTTTCTTATGGAATTATATTAGGTTCAAAGTAGGTATTTGAAGTAATAAAATTTTCTTTATGGTTCTTGCTAAACTTTGTATTTATTTTCTTATGGGAATATATTTGGTTTGCAGGAAAAGCCGTAAACTAGTCATTCCCCAATTATACTTGTTTTAACATAAAATTCAAGTTCTTATCATTCTTATATATTGTGTTTTATTATTTTCAACTACTACTACTAAAATTTACAAAAATTCGTCAACACTGAGTTATTCCATATAATAATTTGTATATTTTCTTTAGCAAACATGTTCCAATGAAACGTATTTAATGATCTAAATATAACACTGGCAGACAATTTTTAATATATTTCAGAGAACAAAAGAATTTATCAAGTGAGAAAACATTCAATATCCTTCTATACAAAATATGGGTCATGTCATTTAACACTTGATACGTTTTTTTATTACGTGGAAACTATTACAGACTTAAAATATTTTTGCTATGGAGGTTAATTTCTTATTTTATGGAGATTGATTGAAAATGTTACCTTTTAAACTACTATATGCTCAAGTTAGTTTATATCACCATGCCAAAATATAGTTTATAGCAGTCTGAATTACTATAATTATTTATATATATCGGCTTTTAGAATTCCTAAATTTTAGTTGAGAATTTTAATAGAGAAAAGGATATATTAACGCAGTAATGTATCTGAGAACGAAAATGAAAAGAGCATTGACAATTACAATCAAGACGTTCTACTTACACCAGAGTTCTTGGGCGAAATGGGCTACTGGTGTGGATATAATAAAATCTGAGTTGCAACGTGGAATGTAAGAGGAATTCTACAACTAGAAAAACTGTGTCTACTCGAAGCAGGCTCCAGACATTTTGGATGTATGCCAGGAAGCATATGATTCTCCGGAAATAATGACACCGGCCTAAATGAAGAAATAAGTCAATCAGTCCTTGGATATAAAACTGTCAGTGATCGGGTAATCTTCCTAAAGTTCAGCGTCAAATCAACAATAGTAAATTTGGTACAAGTATATGCACCCACAACTGCTGCTGAGGAGGAGTTGGAAGCGTTCTATGAAGATATAGGAACTTTGTTCACGCTATACCAAACAGGGAAATTACCATTGTTATGGGTGATTTTGTAACATGATACAATTTTTGTCATTTAGACAAAAATTTAAGCATTGTTGGAATCAGAATCTTAATGTCATCCTGTATACTCACCACTAAACCTTTTGTAGAATTATTTATAGTTATTATAATATTAAGTAAAAACAAAGCAAATTTCAAAATATATATATATTTTAAAAATAATTATTACTTAAGGCTAGCATTATGCAGAGTGAGAGGGAAATATGCGTTTATTTTCGGTTTATTATAAATATTTAAGAAATCATAAATGGTATAATCTTTAAAATAGTTTCAGATACTTCCAATTGCTCTAAGGAATACAACCTTATACAGTTTTTATCATAAGTTTTGGATATAGTTAAATGCCACACTCTAATAATGAAATTAGGAACTATTTCCATTGTATTTATACCGTGATATGATATTCAAGTACAACAGAAATTTATATTCGTTGGAATAATAGTAATTATTTAAAACAGTCTTAAAGATTATACTATGTTTGGTTTTTTAATTATTTATAATAAACCGAAAATAAACGCATATTTCCCTCTCACTCTGCAAAATCCTATCCTTAATATTCCGTTATTATTATTTATAAATATCATATAGAGTTACTCTCAGAACATATTTAATTTTACTTCATTTTATCTATTTACAGTTACACTAAATGTAAATCGACCACCTGTTTTATTTTAGACAGGGTCATGCTTTTTAGAGGTAAAGAAGAAACCTAAATTTTAGTGACTCCGGTCCTGGATTTTTTTCATGTTTTACATGTACTTCTGCAGGATCATTACTGTACTAGCTGTACCAAATATGAATCCATTATTCCATTCCCTGTCAAAGTAATGACAAAAAGTAGTTTTTGCCAAAAATTATAAAACACCCTGTAACTTCATAGTGAGGACCCAATGAGACATTTCCATGGGAGTTTCTGATTACCACTGATGTTCTCTACCTCTTATTAAGCTATGTCCCTCTCCTGATGCAACACCCTGTATATCGGCTGCGACGACTGGAATAGGCCGTCTGCAAGGCCCAGCTGAATCGCGCTGCTCGAGAAAGTTCAGCTGTAGAAGTAGGTTGTAAGATATAAACAGAGAACCCAGTCGCCTGCGATTATTATACATAACACAGATAAGTAAAAGATTATGATTTTGACTATTACCAGGGAGTAAAAAAATATAATTACAATCACAATATTTTTGGGGCTCCGCCCCCGACTTGACTTCTGCCCAGGGACTCGAGCCTCGGAGCACCCGAGAAGTCGGCGCCTATGCTCATTACTGCCCTAATCTGAAGGTTTGTTCATAATCCAGGTTTACTGAATTTTTTCTCATTCAATATTTTCTTCCATCATACAAATACACAAAATTAATTGCGTTCTTTTGTATACATGCCATCACTGTTCCGTTTGGAAAATCAACGTGTGACACAATTCTAATTCACCATGAAATTGACAAATTACTACCAGCTTTGCAAACAAAACAATGACGTTAGGATAAAAATATGACTGCACCTATTTTATACTAAAATAGAAGGCTTTAAAGAATGTTAATTAGAAGCACAATGAAGCGGTTAATAATTAGGTTAGATGATAAGTATTATGGTAGTCTGTAACTTACCTATAATAAGAATTTTTATATTATACATGTCCTCGATTGGGACCGGCACGGCGCCACCTTGTAATTTCATATATACACAATATGATAAAAATGTAAATAGTTATACAATGTGTGCAAACAAAATAAATACAGAGTTGATTTACTGCATTTTCAACTATTCCTTTATGTTAGTAATATGTTCTATATTTTTTAACAGAATTATAGCTTTATGTTTCCATTACCAAATGTTACATCTTCAATTCAGTTACCTACTTATCAAATAAATATTTCGATTAAAATGTATATCGCTTACCGCATCTCTGTCAGCAGTGCAGTAACTGATATAAATGATTCACCTTCTTAATCATATTATTCAACGCGTAGGCATTATTTTTTTTGCACCGATTTCAAATCAGTATTGGCTATAAAGGTTCAAAGTTCAATTGACCGAGTCACTTGTTTTAGTGCCTTCGCTCACTCTAATCGTGAAAAAATTAATACACGAGATTTCGCCCGATTTGCAAGTTTCACAATGTTCTTCCATCTGTCCGCTTGTCTGTCTATTGGTTCTATATCTACAAATCTATTTAGTATGTAGTTGACGATTGACGCTACAAGAATCCTAAAAAAAACATATGCCTAAGGAATCACTACTTCTACATCCAGATTTCCTATGAAAGTCTATTCAACGAAAAAAATGTTGATATTTTATTTGCACTAAAATTGTTCATAGAATTTTACTAACGTAATTATTTGAAATTGTTCACCCCAGAAAACCATAAAACGATATGCCACACGGTAGTGAGGGTGGTAGAGGAGGAGGCTGATGCTAAAAAACTTTTAAGGCCTTTGGTTCTCGTACACGGACTAAATCACAATTTATTTTTTTACCCCCTTTTATAATGGAATAACGGTGGTAATGAGGGTAGTGGAAGGGGGGAGGGGGGGGGTCTGAGGATAAAAAATAAGGCCTTTAGTTCTTGTACGCACACCTAAATCACAATTCTATTTTTTTACCCCATACAAATTTTCTATTACCAGCCAGAAATTACTAACATCATACCTTCAGGATAGATCTCAGTTTGTTAACTATAGAAGCACGAATTCCAAACATATAAACGTAAAATATGGTGTACCCCAGGGCTCTATTTTAGGCCCAACTCTTTTCCTTATTTTTATTAACGACTTGCCATACAATACCGTCTCAGCAAGATCTGTCCTTTTTGCGGACGACACCACCTTAATATATAGTAATAATGATACTACCAGATTGCTCTCAAATGTACGAGATACTCAATCCATTGTTCAAGACTGGTTTTTAGAAAATAACTTAAAGTTAAATGAAAACAAAACGGAAACGATGATTTTTAGTTTAAGACAACACACTTTAGATAACATGATATCCACGGACTGTGTTAAATTTCTAGGTGTTTATGTGGATAACAAATTAACATGGGAAAAGCACGTACACGTCATATGTGGTAAAATGTCTAAAAATATTTACTTACTACGTAATCTTGTGAATTGTGTCTCACAGACAGCTTTATTAACAGCATATTTCGGTTTAATTCACTCTGTACTTGTCTATGCAATATTGGTTTGGGGTCACTCTTCGCATGCTGCAACTGCTTTTGCGGTGCAAAGAAAGGCAGTAAGGGTGATCGCGGGTTTGGGTTGCAGGGTACTATGCAATAAAGTTTTTCAACGCATTACCGTGCAATATCAGGGAACTAGATTATAAACGTTTTAAGACAGTCCTAAAATCATTTTTAATTGACAATGCATTTTTTTCATTGAACGAGTTTCTTGCCGCTGATTTTTCTACTTTATGTAAGTAACATAAATACATGTTTGTTCTTAAAAATTATATTTGTTCGTTGTTTTTTTAAATAATATTTATTAGACTTCCAATCATATTTGTCTGTGACCATGTACATATGTGTATATAATAATATGTGTTAAATGTGTATATGTATATACTTGTGTATGTATATGTATGTGTACATATTATTATTATTTTTCATAATAACATTTTCTTATACTGTATACATAATACATTTTTTTATACATTTTCATACATTTTTTTTATACATTTTTTTTTTACATTGTAATATTGACTTGTGTAAATACTTTTGTATAATGCATCAATAAATACTACTACTACTACTACTACTACTAATAAGGTAGTGGAAGTAGTAATGGGGGTGGTAGAGAGGGTGGCTGATATCAAAAAACTTTTGAGGTTTTTGGTTCTTGTACATATACACTAAATCACAATTTAATATTTGATCCCCTTTAGTAATGGGGTGCGAGTGACATTGAGGTAGTAGATGCCAAAAAAAATTGAAGTCTTGGCTTCCCGTACTATACTAAATCTTAATTTTATGGTCTCTTACTTGCTTTACTTATTTGTCCTATTAACCCCCAACCGTTCAACGGAATATAATCTAGTTTCAGATCTCGTTATAATACATATGTGTACCAAATTTTAAGTCAATATCATAAACGGTTTGAGATCACAAAAATATAAATACAGACAGACAGAACGATAGACAGAAATGTTTTTTTCTTCTCAAACTTAAAATCTCTACGCTTCATGACATTCTAAGCCTATTACTATGCTTCCACTGCACTACGTGGATGTGGAAGTAAAAATAATAATTAATAAAAAAAATTGACGAAGGGCCAATAATATTTAACATGTAACAACGGAGTTGTTACTCATAGAAATGTATTTTACGATTTATGTGGCCACATATTATACCCTCATGAATACATAGAGACACAAACAAATGGATACGGACAAAGACAGAACCAAACTGCAAGTCTATGTTTTAAAAGTTGTGAAATATAGTACTAAATTCAAATATCAAATAATGCAATGCAGTGTCTATGTCAAATGCAACATATTTGAATGAAAATAGTAACCAAAACTGTATTATGAATTATGATAAAGAGTAGAATCTAATTTTATCTATATTAACATTTGTGCTTGTTCGATTACCTTCCAACGAATATTAGAAATGACTTACATTTATTCCTTTCTTATTGTTTAATACAGGACTGCCTAACATTAAATAAGAATCACGGTGTGCTTCAACCAAATTTAAATCAAAGTTGATGCCACTTGGAATTTTTTTATTTTTAGACATTTTTGGAAGTATATATAGAACCAGTTTCCACGATATTTAAAATCATTCATCGCAGAAATTTTTTTTTTTTTTTACTTTTCGTTTAATGACAGCTACACACAAAAAAAGTGGTCTGGCCTGCGGACCAGACTAGTGTATCCTTACGTATTTGGACCCGCTGAAACCGAATCCGAAGTCAGAATTGTCAGATTGGCTCGCAGACCACTTTTTTTTTGTTTGGAGGTGTTTTTTGGGTTTAGAGGTTAAGATCGAGCGAATCTGACAGTTCTGACTTAGGATTCAAAATACATGGGGGTATAATGCTATGGTCCGCCGGACTGTCAATTTTTCGGGGTTAGGGGTGAAAAACGAGCCAATCTAACAATTATGACTTCTGATTCGGTTTGAGCGGGTCCAAATACATATGGATACACTAGTATGGTCCGCAGGCCACACCACTTTTTTTTGTGTAGCTGTCATTAAACAAAAAAAGTAAAATACTTTAAAAAAAAAATTCTGCGATGAATGATTTTAAATATGTACACTTCTGTGCAATAAAATCCCGTACACTTGAAAAATCAAGTAATCCAGTTTTTACTATTATTAAATGATGTGAATCAGTCTTTTTGGAATTTAGATTTTTTTTGTTATCATATAGGTTATAAAAAAGTGACATTGATTGTGAAATGTCATAAGTAAGGTATTTGAGTAATGTTAATCCAGAAGAAAAACATACGTATTTTTGTTTTTTTTTACCTTTTTACACCATTCGATGGGAATGATTTCGATTTATAACAAATGCAAAAATTGACGTTGAAAAATTCACAGATACGACTACACGTAACTGCGATTGTATTTATTGTGTAAATAATGTAACCTAATATTTTGTACATATGTCCGTCATTAGAAGACTGAAAAACTTTTTCATCGGTAAACATAACATTGTTCCAAAACTTCAACTGGCGATAGACACAATTTAAACAAAACATAATGCGGGCTTGCTTCTGTTAATATGGTTTTCTTGTCACTTGTACAGTTTTTTATTTCCGATTTTCCTATCCTTCGGCTAGCTGTTGACCTCGATGCTAGAAAATTTGTCATGAACACTGCTATTTGAAACGGATGTCGGATTTTCCCTCGAGTAGCCCAGGAGTGCTTCATCTTAAAAGAGACTTGAACTTCTCGATCGGCCTGAACCGTCTTTTCTCTTTACGCTACCTTCCTCCTCCCACTTTTCTTCACATTCATAACAGTACTTTTATTCAAGTGATAATGGTTAGCAATTGCTCTGATAGACCATCCGTCTTCAATTTTAGAGAAAATTAGAATTTTTTTCATGTTCAGTTAATTTCCCGCATTTCGAAAATATGATACTGACACTGACAACTAAAGACCCCTACGGGGTTTTATTGCACAGAAGTGTACTTCCAAGAATGTGTAAAAAAATTCATAGTGGCATCAACTTTGATTTAAATTTGGTTGTAGCACACCGTGGAGTAGTTCTTCCCTGTATAATCCTGCGGTGTTCATAATATTCTGTCAAAATTCATGGCGAGTATTCATTGTATTTCTGCACACATTTGATTTCATATAACTCCAGATGAAAAAATCCATTGGATTAAAGTCCGGATTACGGGCTGGTCAAAGATAGTGACTGCTTCGGCGTATCCAATATGCGGAAAGTTTGAAATAATTTCGCACTTGCCAGGAGAAACATGATGGTATACATTCTGCCTATGGACCAGGGTTTTATCTTACATCTTCCAGTAAGTCAGTGAGACCATTTTGTAAGAAATTTAAGTAGGAACCGCCATTTAAATTTGCTGGTAGCTCATACGGACCTAAAAAATGTTTTCCTATACTCCACACCAAACATAATTTTGTCCACGACTATTACATAATGTACTCATTGTGTATGTGTTTTCTTAAGGACAATGCTATCCATTATTCCCTGCAATGAAAAATGATTTCATTATTCACTAGTGAATAATGAGAATAGTCAGTTGTTTGTAAGAAGTCACGGGCAGGTACAATTCGAGTGTAATCTCGCAACTTTTTAGTAGAATTTATGGCCAGTTTCTGAAACGTTAAATGGAGATATTCGTTAACTGTCATAGCTACAATTGTGTGAACAATTTTACTGTTAATTTATGAATAGATAACTTTATTTAGCGTTTCAGAAATAGACCCTTTTTTATCATACAATTTCGTTTTTAAATTTGATTGAGAAGGCCGTTATGTGTCAAATTAAATTTAAACATCAACGTTATTTACAATAATTTTACATATTACTCAAAAAGAAGAATATAATTAATTCATTAATTAATTTCTTCAGTAAACAATTTAATCAAAGATATTTTATAGCCGGACAAAGTATAGTATTCTACTCGCATATAATGGCTACTATTCACTCTGGTGATTTACGACACTCGCCTACGGCTCGTGAATAATAGCCATCATTATATGCTCGTTGAATAATATACTATTATATTTATAATAATTGAATTGAATGCATGCTGAAAAAGCCTCTTGTACTAAATTGGAACATTGCAATATGCTAATAAATAAGTATAGTTATTTTCAGGTTTACTAAGCATTCAAGAAATGTCGGCGCCTTTGACCATCAAACACGCCGCACCGCACCGGTAAAGACGCCGACATTTTTTACATGCTTAACAAGGGTGTAAGAACTGTTTAATATTTCAATTAGGCAATACTTAATGGATTAATAATAATTAGTGCTTATAGTAGGATTGAAGAAATTTTGCTATATTAGAAAAATTATTTTCAGTCGATAATTTAAAAGTATAATAATTGTTGTAATGTTAGAATTAATATAATTTTTTCACCTATTTATTGGCCTATTAATGTACTGGACACGTATTCTATACTCAGTAATATCATAGAAAAAATTTCACGCAGCCAAAGTTCTATTCATAGAAATTATCAAACTTCTCATCGGACAATTGAATCTGTATACTGACTATTAATGAACAATTTCGGTCTAATAATAACTATGTTCAAATTTTTCTGCAATATTATTGTTTATATTAAGATATAAATTTATTATTATCAGTAAGATTTTCTGGCTAATTTAAAAATGTTTGCACAATATTTTATCATTTGTAATGTCAATAAACTTTTTATCTGTTTGATCTTGTTTCATTTAAACATTACAAACGAAAATTAGGCTATTATTATTAATGAACGTAAATTCTAATCAAAGTTAATTTGTATTTTTAGAATGTTGAGTATATCAAGTTATGTCGTAGAAGTAGAATAATACTAAGACTGTTACCAGTGGTAACATAAAATTATTACCTATTCAAAATGGTGTTTTCATTGCAATAAAAATGGTTTATTCTAGAATAATATTTTTGAAATCGGTGAAGGCTTGATTTATTCAATTTCAGCGAGTTTGGATGTGTTTTAAAAATAGTTCTGTGATATAATTTTTTAGTAAGAAAAATTTTATTATTTCCTAAACCATGGGGTGGATTTGTTTTGTCAAACTAAATACCAGGGAAATAATGACGAAAACCATCAACTAATTTACCGGTGCTGGCTTAACAAACAGACCTTTCTGTTGAAACTTGCAGAAGCATCCTGGAGAAAAATTCGAATATTGTACCATATGTTGTTAGTAACAACGTATGGTCAAATTGGTCAAATTGGCCCTCGAGGGTCATTTAGAAGCAAATTTTTTGAATAACTGTTTGTTCAAACTTAGACATTTTTGGAGACGATTGCCACTATGTACTAAAAACGGTTTCATATGCTTTAGTTTTTAGTAAATTAGTTTAGTGAATTAGTATGGAACCAGTAACTGTAATTCGTTGTCTCTCAAATCAGATCAAGTTGCACATTTTTAAAATATCCTGTAGACATTGCTCTATCTGCTAATTCTTGCTAATAACTACACGCTCTTTTCAGTAGCATTTTTTTATAATGAGGCGATAGTATTTGTGCAATTAATTTATCGATTTTTAAATATTAAAATTTCAAGTGACCAAAAAAAGAAATTGATTAATTTTGAAGGTTCTTAATCCCAATGTATTTCTTTACATGTTTCAGTTCCTGAGAATCTGCCCTTCAGATAAATATTAGGATAAACATTATACCAAGAGATAAAAAGAGTTACTAGAAGTTTGGGAAAGTTATAAAAAACGAAATAAACTGTAGCACATCCTTACATCATAGTTTAAAATCCAAAGATAACATAACAAGTCTTTATATATATGAGTCAATAAAATTTGTCTCAAAAAATGGCTCACTATTTGAAGAATATGATAGAAATCACTTGTACAATACAAGAAACAAGAATGCTTTAACTACGGATAAACCTAAATATATCTATATTCAAAAAATTTACCATTTTCTGTAATTAAAATCTCCAATAAAATACCCACAAATATAAGGAGTCTACCACACAGAAAACTGAAAAGCAAACTAATAAATATTTTATATGAGAAAACTTATTATTCACTGGATGAATTCTACAATGATAATATATTTTAATAAGTAATATAGTATTTTATTTTATTAATGTGACAATATTGTACACTAACACTACTGTGTTACCTTTTAATGTTTAATTTTAATTTTAATATTTAACCTAAGGAAAATTTTTATTTGACATGTTCAACACCCGTATGGGTATTTTGTATTTTTTTTGTACAAGTGAACAAATAAAATGTATCTTTAGACGATCAACAATACTGGAAGTATATAAATACTGACAGTTTTACTGGTTTTGTAGGGATAATATTGAAGTAATGATGTGTAGTACTGAAGAATTACTTAATCACTTAAATAAAATTCCGTCAATACTACCAAATTGAGTATTAGAAGTGGGGGGATATTGGCAGCAGAATTGAACTTCTACTTATACCATCAGTGTCGAACCGTTTATAGAGGCGATTCTCAATTTATTTGGGAATTTAAATCTCCAAGATGGAACATACTGTAGAAAATATTGAAGAGAATGAGAACCTAAGTGGTGTTGTCAACAACAGAGGAATTTTAAGAGAATTTATTCAGCAATTAGAAGTTGTCCCGAAACTTTGGAGCGGCTCTGTAACTCTACTTAGATGAGAAACGACAAACGAATTTAAGCCTTAAAAAAACTACTAGATATTGATAATTTCCGGTCTTTCTTTTGGATAAATTGAGTATCTCTTTTCCTATTGAATGGAGTAACCATTTATAATAACTGATTAAATAACTTTTCGGACATACGAGAACAAATTTGATAGTGATCAGATTTTAAATTTTTATTTCTTCTAAGAAATAGATGTGGGTTAACTGATCTCTTTTCTTTAACTTGTTCCATGTTCCATAATAACAACTCGATTTTGTAAAAGAAGTTTTAAGCGGGCGAAAACAAAAATAACTATTTGCCTTCTTCTAAAATACTGATGACTGTTGTGTAACCTTCTGTCTCGCGTTGCATATTAATTTAATCTTCATTTTCTCCAAAACTCTTCCGATCCTCTCCGTATATCCTTGTATATATGATAGGTAAGCTGTATATATCCAAGGGTGTACGTAGGGTCGTAAGAGTTTTGGAGAAAAAGAACATCAAAATAATATATAATGCGAAACAGAAGGTTGCACAACATTTTCCCAAATGCCAAGGACCAGAAGAATTAGAAACACCAGGGTATATAGCATTCCATGTTCCTATGGACAAATTTATGTCTGAGAGACCAAATGACAAAGACTCAAAGAACACGTTGGCCATACAAAGAAAGAAAACTCTACAAAATCAGCAAGTGCCGAACATTGAGAATGAGCATGGCTAAATCCGACGAGACACAGAAATTAGCCAAGAAGATTCAGAGAAGCCATTGAAATAAATAAACATCCAAATAACTATAATCGTTCCACCGGACTACAATTACCAATAACATGGAAGTCAATGTCCCGCATGAGTAATGATCCAGAACACGCATCTGATGACCTATATAAATGGATGAGCTCACTCCAGAGCAGATGAAGACTACGAGAAGATGGTTGAAACATCAAGCATTCAACAAAGCCAACGAAGAAGTAAACTCGGAAACCAGCAGCCAGATCACTAGCTCCGCGAAGGCCTTGGCATCTAATTGTAATATGTATCACTCAGTTGAGTGGTTTTGCTCTGAGAATTATGTAAAATGATTAAAGCATTATGGCTATTATAATTCAGTGTTGCTGTAAAATTTTCTGCAACCCTAAAATATTAGATCACCATATATTACAGACTTATTATGGAACAAAAGATAAAAATTCATTCAGAAAAATTGGTCAAAAATGTTCATATACCAACATAAAAATTTATTAACACATACTTTCACCTTGTATGAATAATAAACATACACATCATAAAAATATTACGCTAATTGGATATGATAATCATATTCAAAGGCCCACGAATTTTATAGTATATTTATTTAAATAACGTAAATAATCATAACTATTTTGAAGACTTTAACCATATATAGCATCAATAATAAACATTTTTTAAAGTCTGAGTTGAGATTACGATACAAAAATATTTATAGTGAATAATGAAGTAAATAATAAATAAATTAACTAGACCCACTCATTCTAACTAGCGAATAATATAAAAAGTTAAATTCACAGACGTGCAAATATATACACTCATTGTTTTTTGTGTTCATTTATTTCTATCTAGATAAATAGATAACATTTATTTCTCCGTTTTGTAGATTGAAGATTTGTAGGTTTGGAAAAAGGAGCTCACTGATTGGCCATGACCACCGCGACCCCTGTAAATCTATTATGGCGCTCCTAATTTAATTTTACCAGCTTTGTATTTTGTATCAAACTCCATAGCCTTGATAAGGGTAAATCCCAGCTCCGACTCCCTGTTCTGTCTTGGAGCCGTCCGTATCAGACCGTTTGTGCCGATATTAGGGACTGTTTTTTCAGTCCTCTCAGTCTGGTATTTTTATATGAAAATTTTTATAGCAGTTAGGCTCTAGGATCATAATGTCCTTGGGAATTCCCAAAATGGTATCTGCCTTCAGCTCTGAGTATAACTTTTGGTGCTCTGTTCCATGTTGTTGCTTTATGGGCGTTGTGCCTTGCATTAGCTTATGTACCACTGAATGAGCTTCCCCTTGTATACATATGTGTAGTGATGTCAGGTCTAAAAGGACTTCCGTGGGAGCAGTTTTTGTGGCCCCAGTGGCGCACAGGCAAACAAGCTTTTGTACACCACTTAATAGTCTTACTGCTCCCAATTGCAGTGTCTTGGTCCACAATACCACCTATCCAGGTTATCATGGGTCTTACAACCATAGGGTCATCTTGGGGTTTCCCAGTTTTTCCCATACAACGTCCTGTACCTTCCCAGGGTTGCTTTCTGGGTGACTTTTTGGATGTAGGAATACCATGTCAGGCTTTTAGTCGCATGACTCCTAGGTATTTAACTTCGCTGACCAATGGAATTTCCACTCCATTGAGCCTCAGGGGTTTTAAGCCTCCCAAGTCTCTTTTTCGTGTGATGGTGACGACTGTAGATTTGTGAGGATTTATGGAAAGCCCTTCCTCATTACACCACTTGTCGATAATGTTTATGGACTCTTTGCGAACGCCCTGATATCATATTCGCAAATCGCCCCTTAACTACTGTCGCTAGATCCTCAGCGTATATTAGGCAGTAAATCTGCAGAATTTTTTCGGAGGAGTTAATCAACAAGGGTTGCCCACAGCAGTGGAGAAAGTACTCCTTCTTGAGGACAGCGTGTACTCACTTTTGCCTCAATGATAGCCTAGCTTGAATACTATTATCCCCTTTTCTAGGCTGGCTTTAATGCACTGGCAGAGTACTGTTGGGACTCCTTTATTTAACAAAACGTTCGTTAGAGATTACGTTGTCACGTTATTGAACGCTACTTCTATTTATAGAAATGTTGCCATTGCCATTTCTTTGTCATCTAATGACTGTCAATAGAATATTTAAATCATCTGGGTGGTATGCATATTGATGCTCACTAATATTTTGTCTCTAATGTACCTGTCCTTTCTCCATATTACAAATACATCATAGAATATATGAAATGGAAGAGAAAACTCAATAAAAACTTATGTATCAATATAGAAGTGTGCCAAAGCCACCGTAAAAATTGAAAATCTCTTAAACCTAGGCAACTAACCACTAAACTATAAATCACACCTTACATCCACTCCTCATAAGGTTACTAACTAATACTAGCTAGAAATACTAGAATCGGATCCCCTAAGAAGACGGAAGAACACCAGAGTAAGTTCATTGGATTGTTTCCAATCAACATAAAAATACTTATTTTGAAAGAACATGACAGCAGAGTGAAATAATATCTCCAGAAAGAATTTCATCTTGTATTTCCACATTGGCCACTTCCCATTCAGACACGATCTTTTTACTGGCATGTAATCCAGTTTCTCATGAAGATCTGAAGGTCAAACATGCATCTGTGGTGTACTGTTCTATTAGTACATTAGGATATCATTGCCATAAAGGGGATGATTAAATTTTAGTTTAGTTTTAAACATCTGCAGATGATCCCAACATGGTTGACGAAATTTGCGTCTAGTAATAGTATTCGAGTATAATGTTCAAGTGTTTTGGTGCTTGTGGAAACTACCTCAAAAACTACGTCACACCGAAGGACTGATCTAGTTTGCTCTGCAACCGCTTATAATTAAAATAAATTATCATCTTAACAGTTGAGGAATGAAGTTGTTTATAGGACTTTTTATATAACACCCTGTACATGTTCGCACCCAATATTGTTCTCCATATCACTCTGAATATTAAAGGGACAGATCAATTATAATTATGTTCTGATTATAATTGAATAATTTAAATATTTAGGCAGAAAAAAAACAAAAATGATACACATAGAAATCGGATTTCTACATTTCCGTAAAATGACAGATCATTATTATTTAATGATTTTCATTTCTTCTAAAATTGTATCTTACTCTAGTTCTTAAGCATTATGGTGGTCCTTAGCTATACTTGATATTTTTTTCTTACATTTTTTTCGACCTCACCCCCTAAAGTTTTTCCAATTATTTAAAAAATGAAGTATACAAAATTTGAACTTGATTGGATAACTCTAACCCGTGCCTCAAAGCAATTAAAATTCACCATCAGACGCAATTTTCATCGATATTTTTTTCTTACAAATTTTCGACCTCACCCCCTAAAGTGGTTCCAATTATTTAAAAAAAACCGCTGCCCAAAGAATCACTACTTCTACATCCAGATTTCCTATCCAAGTCACTCACAACGAAAAAATGTTGTATGTGGAAGTAATTGTTTATGGATTTTTGATAATATAATAATAATATCCTCTACCCCAAGAACCCATAAAACGATACCCCACGTCGGTAGTGGGATGGGGGTGGTGATAGGGGGTGGTAGTGGGAGTGGATGAAGTAGAAAAATATTTTGAGATTTCTGGGTCTTGTACACACACTAAATCACAATTTTTTGTCATCCCCTTTAATAATGGGGGTGGCTAATGCCAAACATTTTTTTGAGACATTAACTTCTCTTGTCTATACTAAATACCAATTTTGTGGACTCTTACCTGCTTTTATTTACCCCCCAACCCTTCGACGGAACAAGATGAAAATATAATCTAGTTCCAGATCTCGTTAAAGTACATATGTTTACCAAATTTCAAGTCAATATCTTAAACGGTTCCAGAGTAAACGTGCGCACAAGAAAAGTTACAGACAGACCGACAGACAGTTTTTTTCTCAAACTTAAAATCTCGACGTTTCATGACATTCTAAGCCTATTTGAACAATAAAAATTTTTAAAAATTATATTTGCGAAATATTAATATTTTGGCAAAAAATCTGGATATTAACGTGTAATAAACAACATTATATTCGAGATAGAGATGTCTATAAAAAACATTTGAAAGTACAGCTAAAAAGAAGAGAGCTTTTGAGGAAAATTAGATAAACTTTCATTTTTTGGTGACGTCAACCGAAGAGTGGACAATATAAAACAGTTGATATTTCAGGAAAACTAGATAACAAAAAGCGAAGAGACCGATCTGCTGAACGTTGTACTGATATCAGCAAGGAGCTGATGGGAAAAGCTTTGGAAAAGTTGTGCGGTACTGACAATGCCGGTGGGTTTGGATGTACGTCTGCAGACAGCCTTGGTTTTGGATTTGAGGATTTGAGTTATATAGGGTGTGCGTATTACTTCAGAGTTAGATTTGATGTAGATAACTGAAAACATTTTTTTTTTATTTAAAGCAATACAAATTTCAGTTTGAGACGTAGAAAATGAACCTAAAGCCTAAACCTGAACCTGAAGCCTAAATTACAGTATGAAAATTTGAGAGGCCAATTTTATACGCCAGTAGTGTACAAAATTTCGATTATAAAGTATTATTGAGAAGCCAATTCGAATAATTCATGAGATCTAAAACATCTGCTAAGACGTCAATAACGAGAATATGAATGTTCTAGTACCTGTTTACGCCAATCAAAACTCCATTATTTCGAAAAGTATTAATTGTACGAGAAAAATACATTCGATTAAAAATGTAGAAAATTTCGATATGATCAACCGGTAACGAGATACTTATGAAAATAGGTGAAAATTGCGAATTTTAGTGACTTTTAATGGCTTTGAGGCACGGGTTAGCGTTATCCGATCGAGTTGAAATTTTGTATAGTTCATTTTTTAAATAACCGGAACCACTTTCGGGGGTGAGACTAAAAAAAATCCAATGTAACAAAATAAGGACCACCCTATTAAGCATAGGGGTTTTTTAAATTGAAATATTATGACAAACTAGATAAAAAATCACTGCCCAAGAAATGACTACTTCCACATATATATTTCCTAGCCAAGTTTCTAACAACGGAAAAAATGTTGATACTATATCTGCACTCCACTATGTGATAATTGTACACAACTTTAATAATATAATATTTCTCATCTTTCCCAAAAACCCATAAAACGATATGCCACACGGTAGTGGATGTGGTAGAAGGGGAGGGGCTGGCAAAGAACAATGAGACCTTAGGTTCTTGTACACACACTCAATTACAATTTTATTTTCTTTTTCACCTCTTATGATAGGGTGGCAGTGGTAGAAGGGATGTCCAAATGATGCAAAAAAAAGTTTGAGATCTTAAGCTTTCATACATACATTAATTCATACATATTTACATATTTAACCCCCCCCCCCCACCCTTTAACGGATAAGATTAAAATATGATCTAATTTCAGAGCTCGTTATGATACATATGTATAGCAGATTTCAAGTCTAAACCATTCCAGAGTAATCGTGCGCACAAAAAAGTTACAGACAGAGGAAAAAAAATCGGTCTGACAGATTTTAAGCTTATTTGAGCAAAGAAAATTTCGAATTTTTTTTTCACCGTTACTATACATTCACTCCACTATAGAGGATGTGGAAGTAAATCTTATGATAATTAATAAGTATATATTAACTGTGGCATGAAAATTACACAAGATTAAGTTGATTTACTATTAGTTTTTTGATTCAATATTTGGTCATATTTTTTGAAAAAAAAAAGGATATCTTTTATGACCATGATATTTTACATAACATTTTTTTTACTCAAATTTAGTATATTACTTCATTTAACATTAATTGACTAGGTTTTAGACATTTATTAATGGTCTTATATTGACTTGTCACCAAAAACGTGTATCTGTCCATCGTAGTTAAGGCAATGACGGAACGACTATTATTAACTGAACTAGTACTGACATTATAACCATTCACCATTGTGTAAAAGTGTACTTATTAAGAATTGTTATTTAAATATTTTATATGAACATTAAATTTTTCTGTATAAAATATGATAAAAATATTTGATGACGCTAGCACGTAACTTTCTGAAGTAAGAGTATCATAATATACAAACTAGCTCGAATATGAGAACAAATGGTTTATATTTCTATTTCAATTGTCCGACTTCACACTTGTACAGGGCTATTCATTATATTTAGGCCACCCTTCATTATCATTATTATTGGAGATAGAAAAAAAAGTTTCGGACAAAAGTTGTATTGAATTTTTGAACGCGCAGCTCGCAGACGGAAGCATCCTAAGACATCTGGATGCCGGAGAGACCTACACATACCTGGGTGTGCAACAACACCACATTCAGGATGTGCAACAAATCAAGAAGTCTCTCCGCGGCAAGTACAGACGCCTACTCCGAAAGATTTGGTCGTCCGAACTTTCGGGGAAGAATAAGGCGTCTGCCACTAACATGCTTGCCGTTCCTGTTCTGCTCTACTCCTTTGGGGTAGTAAAATGGACGGTAGATGAGCTGCGCCAACTAGACAGAGATACCCGCAAGATGATGAACATCCATAGGAGTATTCATCCTAGATCGTCCGTTCCTCGTGTTTATCTCCCACGTCATCGGGGGGGCCGAGGACTCTTGAGTCTGGAGTGTATGCATGGCAGAGTAGCACTGAGTATGGCATGTAACATCCTCAGGATCTCGGATCCGCTCCTGCTATTAGTGAGAGATCACGAAATCGCAGGGGTGGGCGCAGGATTGTTCAAGGCAGCAAAAAGAGCCGCAGATGAACTTGGTCTCGTATTCGACGTCAGACGAGGTGGCCGGCGCGGTGCTGATCCAGAGTCAGTCACCGAGCTTCAGCCAAATCGTCTGAAAGCCCAAATAAAAGCTGCCGAACAGGAGAATCTGTTCAGGCAGCATGTCGATAAACCCATGCACGGTGTGTACTATAAGAACATAGAAACACTGGGTTTATCGACTAGGCTGACATTCGCCTTTTTAAGGTCAGCTGGGCTTAAGTCGGAGACCGAGGGATTCATTGTGGCCTGTCAGGATGGTGTAATAAACACCTTGGTCTACCGAAGCCGCGTAATGGGTGTAGAGGTCCCTGATATCAACTGCAGGGCCTGCCGTCAGGCGCCGGAATCGCTGATGCATTTGCTTTCAGCATGCCCGATATACGCGATTTCGGCCTACATCCACCGCCATAACGCGGCTTTACGAGTGCTATACTACCATCTACGGCACTCGTACGGGGTAGATCAAACACCAGTGCTGCCTTACATCCCCGGAGATATTGAGTCCGTTGTCGAGAACGAGAGGTGCCGAATTTATTGGAACTACTCGTTCCCGACCGTCAGGCTAATTCAAGCCAACAAGCCTGACATAGTACTCCTCGACCATCAGAACAAAGTGATGTTTGTCATCGAATTCTCAGCACCTGCTGAGACAAACATCGCTTTGAAGGAGGGGGAAAAACGGACCAAATATCGTGCTGTACAGCAAGTGCTGTACCCAGACTACTCGGTCAAGATGGTCGTCCTAATAATCGGCGTACTCGGAGGGATGAAGCCTTCGCTGCTCTCAGAATTAAAGATCATACCGGCCTGTCAGAATTCGGCAGAATGGTTGGCAGGTCAGATGCAGAAGGCGGTTATCTTGGGGTCCCTTCGTCTGCTTAGGGCACATGATTCAGGTGTTTACAGTCACTGACTCCACAGGTCGTGGAGAGTGGCTGTAATGAATTAGCCGGCGCGGCTACCGTGTGGTGTCGGAGGCCACGGAAGCCCTGTCCGGCAGCGGGAAACCGAAAAAAAAAAATAATAATAATAATAATAATAATAATAATTGTGGCCTGCCAAGATGGTGTTATTAACACGTTGGTCTACCGCAGTCGCATTATGGGTGTGGAGGTCCCTGATGTTAATTGTAGGACCTGCCGTCAGGCGCCGGAGTCGCTCATGCATTTACTATCTGCATGTCTGATTTATGCGACTTCGGCCTACATCCATAGACATAACGCGGCCCTACGAGTGCTGTACTACTACCTACGGCACTCGTACCAAGTAGATCAAACACCAGTGCTGCCTTACGTCCCCGGAGAGATCGAGTCCGTTGTCGAGAACGAGAAGTGCCGTATATACTGGAACTACTCGTTTCCGACGGTCAGGCAGATTCAAGCAAACAAGCCTGACATAGTCCTCCTTGACCACCAAACCAAGATGATGTATGTCATCGAGTTCTCGGCACCTGCCGAGACAAACATCATCTTGAAGGAGGGAGAAAAACGGACTAAATACCGAGATCTCCGGTATGAGCTCCGAGTGCTATACCCAGACTACTCGGTCAAGATGGTCGTCCTGATAATCGGTGTACTTGGTGGAATGAGGCCTACGCTGCTCTCGGAATTAAAGGCCATACCAGCCTGCCAAAAGTCAGCCGAGTGGTTGGCAGGCCAAATGCAGAAGGCAGTTATCCTGGGGTCCCTTCGTCTTCTTAGGGCACACGAATCTGGCATCTACAGTCACTAACCCTGCGGGATGCGGGGAGTGGCTGTGGATAATTCGCTGGCGCTTCTCCCGTGAGAATGTCGGAGACACGGGAGAACTGTCCAGCATCGCGCACGCGAAAAAAAAAAAAATAAATAATAATAATAATACCTTTATTTTCCTTTCAGACAGTACAGACATGTATAAGAATCGTCACATTTTTGCATAAAATTATGCTACAAAAAATTCATCTAATGTATAAAAACAATTGTTTAATAAATATTGTCTTAATTTTAGTTTAAAACTATTTACATTTTTAGCCTGTTTGATGTCGTCAAATAAACTATTAAACAATTTAAGACCTAGATAGTTGGGTGCATTTATCGATATATTATATTTATAATAAGGAACATGAAATTCTTCTTTTTGTCTTGTGTTTCTAGCATGAAACTTTTTATTCGTGATAAATTTTGCCTTATTACTGTAAACATATATGCACAACTCATAGATTAAAATACTAACAAGGGTTAAAACTTTATGATCTCTAAAAATGTCTCTACAAGAACAGGTACTGGAAATCCCTGCCATATTTCTTAAAATTCTTTTCTGTACAATAAAAACATCCTCTGATAAGGTGGAGTTTCCCCAAAAAGCGACGCCATATCTTAGTCTAGACCCTACTTGTGCATGATATAAATTTAATAGTTGATCTTTTGATATAATTGGTTTTAAACTTCTTATCAAATAAGAGATCGAATTCAATATTGATATTAATTGCTCACAGTGTGCCTTCCAGTTGAGACACTCATCTAATGTTATTCCCAGGAATTTAACATTTTTATTATTTGAGAGACTGTTGTCATTAATTTTAATGTCTAGATCCAGGCAACTTTTTTGTCTGTTGTGAAATCTCATATGTTGAGTCTTATCAGTATTTAAAAATTGTTTATAAAAACAGTACCAGTTATAAAATTCATTTAAAGAAACGTTGCATTTATGCTCCAATAAATTATCAAATCTATCCGATATCAGCAGAGACTGGTCATCTGCATATATTATCAAGTCGGATGTCAAAGTATCAAGTTCGTTGGTATAAAGTGAAAACAGAATTGGCCCCAAAACTGAGCCCTGGGGGACTCCCAAATTATTCACCTTGTATCCCGAGCTGACACTTCCGGTATTTCCATCAGAGGAGTATGTTCAGGAAAGAGGGTATCAAATCCCAAGCCACACCACGAATACCATAAGCATACAGTTTTATTAATAATTTGTCATGATCGACACAGTCAAATGCCCTGCTGAGATCACAAAATATCCCAACAGGGCATTGACCAACCTCGATATAATCAATGGGCCTCTCAAAGAAAGCATACATAGCAGTATGTGTGGATTTGTTAGAACGAAAACCATGTTGATTTTACGTCAAAATACTATTATTTTCACAAAAGTTCATAAGCCGATGTAAGAAAGCATATTCAAAAATTTTTGAGATACCCGACGGGACAGTTACAGGTCTATAATTTTCGACCATATTTGGATCGTGTTTCTTATATATAGGTACAACTTTACCTATTTTTAGGTTACTTGGAAATTTTCCAGATATAAATGAGAGGTTGACTAAAAAAGTAATAGGTTGTATGATTACGCAAATCATTTTCTTTAAAATAAAGGAGGGAATCTCGTCAGGTCCGGCTGAACGTTTATTCTTTAATTTTAATTTTAATAAATTAGTTAGCTCTTCTTCTACAAAGAGTTCCAAAAAGATCGATCGGTGGAAATAAGGTACATTTTTAATAGGAGCATTATTTGGCGGTATATTATTGACAATCTCTAACGGTGCTTTTATGAAATACTCACTAAATATGGAGGCTATGTGATCCGGATCCTCACATAACCCTCCGTCATTTTTTAGTGTTATATTTTTATGAATTTTCACTTTACCGGACAATTCTGCTACCACCTTCCACGCAACTGAAGGCGGATTGTCTGAATTTATTAATTTATTTTGATAATACTGCTTTTTAGTATTAGCCACCAACAGTTCATGTGTTTTTTTCGAATTTTTATATACAGGTGCTAAATTTGGGTACAGTTTTTTCATGTTATGCAAATCTTCAAGATTCCTACTTGATACTTTGACATCATCATTCACCCACCCTTTCTTATTGCTATTTTTATAAAATTTACGTAAAGGAAAATGTATATTAAAATGATACAGAAATATCTTGTGAAAATGTTCAAATGCTGCTGCATCAATGTCCGTGAAATTATAAAGATCCGACCAGCTCTCACGCTCAAGAGCAAACTGAAAGTTGAACACAGCGTTTTCATCGTAACTTCTTTTAAAGTAGCAACATTATTTTTGAACTATATTCAAATAGCACGGTCCTGTGATCCGAAATATCATTGTCATTTACACATACTAAAGTATGATCTGTCATGTTCGTAAAAATATGATCAATGATAGTGAAGGTACAGCTCGTTACACGGGTCGGACACCTTACCATCGGATGAAGGTTAAAACCAAATAATATGTTATATAGTTTCTTAAAATCAGTGAAATTTCTAGAATTTAGAGACGAGTCCAAATTAAAATCCCCGTTTAAAATGATACTGACATTTGGACAAAATAACATATCTAATATGTCATATATATTAGTAAAAAATATATTAAGATCTCCAGTTGGAGACCTATAACAGGTTAAAATAATTGTAATTTTATTATCAGCTTTCCAAGAAATGCCACATATTTCAATGTGCTTTTCTATACAGAATTTATCTAAATCGATTGTATTTACATTCAAACAAGTTCTTGAATATATTGCAACCCCGCCTTTTTCATAAAAATTTCTACAATAAAAACTAGACAATGAAAAGTTTCTTATAGTTTTACTTTGAATTGAGTCCCCACATGCATGGGTTTCAGGCAGGCATAAAAATTTTAAACTGTCATAATTACAAATATCAATTTCTAAACCATTTATTGATTTAGCATTTAAGCTTTGCACATTTAACGAAAGCACATCAGATTTGAACATCATTGATTCAGGATCGACCTCCTTCTTAACTGAAAAAACCTATTTACATAGGCGCCATCAGGCCATACATCTGGATTCATGGCAATCGAGAAATTGTCCTCGTGTATACTCACTTTAAAAGAAGAATATACTCCTAGCGTATACTCCTGTATATGAGAGAGTGAATAGCCTCGATAATTCGAAATGTTCTCATCAATTTTGAAACAAAGTTTACCACAAGAAGCATCTTTTGGTGTACAAAGTGGTGTGCTCTACAACTCTATATAGTGAGCCAACTGGCATCCTTATTTTTTTTCAAAATATGGTGATATTTTCGAAAACTATAAATAATTTTATAGCAAGAATGTTGTAGTTTTTCCACTCTATTTTTATCAAAGGAATGTATAGATGAACCATAAATAAGACCGCAGTAATTAAATTATGTTAGAATTAAAAATCTACTCAGTTTTCCTTCCAGTCTAAAACTCAACAAATGACGACTTGCATATAAAGTGTACACTAAGGAAAAAGAGTTCTTAGTTAACTCCTTTACGCGTTCTTTGAATTTTAAATTTGAATCTGTAACAATGCCGAAGTTTTTACATATGTCAGCAATCTGAAGACGAGCATCATCAATGTAAATACCCAAATCATCACTTGAAGTACCTATTATTTTTATTCTCAAAAAATATAAAGAATGATTCACTAGATTTTAAATATAAGCTACTAGCTTATGGCCTCGACTTCGTTCGCGTGGAAGACTTCTTGCGCGTGGAATTAAGAACATTGACATACTAACTTATGTCTATAAAGAAGTACTACATACTCACTGAGTACTCCTATAGTACTCAAGAAGTACACTCGAGGGAACCCACTACGTATCCATAGTACTCGGGGAAACTTACTTCGCATCCATTGTGCTCGAGAAAACCCACTGCGCATTCATAGTATTCGGGGAAATCTACTGCCCATCCATTGTACTCGAGGAAACCCACTGCACATCCATTACATTCAAGGAAACCCACTGCACATCCACTGCACTCGAGGAAACCCACTGCGCATTGCAATTTGATAACAATTAATTATTCTATTTTTGTGTTAGAGTGTCTTCTTATTTCCTCAGAAAAGCCCGTCGCTGGAATATCACGTTTCTGACTTACGCGATTTCAGAGATACAGGTACCCTTTTAACAATCTACCAGCCCCATTTACACCTCTTCAAAAAGTGAAAATCGCCAAATTTCATATTTCTTGGTCTAACCGTTTCCGAAAGGCTTAAAAATCTCCACCTTCCCGTTCACACTTCGGGGGTCTCTTTTTGAAAACCGTCGAATAAGCGTCTTCTTATTTTCTCAGAAGAGTTCATCGCTCGAATAATCACGTTTCTGATTCACGCGCGATCAAAAATATGGGTGCTCTTTAAACCATCTACCACCCTCCCTTTTTCACCCTTCAAAAAGTGAAAATCGAAATTTCGTCTTACACGTATCTAATAGATTTCAACAAAAAATATTTCTGCCTAATTTCATACATCTAGATCTAACCGTTTCCAAAAAAGCCTAAAATTTCAACCCACTCGAGGGTCGAATTTCGAAAAATCCCATCTTAGTGGTTGCCTACGTCATTCTGTGCAAAATTTGAAGCTTCTAAACCCAGCGGTTTGAGCTGTGCGTTGATAGATCATTGAGTCAGTCAGTCAGTCAGGATATTCTTATATTATATTACCAAATATATCTTGGAAACATTTATATACACCGCGCATTAGAAGAGGGGTAACTTTATTCAACATTAACAAAAATATATATTTCTCAGGTTATCCGAAGCCCAACACACACTACTATCTATACCAAGCCCGTTTGTATGTATGTATGTAGTTGGTGCATTTTACGAAGCCCGGCATCGTTGCCAACGTTTCTATTAGAATATTCAACATTTTAAAAGAACCGTGCAGGCGTTCAACTAGAATCGAAAAAATTCGATAAGATAACAATATTTTTTAATGGATAATACTTTCAAAAATTAAGGTATTTTGGATTTCTTTTCTTTTAATCTGTTCTAATGATACTTTATTCATCATAGGCCAATTTAGTACAGTACCTAGAGGTAAAAAATATGCAAAACTTCGGAATAATGTCATATTGAGCGGATTTCGTTCATTTTTGGCAGTATAATAGTAAATGCTGCACAGAAAAGTTTCTATATTGTGCGGAGGCTTGCTAATTTATAGGGGGTGGATGCCACCCTCTGACGGGGGGTGGCGCTTGAAAAATATATATATTTATTGGATCTGAAGTAAATCAAATTTTATAAAGAAAAGGTTCTATGCAATTTTTCACATAAATTGATAGTTTTTAAGTTATAACGACTTCAAAATTGCGATTTTAGCTTAAAAAAAAGGTATTTCCAAACGGCTTTCGTCAAGTATCTCGAAAAGTATTGCTTTACCGAGAAAATGTTACAAACCAATTACAGAAAGTACAAACTGGGAATTAATTATATTTTTTTGTTTATTGATGTAGGATTAATAATTTCGAAGATATTTAAGTTTACAATTGGCATCCAAATGTTCATAAGATAATTATTTAGAGTGAGAGTTAAATATCTCAGAAACTGTGACACCTACGTCAAGAATGCTAATAGGTAGAATAATAAGTTATTAATTAAGCTATCAATTATTTTTTTATTTGTTTCTGTAGCATAAAAAACAAAGAAGTTATGACCGAAACAATGTGCGTCTACACATTTTTTTAATAACAACGTCGCCATTTTGTTACTGTAATTAGCCAGTAATTAAAAAAAAGGAATTTCAAACACTCTTTCTCATTAATATATAGCATGACGTCGATGCTCAATTTTTTTGGTTTGTATACAGCACTTACTTTAGAAAAAAAAGGTATTTTCGATAAAACGTAATATTTTTTTCCTTTTCCAAATATCTCAATAAATATTAGTTTTATTGAAAAATGGGTAGAAACCAAAAATAAAGCTCATAAACTGATAATGAATTTCGCATGTTTATTTATTTACATAGATTTAATAGTTTCGGAGATATGAAAGTTTACAAATGGCGTCCGAACGTTTATAAGACGAAAAATGCAGTTTAAATGTTAAATATCTCAGAAATTGTGACACCTACGTCACGCATGCTAAGAAATGAAATTAAAGACAATTAATTGCGTTTTCAAATTATTTTTTACTCTTTCCTGTAGCATAAGAAATAAAGAAGTTATGACGGAAAGGCCATGACAGGTTAAGATAAGTGTCCGTGCCTTTGCAACCTTCTTGCGTGTGGTTCCTTCCAGTGATATATCTTTGCGTAAGATACCACCACAAAAATTTTTGACCTCAAAAACTTCATATCTGGAAAAAATTCTTTTTTCGAAAATCCGAAAAAAAATTTTTTTTCTTAATCAATTTGTTTGTATTTCACATATATTGTAAATATACTCAAGATAATTTATTATTGATATTTTCATGAAATCTTTTCATGAAGAAAACAAAAATTGATGCTTTTGAATTTTTTGAAAAATTTATATACGTACTTATCCGTTAGCGACCACCTCTATTTTTTTACTAATTATACACCATACAATATGCTATAACATATATTTTTTACAAAACTCTATCGAAGA